>OY720347.1:40943954-41551454 GCA_963082975.1 Labia minor | reverse complement strand
GCAGTGAATCTTATTTTTACTTATTAATTATCAAATAAATGGAATTGATAATTTTCTTCTTATCTATATATTGTTTTTATTACTAAAACCTTTTAATAATAGATTATAATAATATAATAAGATAATAATAATTGGAAATAGGAAAATAAATAGGGCTAAGGGAAGGATAAAAGGCTATAGTACTAATCCCAAAAGGTTTCCTGACCTAGACCCTTGTTAAACCATCTGGACATAATGAAAATAAACCTTCAATGAAGAGGAGTAATTATGATGACTAAATAAATATTATTCAAATTAAATATCACCATATAAAAATAGTTATTTTAATAAAAAATTTAATATTTTAAATATACAAATATAATAATTTTTTTTAATTAAAACTAATTAATAAATTATCTTTATTAAATTATGGTTGTTGGATGATATGAAAATGGCCATTGAATTTAAAAAAAAATGTGAAAAAGAAATATTTGAATATTTATTAAATTTATCTCGATTTAAAAATCTAATATAAATATTGAAAGATCAAGTTTTAAAAATGATACTCATAAAAATAGTTCATAAAAACTTTTTTAATTTCATTTTTATTTTATTTAATGTATATTAGAATTTTATTTCTTAGACATAAATATTCTTCAGTGATGAATAATTAAGAAATGCGATAGACGTTAAAAGAATTGGCGTATTATAAGTATAAATGATTGAAAAGATAACATGAGAACACATTAAAGGATTTTAAATGTAACATCGTTAAAAATAAAAAAAATAAATATTTGAAATTCGTTCATATGTAAAATATGTATGTCCAAAGGGCATAACATTGCGATTCTTGTTTGAGATATTTTAATTAATAATTTTTTTAGATTTATTTATTAACTTAATCATATAATTCAGAGTATTTGTATTGGGAGAATGGAAATCATTTAAATAATAAAATGTTTAAATTAATAGGGAATTTAAAAAAATCATGTTTATGAATGAATTTGATGCAAACATTTAATGAATAAATAAATTTAGAATACATATTTATTTAGTAATGAAATTAAAAAAAAAAAATATACGATTTTTTTTTTCATTTTTAATTGTTTGAAAATGCAAACTAATGTTATATCTTCAATATATACACATTTAAATTAAAAATATATGCAATTGTAATATGAAAAATTTAATGGATTAAGGGAATTTTTAAATATCATCACATCTCAGATGAATGTAAATTATTTGACGAAAAAAAAAGAATATTTGTTATTATGATTATCCAAAATCATAATAACAAATATACATCCAAGTATAGGCCAACAAGGAAAAATGGCAAAAATCAGCTGGATTACATTTTTCCCAAAAATGTTTTTTTGGAATAATCATAAAATTAATATAAAATCTTTGAATTAATGAAGAAAAAAACAAATTTATCAATATTGATTAGAAAAGTATTTAAAAATTTAAATTATTATATTAACAAAATAAAAAAATACTATAATTAAAAATATAATATAATAATATAATAAGGGAAGTTTGTAACCATACATATTATGTATATTATTATGAAGAGGCGGAAAATACATTAGGAAAGTAATTAGGATTTTTTAATATTTATAAGAAGGTAAGGATATAAATAAATAAATATATAGCTTGATTAGAACTGTAGAATATTCAAATTAAAATATATATTTATGATTCTAAAGAAATTTTAAAATTTTAGCTTTATAAATTATTTCATTTAAAAAATCTCATCAAGCTTCAAAATATAATAGCTTTTTAAAATCGTGATGAATCTTCCTTGTATTAAATATTTTTTTAGGAATTAATAAAAAAAACATATGAATAGGCTTTTAATTATATATAACATTTCATCCTATTGTAAAATGGTCATTCATTTTTAATAATCAGTGATTTAACATTCTTTTCAGGAAGAAATTTTTAGTAAATGAATTTTGAGATTGCTATTCTTCTTTACCAAAAGTCCACCTTTAAAAACAAACTAAAAAAAAAAGGATGTATCTTTTCATCATTTCCCTCTCATCTAATCTATTTGAGCTATTTTTATTTTAAAGAAAATCCAGTATTTCTGCAAGAGATCATAAATAATGCAATTTTAAAAGATAACGCTGGCGATGGCGTGTGAATATTCAAGACCGGGGTGTACTTAAGCTTGTATATATGTATGGACCTACTCCAGGGTGCGCTTATCAGGGTGAAGGGTTTAAGCCAAGTGCTAAGGGCTGGCAATTTAACTTGGGGGCTCAGATGAGATGAGAGATGGAGAGGGGGGCATGGGCTGCTAAAGGGGCTGGCGTCCTTTTGGCAAGCTGTCCGTGAAAATGCATTGAGCGACAGTCGCAATTAGTCCAATTGTTCAAATCAACACGAGAGTCATCCCACCCTTCAAATTTGTTCACCAATGTGTAAACATGTTAACTTGAATTGGACCTTTTTCTTTCAGGGGGAAAAACTTGGCGAGATTTTAGATCTGAATTTATAGCTGTCGGGGATGCAGATATTTTTATTGGCAACGATGAATAAAATATTTATGGAAAAACAATAAAGTAAAGAAGGGGAAAGAGAGAAAGTCGAATGTTTTCAGCAACTAGAAGTTGACCGAGAAAAAAAATTATTATCAAGAATAAAATAGAAATTTAGGATATATTAAATAATATATTTTTTAAAAAAATCAATAAACAAATAAATAAAAACAATCATAAAGAAATGTTACAATTTCAAACTATTGGTAAAATTTAAAATTTTATTGAATTAATTCAATTTATTATAATGATTGGAAATGATTCAATGAAATTGTATAAAAGGAGAAAATGAACTTTGTAAATTGGTACAATACACTAAATTCCATTATTTTATTGACCATCATATAAAACTCCTATGCAAACCTGACTAATTTTGGAATGTATCAAACAGATTTCTATACCCTGAAGGTATATAAAAGAGGTATATTTGACTAGCTGCCTTAGGCTTGAAACCATTATATGAATCAGGTTAACAAATACAATTATTATATGTTTGAAATAATAATTCAATAATACAATTATTTTAATATAATATTTATATCAATTTTTTCGTTCTTTGGATTATGAAATGAATAAACATTTAATGTATGTATGGTATGGTATAATAATAATCTACAAGTGTCCCTATTCTGAGCCACAACCCTCCAATCCCCATCTCTCTCACGTCCCTTCCTAAATTATCCAACCACCGCGTCCTTGGTCTTCCAAGCGGGCGTTTCCCATTCGGTCTCCCCCCACCCATATAATAAATTAAACAAATATTAAAAAAATTAAAATCAAATTAAATAATTCATCAAGAGCGTAGTTGACTTGTAAAATGCAATCTACTCAACTTGAGAATGAATGTTCAAAACTTACCAAGTTTACAAAAATTTAAAATATAATATTTAATTGAATCAAAATAACTCTAAATGTGTAAACTGGCTGACGACTTAAATCCCTAGAGTTAATTAAAAAAAAATATAAATTTATATAGTGACGGAAAAAAGAAAACGCAAGGGTGGCTCTGTTGTCCGGCAACAACGCCATTATGACATTTACATTTTTTCGTCATTATACATATATTTAAAAAAAAGTTTTAATTATTTTATATAACGGTTTTGAATGAGCCAATCATTCATTGAATGAACCATGTTTAATAAATTTAGCTATCTTATCTCTGTTAAAGTTACTTGAATATTAATATTAATCAAAGGGAAGTAATTAAAATTTTTTTCATTTAAAAATCGGATCATTAATTATTTTTCAATTAATGATTTGCAAACATTTAGAATTCATTTGTGGTTGAAATTAAAATAAGTTATTCTGGAAAATTTAACAACTTGTTTACACCAGAGACTTTTCAAAAAACAAATTAATACTTGCTTTAATTTGAGGAACTTTAAACCTTTTACTTTCATATGGTTGGGTCATCAAAAAATAAAATAAATCAATTAAGTAAAATAAACTTTATATAATATAATAAAATGTTCATTTTCATTGTTGAAATTAATTTTTATCTTGAAAATTCAAGGAGAGTATAGAAATCAATAAGAAGGAGATTAAAGAAGGTCATAATGAATTAAAATGGTGTAGGACACGAATGTCTGAAAGGATTTCGTTATATCGGATGAAACGAACGAGTTAACAGTAGCAACGTCAGCAGAGATTCGGTTCGGTGGGTTGAAAGGAGAGAGAGAAAGGGTTTAAGTTGAATTTAAGAAATATACCATTATATACAATGTTCTGTATAATTTTTATAGAGTTATCTTTGCGAGGTTTTATGTTAGACACTGTTGAGCCACGGAGGGCTTCCTGTACTTACAATTTTCAAATGAAAAAATGATATGATATAAATATTTAGATTTTAAGTCTAGTAATCTATAGAAAACTAATAAATATATACAATTAAACACAATATACACAGCATATACTGGTATATAGTATATATCATTCAATAAGTAAAGAGACAAATGGCTATAGCTCAAAAACGGTTTATTTGATTCTTACAAAATTCAGGCTATATTTTAGCATAATCACCCCCACAGTTATGCACTTGTCCCATCTTTCTTTAAGCTTTCTAATTCTTCTTTGGTGAAGAATTCTTTCGATTTACCCCTAAGCCGCTTTGTCACCGGTTCCTTAAGTTTCACATTGTTAGCAAATCATGTCCCACGTAAGGCGTCTTTGAGTGGTACAAAGAGGTAAAATTAGATGGGGCGAGGACGGGACTGTAGGCAGGATGAGGTAAGACCTCTTAACCCAGAACCCATTTTGAGCTATAGTCATTTGTCTCTTTTTTAAATGACCCTAGTGTAAATATATATATATATATAAGAAACCTATATATTTAACTTACAAAGAATGTTATTATTCTTAAAATGAACTTAATAAATATTAGGATATACTCTATATGAAAATATTGTAAATATCTTATATGAAATCCTTTTAAAGTAAAAGAAATAGTCTATGAAAAATTTATAATAAATAAATATATATAAAGAACTCATGATTAAAAATGAGATGAATAAATTTTTTTCCCAATTCTTTCTTATAAAACCTGAGAGAATCATTTCCTATCTATTTTTACTGCTCACGATCAATATATTCTAAATTTAAAACGAAAAAAGAGATGTTAACAAATAAAACGGTTAATGGAAGAATCGGTATTTGATGAAACTTAATGGAATAAATTTCATAATTCTCATTTAAAGCTCATCTATATTTAATTAAGACAGCTAGAATCAGATTTTAATTCTAAATCAGATTAAAAAAATGAATACCTAAAAAAATCCTATTCTTTTTATGAGAATTCTATTAAACTCATTTAGTCGTTCAAACAGATTTTAAAATAAGGTTTCAATTCAATACTATTTTTATTCAATATATATATTAATTTCGAATTTTTCAATAAGAATACATTAATTAAAAAATCACTGTGTTTAAAAAATATTTTAAATGAGAATAATTTAAAATATTGCTAATAATTAATTAATAATGAGATAATGATTATAATATAATTTAAGGTTATATATTTATATTTATTTATTAATATATATAGTCAATTATTGTAATTGTGTGGATAAACAGTTCCTAATTTCTTATGTTTCTTTATCTATTAAAGATTTATCTATTAAAGCAGCGTTTTCCAACCTGTGGGGCGAGCACCCTCTGGGGGGCGCGAGACTGTTGCATGGGAGGCGCAAAGGATTAGAACCAATTAATTCCAAGTGCCCGCGAAGGCAATTCAGGTGCCCGCAAAATTTTGAAAATTTTCGATTTTTTTTCAATATGGTTCTTAAAAAAAAGATCGAGAAAAGTCAGTTGATTTTGCGATGCTATGAACCATGGCCCATCCCTGTTGTTATATTATTTCAGAAATGTGCTCGAGTATTTAAAAAGCAAATTAGATTATTACAAAAATGAAGGGGGGCGCAAGAATTTATTTTAATAAAAGGGAGGCGCCGGTACAGAAAGGTTGGAAACCACTGTAAGTCTCTGAAGCTGAAATGACAATTTGAGATATTTTCATACATAAAAAATTATATTTTGATTGTGTAAGTAAAGTATTATAATATTTTAAGTAATAAACAATTGGAAAGATTGAATTAAAAATTGTATGTATATGTGCATAAAATTAAATAAAAATATTCAAACTCTATTTTAACTTGTAAAATTTAAATTAAAAAAAAGATTATATAATATTTTTATTGTTTCTGAAAACACACACAAATACACCAAATCATGTTTTTAAATAATAAATAAATTATTTTTTATATTTATTAATTATATATGATCGTTCTGCATATTTATTTGCCTTTGTATTACATGTAAATATGAAAATAATTATGTATATATTATTCTATATTATAAATATTATGTAGCCAAAATTAAACTTAAATAAGAATATGAACTGAAAACAATTTAACGCAGGGTTCTAATCAAAAACTATTATTATTAACACACACACACACACACATTTAAGTTTAATAACAATTATTTCAATGAATGCCTACGATTTAATCGATTAATTTATATACATATATAAATATATAATCATATTTGAAAATGCTAAAATACATTTAAACTTAAACAATATATTAGATTCTAAAGATATAATATAAAATATGCTATAGTTAATACGTTTCACAACTATTTTAATCATCTAACAAAAAATGTGTCTCTTATTTAATTTATTAACATAAATTGCCTCAATATATAACAATAAATCTGATACTTCTCACTAACAAATCCCCATGCCCCTTTTTCTTTGAATAACGTGATTGATATATTTTATTTCATAAAGAGTTCAAATTCGTCTAAAGAACTGTCATCTGTTCTTAGGGTCATTATTTAACAAAGATTTAATTTAATGTTTGTTTCTTAGTTTATAACAAATAGTTGGAGAAGTTGTTATTATTCATAATATTTTTCCTTTTCAAAAGTCCATCTTGTTTCTTAGTAATTTATTTCTAGGTTCCCAAGCGTTATTCACTGGTATCTCTCAAGATTTCCGTTTTGTTTGCAACTGACTTAGGTTATGAATACATTTCAACTAAATCCGAGTCATATATAAATACTTGATGATAAACTACCATAATATAGAAGAATAGAATCTTCAGTATTTTGCGTGTACCAGATGATTTTCTTTAAACTTAAGAATTAAAAAGAGAAAATAATTTTTCCAAAAATTGTACCCAAATCAAAATATAATATTGCATTGTTATACAACTATATATAATATATATAATTATTTTTTTGTAGAGGAAAAAAAGTCAAGTTCACTCCTCAACAAACTTTCTTTGTATTTATAAATTTCACTCTTTAACATATAAATATTTTGTTATAAAAAAAATTAAAGGCGGAAATATAAATTAAAAGTCGGGAACTTAAATGTTTTAATATAAAATAGCGAGCCAACTTTGAAACAAAGGTTTTTAAAAAAAAATAAGAGAAAAAGTTTTCATATCCTGTTGGCTTTCAGAAGTCAAGATTAATTTGCATTGTGGACATTATTAATCATAACTAATAAGTGAACTTCTGTTGATTCATATCAAGGTAAGCTAGAAGCCGAGCAGTCAGGCATTTTTTATTATTTATTTTCTAACTATTTTAATTAATGGTAATTATAATATATATATTTTTTTCATTTAAAAATATTTAAATTATTTCTTTCGCTTAAAGTTTTATTTTTTTAATTAAGAAATGAAATTATTATATTGAATCGTTTGACGATAATGAAAATACTATATTTAAATGAAATACAAATATTTACAATTATGTTTCATGATATTCATTGATAATTTCCACAATATTCTTTCAATGCTTATGATAACTGGAATAAGAATTTACTTAAGAAAAATAAAGGATAATGAAGAAAAAATTATAATATTTTTATTTATTTATTCAAGTTATTGACATTCTTGTAATTTTTTTTAAATTAAATTAATTTAAAATAAATTGACCTGTGGCCAAGTCCAAACCGACCGACGGTTTGAAGTAAATTAATTTCCAGCTACAGAAACAATTTCAAATAATTTTAATATATCTGTTAATGTAATAAAAAACAGATATGGATACATAAATAATAAATATAAACATTTTTAATTTTATTTTATTTATAATATCTATGCAAGACCAGGCTGTGACGTCATGAATGGCTGGATGACGTCATATAATTTTAAATCAAGAAAAAACTAATAAATATGATTTTTCTCGAGGATAAAACCAATACAAAGTGCATGATTCGTGGTGATATGTAAAAAAATCTCCTCATGTGAAATTTGGTGTGAAAATAACCCTTCCCATCCTATCGTCGATCGCTAATACTACCACTTCCGGTTTCCGGATTTGCTGCAAAAGTTGATCAATTCATCATACTGATGCATTAAGTAAAAATACCAAATTTCATCAAAATCCGTTGAGCCGTTCAGGCTGTACATATCTATACGGACGGACAGACATCATGCTAAAAATACATTTTTCTGTTAAGAAAATGCATGATTCGTGAAGATATGTAAAAATCTCCACATGTGAAATTTGGTGTGAAAACAATACCTCCCTTACTATCGACTGTCGGTAAAAATTAAGACTAAATTTAAAAACAAATTATTTTACTTATTTATATCAAATTTAGATTAAAAATAAAATTTGATAATAAAAATTAGATAAATGCAATGCACGTATTTTATTGGATTAGATAATAACAAAATAAATAGTTAATAGTACAAGAGGGAAGCTCTCTACAGAGTGGGGGCGCGAAAATATTCAAGAGATAATATTATTTAAAAAAAATGATAAACTGACTGAAAAGTAAATACTTATTCACATAGAAAAATTCATGTTTTGGAATTTAGTTAAATATTATTTATAAATAGAATCTAAAATACTCAATACTCGATATTATTGTTGTTCAATATGCAGAATACATTATATTGTAAGGAGGGTGATATTGCGATGAGGATCGCAAATACAGAAAGGTTGACAAATGATGTTTTAATAAATTTTATAAGATCTCATTTGGATAAGTTTCATGAATATATTTCTTAAATTATCAGAAAATAAATTTAAATATATGGAGTAAGATTGGAGATAGCTTCATTTGGTGAAATTTCTCTATTAATCTTAAAAATTAGTAAATTAATTTTGATTTTCTTATCAATCTTATTCTTATAAATACATATATCCTTTTATGAAAATTAATTTTTTTTAAATAAATTTTACTTTTGATAAAAAATACTCTATTCTCAAATCAAAAAAAAAATAAAATAAAATAAAAAAATGGCTTCTGCGTTCCTTATCTTTATTTCAATCGAATAGGCGTCTTGCCAATTGGGAGAGAATATTTTACGTCACCTCCTTAGAAATATTTCAAAGAAAATGTAACGAGTATAGGCACATAACTTTTATTGATCTCAAAAAATTAGTGGAAAACACATTTAAAAGAAATTTAACCCAAGATTTCACCTGTCTTTTATAATATAAATACAAATATATATTTATCTGTTAAATCTTTTTAGTAAAGAAAATAAAATAAAATATAAAAATAAAATTGAATAAAATAAAAAAAAAACTATTTCATGGAATCTTATTATTATTATTCAATATATTAAAATTTATTAAACAAAAATTAATCCTATTTTGTTAATTCTAGTTTAGATTCTAGTTTAAATTTCTTAGTTATTTATTTAGTAAAAACACAGTAGAAAAGTGTAGATGTAGAGTCATATTAAGAAATTCTTTTGCATTAACCATATTCATCAGATCTTGTATTCTCGGTTATGTTTTTCTAGTTTCTGTTTTTTTAATATATTTCATCAAAATATATATAAAGTAAAATTTAATTTAAAAGAATTATATTATATTTTCCAAAATGAAATATTAATTATCATTAATTTGGACAACTTCACCTGGACTAAAATATAACTCTCACCTGTGGGATCTCATATTCCTTCCAATTCCCTCTGTATGGCATTTCGTCAGGATCCATTCTCATCTAAAAGACCTGTCCACATAACATATAGCTGCCATCAATTTATTTGTCTCGAGTGAAAATGCGACATCCGTCGTTTGGATTCTTGATTAGGATTAGCATTCGGTTGACAATCGCAGAAACAAACTCATCAACTGCCATGTCAGTCAGATGCCTGGGCCGCGTTAGAGATATCTACCCAGCCCATGATATTTTATTGTCTTTTTTCTTCTCATCAGTTATACTTTGGCTGACGTTATCTCTTTCTTTCATGGAGACTTTTTTACTTAGTTTTCAAATCAATCTCATTTCTGCATTCGTGTTCTTTTTTATTGTGCAAATTAAGTGATTATATATATAAATAATTATATATAGATTATAATCTATGAATGAAAATATTAATATTTTCATTCATTTGAGAATAAAAAAAAATAATTATAATAATTTTATAATTTTAATCAAAAGAAATATTTGAGAAACACGTTATAATGAAATAAAATAAACGAGGAGAGGTACGAGGAATTAGGGGAGAATTAAAAATGGATGGAGAATAATGACATTTGGACTCTTCAGCAGTTCCAAAAGTGGCACCTTGAATTATAAATAGGCCTTGGGTACGGTTTTTTTTATACAAGTCCAATAAAAGAAAACATCAGAGTGCTTGAGTAATTCTTCGTTTAAAAATAAAAAAAGGATAGCTGTGGGAATGTGGTGTCTTCGGCTAAGAACTTTCTAATTGAGAAGAATCACAGTGATTAATGATAGGAAAAGTAAATATATAGATAATAATATAAAATAATTTTTTAGATTATATTAATTGAGCTTATTTCAGCTAGAAATTTATTCTTTCATGTTATTTTAAATCATATTTGATTTCAAATCCCATGAATATATCTATAAATTTTTTTTTGTGTATCTATGTTAATGATATAATATTATAAACCTGTAATTTATCTAATAATATTATATATGTGTAAATGAATATAATAAAATAATAATTATATAAATTAATAATAATAAATAATTTTATTCTACAAAACCATAATCACTAAGATTAATTAAAAAATGAGCTGTGCCCAGACGATTTGAAATAAATTAATTTCCAAAACATTATATATATACCTATATATATATATATATAAAGTATAAAAAAAATATTTTTAAAACTTGAATTAAAATGACTAAATTATATTATCATAGTTTTTAATTTTAGATTAATTATTCAATTATTAATTACTACTATATTTTAAGTGAAATATTTAATTTAATATAAAATTAATACTTTGTAAAATACCACTTCCGGTTTCTGGATATACTCCAAAAGTTGATGAATTCATGGTACTGATACATTAAGTAAATATACCAAATTTTATCAAAATTCGTTGAGTCGTATACCTCTATACGGGCACACAACGGACGGACGGACGGACAGACATCATGCTAAAAATACTTTTTTTCTGTTAATAAAATGCATGACTCGTGGAGATATGTAAAAATGAAGTGAAATTTGGTGTGAAAACAACACCTCCCTTACTATCGTCGGTCGGTAAAAAGGAATAAAAACTTCACTTTCAATAATATGCAATATTTGTTTAATTAATTAATAAAAATAATTTTCACTATACTTAAAAAGGATTAAAATACAAGTTGCCTGATTAAATCTATATTAATTAACTTCATTTATCAAGAGTTATTATATATTATTTGGTCGTGTTTGTAAAGGCTTACGTAAAAGATGCAAAGAGAGAGAGAGTAGTAATGCCCACAGCTGGAGGAGTGGATTATTTTAGTAGCACTAAACTAACTAAATAATTACCAAGGGCTTCCTCAAACTGAATCCGGTCAAGGGCCGAGCCGGGATGCGTTTCACAATAATTTCATCTGTCAGGCTTCAGGGTAACTTCCCTTCAAACCGCACAATACCAGAAGGGGATTATGTGCTCCGGCATATTTAAGTACGGAAGGAGGATTATCATAGTGTAGAACTAAAACTGACCTATAATTTCCATTCAAAAATAAATTTAATGTTAATATATATTATTATTACTGATATATTTTTTAAATTATTATTTTTTCTTAGTTATTATTAATTATACATTTTAATTAGTATGTTTTATGCTTACCAATTATATTTTATCATCTATATATATATTTTATATATCTAGTTGTTTTGAGTTCTTTCACTATGAAAATAAGAAAAAATATTTACTATGTTAATTCTGCGAAGCTATCCGCTTTAAGAGATCATAAATATCGACAAACATTTCTTGGAATTTGCATCACTGCATTGGTTCTTTAACAAAAACTAAAAAGATATTGTTTCACAACCACCATATTCGCCTGATTTAGAAGACAATTTTATAAATTTCATTATATTCTTAATTCCTAGATATCGCAAGTAGTGCGATACAATCACATGAACTTATTTGATTAAAATAATTATGAAATTTTTGCTCTGATTCTATTTTTTTTTTAATGTTTTTATTAAATATACTAATGTAAGTCAAAATAATATTTCTATATTAATTTCCTTGGTTAAAAGACTGTCACGGGGATCGAGTACGATAAATATTGTGAAGGCATAGATGAAAGGAATTGTAAAGCTTAAGGAAAATTTAAAGTACACTATTAACTAACTGAAAACAAAAGAATAGAATGGGAGTATGAACAAAAGACGGACTATAAGAGACAAGAAAATTTGTTATATAATACGAGTCACTCACGCATTAACAAAAGTAAATAAAAATATATATAAATAAATCTTTTTATCTACTGTATTACTTATTTTATATAAAATATTAAATAATAGAAATTATTGAGAACATAAATATAATTTTCTTTGAATAAAATGAATGTTTAAATGTTCGTATGTTAATTGTTAATGCTTAATTATAATAATTATTAATATTTATGAAATATTATTGTAATTTATGAAAAAAAAAATAAAAGAAAGATTACCAAATTCAAATGGTAAATACCAAAAGAGTATTGAAAGTTTTTAGCTGTGTTCAAAAGTTAACGTCCATGCATCATCATTTGAGGTTGCTAGCCAAATCCTCCCTAGGGTCGACCTATGTTTACTTAGTTTAAATCGCGCAAACAGTCAGGTTTAATTTGGGCAACTGAATGTTCAAGAACTTCCTCAACTTCCATGAACAACCTCCACCTATATAACAAACAGTACATGTAATTATCTAGTATCATCATCGATTGTTCAATTGTAGTACTATAGTATTATTATTCTAAGAAGAATTAAAATAATGTTAAAATCGAAATATGCAAAAAAATTTTATTCTTTTATTTTGAAGAAAAAAATGACAATCTTTTTATGAATGTGTGTTAATAGATTTTCTATATATTATAAATAGTCATCTTGTTATTTTGGAATAAATATCAAGTCTTCTGAAATGTGTTTTTTTAAATATTGAGTCAATTTTCTATATTTCTATATATATAAAGTAAAAGTAGTAATTAACCAATTTTTCCCAATTGTTTATATGTTCTTTTTTTGATAATTCATGTCATTAAAAACTATATTATTTTTTGTGAACTTGGTGGGTTTCGAATCTTTAACCTCATCATACCAATGAAATGGATCATCTTGAAATTGATACGAATTAGTTTTAATAAAAAATGTAGATTTAAATAATTGAATAAATTTAATGAATAAATAAAATTATTTACATGTTTGGCCACTTGTTAAGATTGGATGAGGTAAGTGTTTCAATGGCCTCCAGAAAAAATAATGTCCGAATTGGCTAACCGAGGAATAAGGGCTGAGCTGTTATCTATGTTGGGTAGCTAGTTGAGGAATCGGAGCCTAATATTAGAGGACTGAGAGGGAATGAGTGAGAAAAAAGGATAGCGCAGGGCTCGGTCCTGGGACCCACCCTTTGGAACATGCCTCCTCCGGATGAAAACAGAAGAAGAAGTGAATCTTGTAGCGTATGCTGATGATTTAGCACTAGTGATAAAGGTAAAGAATGAAGGGGAGATAATGAGGAAGGGAAACTGAGTGATACGTGACGTAGATATGTGGATGACAGAGCACGACCTAACATTAGCCCCATCTAAAACGGAAGGAATTTTAATGATAGGGCGCAAAAAAGGTCACATTTATTGTTCAAATTAGAAAAAGTGTTAAGTCCTTAGGCGTGGTTCAGGATATTAGAATATCTTTTAGAGCTTATGTGGGGTATGTTATTGGGAAGGCGGTACAAGCAATATCTATTCTTGCTAGGTTGATGTAATGTATTGGAGGCCCGTCTAATAGAGCAGGAGTCTTCTGGCAAGTGCCTTGGACTACTCCTGTATGGGGTGTCTGTTGGAAAAATATCCTGAATTATAACAGGTGGATGAAAAAGCTATTATACACCCGATGAAGGTGATGCTCTCTGTTGTGGTGGGATTGCAAGGGCATAATCTATTTCCAGCTTCTCCCCGCTGGCGAAACGATTGTTCGAACAAGTACTGTTGCCAATTAACCAAGCTGAATCGAGAAATAAAAGAGACTACACTACACTACAACGCCAGACCGCAAGTTTCGAAAAAGACGAGCCTGAAATGGGATGTCTTAACTAATCCACCATATTCTCCTGATATCGCACCATCTGGCTATCACTTGTTCCGGTCATTGCAAAATTATTGGAATGAAAAAAACTTTGGAGGCTTTAAAAAACGGCGTCTCTCCGTTCTTCGAATCTAAACCGCCCAGTTTTTATGATCGAGGCATCCGTAAGCTGTCAGAACGTTTGGAAAAGATTATAGAAAACGATGAAAAATATATCATTGATTGAATAAAGATTTTTGTTTGCCTAATCACTGCGTGACTTTTACTCAAAAACTCCGCACGAACTTTTTCATTCACCCAATATATTATTAATTTAGGTTTCATCTTTATAATTAAACGACTACACAATTCATGGATCTTAATGGTTTGGTTATCATTAGAACCGTCATGACCCAAGGATAAGGTATAAGGTTGAAAATTTCAAAAAAGTTGATTCGTTCCAAAGTTATGGGCAAAAACCAACCCAACCCAAATAAACAACACTCCATATGGCGCCTTATAATTATGATTAAATTTAATTAAAATAAAATAATAATATTAAAGAAAGATGGAACTGGGTATGAAGAAGCTTCGAGAGATGTTCAATTTCGGGTTACGTTTATAAGTAATTAATAAAATTGTATTCTTAGCAATAAGTAATATATAGTATATAATAAAGTTCTACCATCTGATAATTATATTAGATTTTTTTTCAGATTGGTGCAAATCTTATAGAAAGTATTGAAGATAATGTCAATAATTATGAAAAAATTTCTATGGGATTTTTATATATTTTTTTCACATTTTTATGATGCAAGAAATAGTGTGGGTAATAATTTTCTTATATAATTCCTCCATATGTTTTAATCTCTCAAGATTTGGGAAGATATTAATAATAATAATAATTTAGCAAGAAAGTAGGAATTTGGAATATTTGAAAATTAGTAAATATAAAATCGGATTTGTGTGTGTGTGTGTGTTGATTTCTTATTGGTTTCATATCGAATTTTCATTTTCTCAACAGTTCTATAACTTCATTGTGTATTTAAAATAAGTTGACCTGTGGCCAGGTCCGAACCGACCGATGGTTGGAAGTAAATTAATTTCCAGCTACAGAAACAATTTCAAATAATTTTAATATATCTATTAATGTAATAAAAAACAGATATGGATACATAAATAATAAATATAAACATTTTTAATTTTATTTTATTTATAATATATATGCAAGACCAGGCTGTGACGTCATGAATGGCTGGATTACATCATATAATTTTAAATCAAGAAAAAACTAATAAATATGATTTTCCCGAGGATAAAACCAATACAAAGTGCATGATTCGTGGTGATATATAAAAAAATCTCCTCATGTGAAATTTGGTGTGAAAATAACCCTTCCCTTCCTATCGTCGATCGCTAATACTACCACTTCCGGTTTCCGGATTTGCACCAAAAGTTGATCAATTCATCCCACTGATGCATTAAGTAAATATACCAAATTTCATCAAAATCCGTTGGGCCGTTCAGACCCTTGTAATTGTTAGGAAATTAATTAAATTTTGTCTATTTTTATGCTTTTGGGGTATTTATTTGTAGAGTAATTATACATAATATATTATAATGATATTAAAAGTATATATAATAATAATATTATCAGGTTTAAGGAAAATATATTTATTTTTAATACTTTGAATGTATATCTTCTAAAATAGAATACCTTTAAGAGTAGCCTAGGTTCTCTTCTAAAATGTTAAAATGTTATGTTATAAAATCATTTAAATAATTTTATTCCTGTAATGTTATAATGTGTTTTTAACATAAAATTAATAAAAATATTATCGTGAAAATTTAATAATTTTTATAAGATCTCTCTTTGAATTCCATCGATTAAATTTTATAAATAAGTTATCAAAGGTACAGTTTTTTCTATCAAAATTTTGGTAAATATTTTTTAGATAATTATGAAAATATTTTTCGGAGTTAATTAAAATAAATGAAATAAAAACAAAAATCAATAAAAAAAAATAATAAATAAAAGTTTATAAAAATGTTGGTGTGTTTGTAGAGTGATTATTATCTTTCTGATATTAATAATAGATAGTAGGATATATTATAATAAAGAAATAAGGTCAATTAGTATTTTTCATCGGTCGTTAGCAAAAATCCAATTTAAACAATAATGGCAGAATGCCTGGTTATCCAGTTTCTTCAACCTCTACGAGAATTTGATTGACAACCCATCCATCAACTTTCTCAGAGCGATTGGTAAGAGGAAACAAAAAAAAAAAAAAAAAAAAATAAAAGGAAAGCTTCTTCGAGTTTTATTAGATCGTCAAGCAATAAGCGGGCAAATGTTAGTCACCACTTGAAAATAAAGTTTTCTGCTTTTGTTTAAATCTTGACTAGTATATATATATATATATAAATTGTAAACAAAATAGTTAATGAAAAGTTGTTACTGACAATGAGTGTTGACTTGTTTGAAGTATCTCTGTGAGTCCAAGAACATTTGAAATATATACTTTATTATTAGTATTTTATAATATAAACTTGTTTACCTGTTAATCTTTTAACTATGTTAAATATAATATAAAATCTACTTAATTTTTAAAATTGTTTAATTAATATATAAAATAATTATTCTGTTCTGGAGAATGTCTAAATAATTAATTTTTAAAAGATTCCAAAATATTCTATATTTCCTGGAAAATAGTTTTTAAATACTAATTAATATTAATATATAATATATTAATATATATATATTAAGAATAAATATTCATTTAAATAAAAATTCGATCATATATCTATATGTTAGCATGTTAATCCTTTTTTGTTTCATCCACCCCCCCCCCCTTCCTTGTCCTTTCTTGTCCTCTCCGTCCGCATGAAACTTTTATTAATTAACATTTTATTTTATCTTTTATTATTTATTAATTTAAATTTATTTAGGGTCAATTGTGTAAAATCTGTAATAAACAAGAGAGAGAGAGGATCTAAGATGTAAGCTACTTAATATTGCGCCAATATATGATCATTTGAGAAATCATTTTTTAAAGAGATTCCTCTTGGAGGGGATCCTCACAGACGAGAGTAAGGAGGAAAATAATATCTATTACTTTAAGAATAGACTTATAAAATAGAGACTATTCATATTAAAAGAAAAAATGTTTGTTTGTTTTGTTTCTCTTTTTTTGTTTATTTTGTTTCTGTTTTTTTTTTAATATTGTTCGATTTTTGTTCTTGTTTTTGTTCTTTTTCCCTTGATATTTGTATATATGTAACTCTACTTCAAATAAGGTGTAAGAAATGCGAGAAACAATTAAATGGAAATATGCCTTTAAATAAATAAATAAAAAAAAATTAACATTTTACATTTTTATTCAAATAAATATTAAATAAAAAACCAATATATCAAAAAAGTTTGGTAATTAATAAAAAAATATAGACATTTTTTTATTCTTTTAATCTTCGAAGTATTTTTTTTTTTGCGAACCCTGTAATTAGTTTATAAGTTAAGCAAAATTAACTTAAATATTCCTTAGATGTTTACTCGTTTCGGTTTGAGTCCAGCTGGATTTGAACTTTAAGTTTAATTTTAAGTTTTACGCTTTGATCTTGATCTGGTTAGGGGAAGGTTCTCTTTCAGATGGACTCGAAAATTCCCCATGCAGATTTTGACTTTGACTATTATTCAATCATGTCATCTTTAATTAGAACATGAAAAGAGTAAACAAGTTTATTGAAAAAAAAACAACTATAGATCAGCTTCTGAATACATTTCATTTATATAATCAAAACAATTAATAATAGAATTCCATATTATGATGCACATAAATATATTTTCAAAATTAAAATAAAAATCATCCAATGTGGTCAGTTAATTTAACTTTAGAGATACATAAATCGAAACTATAATTATTATTTTTTTTTAGAAGTGGAAAATTATAATTTATTTTAATACCTATAGACTTTAGGAAAGAAAATAGTATTTAGGTTTTAATTTGAAATGTAATTAATTTTTTTTTAATGAATATAATAACCTTTGTTAGTAGAAATCGATTTTTTTTTTATAAATGAAAATTTTTAAATCTGATATTTATATTTTTATTAGATTTAATTAAAGAGCCTATTTATTTTTGTCATTTTGTATATTTTCTTTTTATCATCTTATTACATATTCTTTTTTATTCGTATTATATATAAATAAGCATACCTATATATATCAGCATTAGAGAGTCTGGTAATTTCCTTAGGCGCAGTTGTGTTTTTTTTTTCCTAACGAGTTGGTGAAAGACAAAGATGATTACAAGCCGCTTTCTATCTTTGAGGTTTTCCATTTTTCCCTAGCGGGTTTCCTCCTTTGAACACTTTGTTCCCATCCCTTGGGATGAGCCCATGTAGAATCCTCCTGCCTTTGGATGAACCACGTGATCAAGTTTACGGGAGAAAATTTGCATAAGTTACAATCCCACTGTCTACTTTAGTCCCAACCATTATTTTATTAGGCTTCTACGAGTTACCTGTTTTCAACCAATAACATCATAGAAATGTGTTTAAATGGTGTTTACACAATTTCACAATCTTATATACGAGATAGGCGACACCCATTTAGCTTTTTCTTATCACAATGAATGTTTTTTTAAGAAGCTTTAACTTCTTGTAAAAGGCAATAAAATTTCTTGTGAATAAATTACTTAATCCTTCTCATTTAATTTATTGCTCTTGTTGAATGTTACCTCTACCAAAAAGTAGATTTAGATTATTTTGTGGATTTTATAAAAATGCCCATTTATTTTCTTTATTACTGACCGCTTGTTTAGAAATTCCTTACAAGACTAATCTGAGTTCCTAACAATAATAACGAAAACTAGAAAGCGGAAATGTTTCCAATGATCTATTGAAGATATCATTTTCATAAATAAAGAATATCAAAAGAGAATCTCCCAAATAAATTTGATTATCTTCGCAGGATTGGAATTAACATTTTATTCATTCAAATCAACTAATTTCTAAATAATGAGAACCCATTCCTTTCTTAGCGATAATAACATAACATAGATCAAATACATATAACATTGATTAAATACTAAATGAAGGTAAATATAGTAATTACATTCTCACTAAAAATCATCTAGCATTTACACCGTTTATCTAATTCAATTTAAACTTCATGGCATATTTACACTTAGAATGGTCTTTAATGATTTTCTAAAGGATACTCTGATAAATAAATTAAGTATATATTTTAAGGATTAAACTAATTAATCTTTTTTTTTAAATTTTTAAAAAATAATTATTTTAAATATTGAGTATGTGACCCATACATACTTTTTTATCTTAATAAATTGTACGGAAAATTATAATCAAAATTTTCAAAATAGATTTTAAAGCATGTAAAAAAAATTATTAATTCTTTTTTTTAATCTATTATCTCAGGGGATATGATTTTTATTGCGTTTTGTTTAATTAAAATGTCTGCCAGTTCGTCAATTCTACTTAATTAATTATAAAACCATAATCAAATTATTTCATCATTGTAATCACAATCTCCAGAGAAATTAAAAATTAATTAATTTTTCTTGAGTTTATTGATTCATTACTTTTCAATTAAATACAAAATATATTTTTTTATATAATATTTGGTGTCAAAAGTAATTTGTATTTATTAATGTGTATATATCTCTATGTTAATAAAAATGTATACTTATTTATTTTATTTAGATTTTATTCGTATATTTTAAAATTATATATAAATATCAAGTGAATATACCTATAAATTTTCAATAATTCTTAATGGTAATAAAATTTAATTAGCTTTTATTTCAAAAAGATTGATTGAAGGAAAATTAATTTTATATTCTGAAAATTAACGTTAATTACAAATTTATATTATAAAAGTTTTATAAAGACATACACACACCTCCCCCCAACGGCATAGCAGTTGTAATAAAAAAGTTGCTGATGTACAGATTGTATTAATTATGAAAAATGAAACTTATTAATACATGAATTAAACCCTGAATATGTACAATTTTCATGCAAATCTAGGGATTTGAGGTAATGTATATTTGGGTAATGTATACGTTTACCCATCATTTTTTTAAACTTTTGCCTTATTTGAAATAAACAAAAAATTTTAATATAAGCTAAATTTTGAGGTCCCTTTGATTTATGATTCCTGAGCCTGATTAGTAATCCGCCACTGCTCCTACCAAAGTTTAATGTTGTTAAAGCCTCTCCCTGATTTAGATTTAATTATTTTAATATCTATTTTTTTTATAAGTTTTATATATATATTGTATATTTTTAAGTCAACACGTGGCCATGTAAATTTTGTAGCAACGGGTGGTTTGGAAAAAAGGGTCACGTGATTCCGTGCAACCAATCACCTCGCCACATGCTCGATTTTGGCCTATAGCGCCAAGGGCTAGCTACCTTGACGTCGAGAGCTGGCCGCTTCACTTGCTTGTGAGACTTCAGGTTGGGAAATTGTATTTTGAACGTGGATATCTTTTCCACGCTTTTTATGTGATCTACCTTACTTGCTGGATTGACGCCTTGTTGCGAAGTTGTATTTTGAACGTGGATATCTTTTTCACGCTTTTTAGGTGATCCGCCTTACTTGCTTGTGAGACTTCAGGTTGGGAAGTTGTATTTTGAACGTGGATATCTTTTCCACGCTTTTTAGGTGTGAATTCGCCATTTTGTTGTTAAAACACGTGGAGACACTGTGTTTCAATTATTATTATTATTTTTTGTAATTTGTTTGTTTTAGCTGAGTATTAACCAGCATTTATTTCTCTTATTTTTATATTTTAATTTTATTTTATTTTTTACTTTATATTAATTTTCCTTTGATTAAATATGTATAACGTGGCAACGAACAAATTTTCTTTTATTTAGAAAATAGTGAACCTAATCTTTCCTTTGCAGGTCCATATGTTAGCATCGGATATTTTGATTAATTAATTTGTTATTGCTTTCCGATTTTAGTTATTCAAGGCGATTCGCCTCAGCACAAACAGTCAAACGAACTGCACTCTTTGGTGAAGTTTATTTAAGGGTTCCTTTCCCAAATAATTTTGTTTTACTCCCCGTGTGAAAGAGAGTTGAGAATTCTTTTTTAACTCCTTCACTAGTGGCACAGGTGGTCCGACAGGCTGAACAATATTTTATTTAATCCTCGGCTTGTCCAAATGTATTCCTATACCTATACCTATAGCTATAATTTAAGAATCAGGAGACTTTTCATATTAAAAAATATTTATATTTTTTTGGTTTTGTTTTAAATAAAATTAGATATTTGACAAAGGGAAATTTTTTAAAAATATTTTTTATGTAAAAACAGTCCTCATTATTTTACAAGTTATTATAGTAAGTACCTGAAAAATTAATTAAAAATGTAGAGTTTTATTGATTATGTGACGATTTGATATAAAGATGATTTTTAAAAAAATAATTAAAAACTTTCATTAATTATGTTAAGCTTAGCAACTGAGATAACATCTTGGAGTGGTTTTAAAACGTTTTTTTTTCTTTTAGCACCTAGCGCCAAATTAAATAATTCCATGAAACTCATTGTGACAATGACTCGTCTAGAGAGTGGCATCTGTGTTTTACGACAGGATATAAACTATTATTTTTCCAGTGACAATCATTGAAAATATAGCATTGAGAATGCAAACAGGCGCGTTTGAGGGATAGAAGATGGGGTAAATTGCTCCCATGCGTACGATCGACTGGAGCAATTACTCGCGGCGCAATTAAGGGGTGCAATTGGGGCATTAATTGCCCTTTGGGACGTGTCCTTTTGTGGCACGAGTGACAATACAGGTCTAGTCAACGACAAACGAAGTAAACCCTAAGTATCGCCCTTTTAAATAAGTAAACCACAATGGACACTGTTTTTTTCGATTTTTTCCCCATTTTTGGGATCATTTAATGAAGAAATCATAGATTCAATTTTAGCTTTTCTCCATTGAATTCACGTTTGAATAAATACCATTCAAATAAATTGATATAATTTTGCTCTTTTAATTGGTTTTATTTCTTGAACAATTACCTATACAAAGATGTTCGTAAAATTTTGTATGCGGTATTTTTTCCTTTTTTTAGGGATTTGGATTTTAAGCCAATTTTATCCTTGTTTGACATTCTATTCTAATATTTATATTAATTATTAAATCAATTTTTTTTCAATTAATTGAACCTTCTCCTTTTTACTCTCTTTCACAATCTATTTTTTTAAAGTAGTTTTAAAGTATTAAGATATTATTATAAATAAACTTATATTGTGTGTGTGTGAAGATTTTAAAATTTTTAAACTTTACTAAATCTTTTTTATAGATAAATTAGCTAGTTATAGTTCTGATTTATGTGTTCAAATCACAATCTAGTGTTTATCAATAAAAAACCATAAATAAAATACAATTTCTAAAAATCTATAAAATATGTATAAGCTCCAGAGTTTATAAAGAAATAATTAAAAAAAACAATAGTAAAAAATTTTGTTATTTTCATTAAAATATAACACATTATTTTCTAAACTACGGTCTTTATATTTTTTAATTATTCATGAATATTGATTTTAACTTAATTATTAAATTGAATTTCAAATCTGTTAAATTAACTTTTTTCGACAACCAACTGTTTACTTTAATCGAACATTCAAATTATAATTATTTATTCAATTGTTGAATATTTTAATCTATATATATAAAGGAGAGTGTTTGTATGTATGTATGTATATATGTATGTAATTTGTTTACTTTTTTGCTGTCATAGAAACAAACAAAAAAGAAATTTCCTACTTAACCGACACTTTACCGGTAATTTAGAATTATGAACATCGTGGCCCACTGACTGGCGGACTCATTTTACACAATGTATATAACTAGCAATCAAAGAATATTTATAATATTTAACTTTTTATTTTAAATTCTAATATTCAAATATCATTTCAATTAAATAATTTATTCTAAAAGTCCCCATTTTAATTAATATAATAAAATATAAATCATATTTAACTTAAATTATTTTGTATTTATTCTTTCTATATTTGAATACTTCTTTTATTTTAAGGGAGGGAATTAACTATGATCTAAAAAAATTAATAAATGAACTTAATAATAAAAAATCAAATAAATCCATTAATTTAAATTAATACTATTAATGAATGTATATATTGTTAATTTATCTTTAGTTTTATCAATACTTTTATACCGTTAATTTTTATAAATTGTCTCAAGTCTCTAACTTTGCATTTTCTCAAATTTTATTATTATAATTAAAAATATTCAATAAAAATCAAGCAATGAAATTAAAATATCAAAATGAAATGATCAAGAAATATTATACTCTATTATAACATATACAATACTTATAAACTATAGGCGGAGGAAATATTAGACGATATCATTGCGGGTTCAGGCCAAATCGATCAACATTAATTAAGATATTTTCATTATGACAGATATTAAAAAAACCGCGAATTCAATATCTCTGTTCACTAATTATTTGTAGACTTTAGTAAAACCTACGCATGACTCAATAGATCCGGATAAACTTTTTCAAATTTTGATCTTAAAATTTATCTTGAAGGTAGTAAAGAAAGAGTAAGATGCGGAAATCAATTGTAAAATATTAGGTGACCCAGACGACTCAAATATAATAGGAGATTCGGCAATTGCAATTACAGATAGCGAGGAAAAATTAATCGAGGTAGGAAAAGAGATGAGGTTCGAAATGAATAATGATAAATAAATATATTTAGAAACAAACAGGAGCAGTATTAACAAACAAAATGTAGAATTTGAATATGTAGAAAAATTGAATGTAATCACGAAGGATAATAATATTTGAGAAGAATTTAAATCGAAGTTGCAATCGGGAAACGCCTGTTATCATGCAGTAAAGAGGCTTATCTCATCAAAATTATTATAAAAGGGAATGAAAATTAAAATATATAAAACAATTATTTTGTATGTTGTATTATATGAGTGTGAGACATGGTCTATGATCTTAGGAGATGAGAGTGGATTCAGAGTATTTGAGAATAGGATTCTCCCCAGCATTTATGGGCCAAAGAAAGATGAGGGAATGACGTACGAGAGATGGAACAGAGGTTCAGGATAAGGACACTTGGAGCAATGTGGTTGTAGCTGCCAAGAACTTTCGAGTACCGTTGAGCCACGCATGGTCTATGACCCTGGGAGATGAGAGTAGATTCAGATTATTCTTTCCAGCATTTATTGGCCAAAGAAAGATGAGGTCACCGGGGACACTTGGAGAAATGTGGTTGTAGCTGCCAAGAACTTTCGAGTAGATAGATATAACATATTCAATAATAATATATATAATTAATTTACTAAATAAATTAATATATATTTTAAATAATCACACAATAAGAAATGAATGTTTTATGTTATACATTGTTTAAAACAAAATGGATGAAAACCTTTTACTACTTTCAACTAAATACTATGTACCACTCGGGGGTACAGGGGGCGGAGCCCCCGTCTAGATGTGAAGAGCGACGAAGGAGCTCTGAGCAGCTAGTTTTAAATAAATTGGACTGAAAATCACAACTTACCATTATCCAATTTTTCATTCAGTTTATTTTTGGAATATTTATCAAAATTTCCATCAAAATAAAAGACATGGCTGATATGTATTAAAGATATTTTAATATTTTTATTAATTTATCACATTGTCACCAGATTTGGAAACATACCTAAATCTTACACGTCAAATTAATATGATTCTATAAAACAAGTTCATCTTGACAAGTGTTTTCAAGTTATAATTATGTGAAAAGGAATTTTACTTTTTTACAAAAATTTAAACATGCATAGCCAATTATATAACTATAATTTTTATGAAAGTTGAATTCTAATTTAAAATTTAATTTAAATTTAAATAAATTCTAATTCTAAATAAGAATAATAACAATAATAATAAACAAAATATATTTTGTCAATAATTCAATATTGTTATTCTCAGACTAATAGTCACATAAGATAAATAGACTGTCACCGAATTTCACCGAATGTCACATTCATCTTATAGAGGAGGTGGTTGTATTATGGAACCTGTATTTAATATGGAACCCATTTGTTTCGTTCATTATAACCTGCTGCACTTTTTTAACAATAGGTGGAATTGATTCCCTAGAACCAAAATCTACCACAAAAATTGAAATGGCGGTTAGTTGTTTGATAACTGTCATTCAGTTTAAATGTTTTGTGTTTTCAATTTTAAAAAACTTTTTTTAAGGTAAGTAAAACTATTTATAATTATTACTATTGTTAATAATTTATTAATTTTATGAATGTGCCTTAATTTATTAACGAATTATTAAATATATTGCTGAAAATAATTTGATATAAATTTATATTCAGTTCATAGCAAGTGCATTTTTTTTAAATGGCGATTTCTGTAATATGGACCCTTGCCGTGATGCTAACATGGAACCGGCTTTCATAATACAGACAAGGTTCCGTATTTTAGACAAACATTTAATTATTTTTTTTAGCTCTATTTATTTATTTTAATTTTATTCCACATATTTCAGATGCCAAGAAAAGCATTAATGTGTCAAATGTGGGCCCATTCAGAATGCGCAGGTGCAGAAAAAGACTATTACATTTGTGATTTCTGTTTATAATTTTATTTCGGTTAAATTTTACATACATATATGTCAATGAATAATTTTTGAATAAAAAATGTTTTTTTCAAATAATTGCTGTCTATGACCGATTTTTACTAGGGTTCCATTTTACCAACACAGTAGGTTCCATATTATCAACACTTTTATCTTGAACCGCTTTTTCACTTTTTTCAAAAAAAGTGCCACTACGTCGTGTAAGTAATATTAGTTGTGATATTGTACCTGGATGTCAATAGGAAAATAGGAAAATAATGAATAAAAACATTTTACACTGTACCCAGAGAACACAACTTTTAGATGAGCTTCAATTCACGAAAAATAAAATGGGGTTCCATATTACAACCACCTCCTCTATATATACAATTTATTACATATGTTACTACCGTTTTCAACGTTTATTTTTAAGCAATGTCATCTATTGGTTGCGTAAGGAACTACAATAATATTCATATTAAATAGAAAATGATAATATAAATATTTATTGAAATGAAGGGAAATATACTAAGCGATTTTAAATGAAAAACGATCAGGGAAGAATTTACTTAGAATGATCAAAAGTAACTTAATCTAATTTTGTTCATTAAAGTTTATAACTTTCAAATACACAGATGGAAAATGGTTAATGAAGTTAAATTCTACACACCATAAATCGCATATAGAAATGAAGGAAACCCATCAAATTATCTTGAAAAGTTAATGATTAATAAACGAACTCAATGAAAAAAAGAATTCGATTTAATTTCTTTTTCAATAAAAGGTATTCAATAAATTAAAATCAATAAATTAAAAAAAAATTTCCATCTGAAATTATATATTTGTATAAATGCTAATTATTAAGGATTCATTCAATTTAACGATTTCTTTTCTTTTTCTAAAATCTTTTTATTTTCCATAGAATCGCGAAATCATCTCTAAAAATAAGAATTTTTTTTTTAATTTTTTTAAAGGTTTTTTGGATATAAGCTTATTTCATTCATTTTCAATTTTAACTTTTTTGTTTGAATAAATTTTAAATTTATGAATTTGGTAAGGTTTGAACCTATGTCTCACAAACTTAAATCTAAAAATATGATATGAAAAAAAAGTTAAATTTAAAATTAAACTAATGATAAATCTTTAAGATAATAAAATAATTCATAATTTTCATATATAATAATAGAAATATTTCATTTAAAAATTAAATATAACAATCTTGAGGTTAAAAGAATAGAAAAATTCCGATTAATCAATTTGAAATCGAAGGTTCAAATATTACAAAATTTATAAAGAGTATAAGTTAATTGAGAGTGGTTATATTTATTTATATACTAGCTGCTTATCATTTCATGATTCTAGCTCAAACCGTTTTTGAGTAATCTTGCCCACACAGAGAGAGAGACAGACAGACGGACATTTTTCTCAACCTTAGTGAAGATGATTCAGGAACCTTCAAAACGTATATAAACATCAAAATCTCGACATCGAAAATTTTCGATATCGCAATGGCCAGATAGTGAAAATGGTAAAAGTCTATATACGGCTGAATTCACGCATTTATATTCTTATATTTTTTTGTTTCTAATCTAGAATGAATTAAATTCAGTATTATGTACTTACATATAATACCTAATAAAATAATAAAAGAATTAAAATATGATTGATTTATCGACATTTTAGTGTTTTTCGTTTTACACGGTATTAACATAGAAAATTGCATTGGTTTTCAGATAAATTCTTCATTATTAAACAATGAACCTAAAACTCAAATTGATATCTGATAAAAAACAAAAGATATCAAATTTTTCTCATAAAGTTACTCACTGTTGTCAACTACTGGTACATTCACAGAGATATGTTTTATTATTTTTTTTTTCTATAATAACATTTATTAAAAAAAAAAAATGGTAAAGGTTTACATCCGGGGCTCCGAGATAGAAATGATTGTCCCTAAGAGGGCGTAACCAACGACCACGCTTGGCTTTAGGTCAAGACAACTCAAGAGATGGCGGGGCCTTCACCATAAAGCTGAATCTTAATTACAATTTTTTAAAAGACATCCTTAACCCATTAAGTACCAACTTATTTTTTTTTTTAAATTAAATTTTTTTTATTAAAATGTATTTATTAGGGCTTAAATGTTTAGGAAAAATTTTTTTCCAAATTATAATTACTGAGAAATTAAGTGATAATTATTTGAGACCACTGGGACAATATGATTTAAAAATCTTTCTTATTCTCTATCTATTAGTGTGATGGATGGACTTGTCAATTTTTGTGCGATTTCTTTTATGTTTGGCATAAAATTACCAAGTTTTATTCTTAAATCTCCCCTTTCAATTTATTTTTTACTAAAGAGACATCCATATACCCCCAATAGACCCCTTGGTGATCATAGACCCCCAGGGGGTCCTCATGGACCCCTTTGAGAATAGCTGCTCTATCTCATCTCTCCCCATTATATTTCTAAAAATCCTTTAGGATATTATTATTAGTATAAGGTTATATAATTTAGAGATACAGTACAAAGGTTTTTTATTTAATTAATATTTATTTTAATTTTAAAAAATTCAAAAAAACTTAGCTATAATATTTGACATATGATAAGGTTAATTACAATTTTTTAATAGACATCCTTAATAAATAGAAAAATAATAATTTTTAAATAATATAAATAATATTTAATTATAATCTATCTAATCAAAGAAAATAAAAGTTTGAATCTATTTGATACTTGATCTTTTTATATATAATTAATCTCAAATTAAATATTTTTTAATATAAAAAAAACAAATTTCATATGTATATTTATTTTTATAAATGTTTAGGCAAATGTTGAAATTAATATATATTTAAATTTAAATTGTATTTAATAGCGCTATCTACTGGACAAGGTGAAGATCTCGCCCTCTTTTGATCATAAGTCATACTATAACTATCAAAACATGCCCCCCCCACCCCCAATTTATATGCAAATTATATTAATTTTTCTCCCATAAACACGAAATGAGCACCAATTATTTCATATCAAAAATCAATCAGGATAATCTAAGGTACGCACTGGTATTTTTTTTTTTCGATCCGTTGAGGGATTAGGTACGATGGACCATTACCAAAAAAATAAAATTATAAATTCATGTGAAAGGAGTTAAAGAAAGGAGAAAATTTAAATTCCTCAAAAATTATTTTTAAATCAAATTTCTATTAAAATTCGAATAATAATTAAAATTACATTTATAAATGTTTCATGTTTTAAATAAGTTTATAATAAATAAATAAAGAAAAAAATAAAAAAATGACTTAAAACAATGTTAGAGAATATTTTTTTTTTAAAAAAGTAATATGATAAATAAAAATAAACAAATAATATTTTTTGTTATTTGATGTTTTGAAATAATATTATGATTTCCATTTTTTAAGTTTATTTAATACTTATTTTCTGACATATAATTATTAAAATAAATTTGATTGTTTATATCAAAACCTTTTTAATATGTTTCCGCATGGAACCTGAATTCAAATAAATTTGAATTCCCGCCCTCTGACTAAGTTTAAATAGTAATTAAGTTAATATTGATAAATATTAGTGTTAATTAATTATATAATGTAGTTTAATATTTTTAAGTTAATTTCATTTATAGTTTTAAATATTTAATTGTTATTGTCATAAATTCATGAGGTTGACCACCCCCCTCCCTTACTATCTACATATAAAAAGACAGACCGAGCTCTCTGAAGCCCCGCTGCTGTTGTCCTGTCTCCCGAGTGCTATTGCCTTTGTCTGTCGCTGCTGCCTGTTGTTTTTATCTGCTCGTCCACTGCTTACTGGGGCCCCTTGGCCCACCGACGCCTTATTCGACCCGTTCGAATTTACAACTCGAACGCGGTGCTTTTGGGGTCGTCGACGAGGCTACAGATTGCAGCCGCCGGTCCTGTGCTCCAGAGTTTGTTCCGAGGGGGCAAACCCAGTGATTCCTGAAGGGGATCATCTCTACTTTTGGATCCGTCGTGGTCCATTCGACTCGAGGAGGGTCCAGAGCCAATTGATCGTTGGGTCAATTGCGAAACCAGCAGAGAAGACATCCAGGCAGCGAACGGCCGCGTAAACCCCCATTTAATTCAATTCCCGGTGGTCAGATAAGTGCACTTATGAACACTTTGAACTATATTAATTTTAGATTGAAAATTTAGATTTAAGTTGATATATAAAAATATTTAGGTGACCCTAAATATAATTAATCCGTTTTTAATTGAACCTAATTTTAATTTAATTAAATATTGTAAAAGTTGATTATAGTGTTTATTTAGCGAGCTTTTTTCAATTCCAAATTCTTAATATATTAAACATAGACCTCTATTACAGTCCACTTAATTTTCAAGGTGCGATAGAAGAGAAGAGGTAACTATCGCAATATTATATTAATTCCTCTTTTTAGCCTTCGAGCGAAATTAGTATATATTAAGGATTCATCCCATCCCATTTCCTCCCACTTTCGATTTCAGGAACAATAGCTTTCTAGTATTTTTTAGGTCTTACAAGCCTCTATAGTCGATGTATCAAGCGGATACATCATTAGATTTTTTGGTCCTTCGAGCCGGATAAAATTGAAGATTTTATCTGGTTTTAATTTAATATAAATAATTTTATATTAGTTTAAAAAGAAAGCATTTGTTCTTGAAATAGAATTGCCATAAACATTATATTCAGTTGGAATATTTTGTTACCTGACCCTTGCAATAGCAAATTTCCTTTCCATTCATTTTCTTTGTCCTTTGTTTGAAAAAAGGTCGCTAAAGTTTTAAAAGGTTCGTTTAAAATTAATATTTTAAAGGATCTTTTAATAGTTATATAAATAATTTTAGTCTCTCAGGGAGATTAATTAAAATTAAATAAAAATTTTAAAATGTCGAGGGCATTTAAATTATACCACAGAAAATTAAATATATGTGCAGGTTCTGTGCACACACTCACTTCCGCCTTGGGGGATATAGGTAAGGCCGACTCGGATGTTTTGGAAGTTCGATTGATTCAGTTGGAATCTTCCAATGTAAGCATCAACGAGGTGAACTCAGATGTTCTCTCAGATGCTTCATTGGGAGATGAAGAAACAACTGAGATGATCAATCGGATTCTGGACATGTCGAGTGGCCTGTTATTAAAAATTAGGCAGATTAAAAACGAGCTAGAGGCTCGTAGGCAGACTTGCGATAGGCCTAAAATTATGGCAAAGCCAAGGCTGCCTCAATTAGATATTCCCAAATTCTCTGGAAAAATTGAGAATTGGGAAAGTTTTAAAAATAGTTTTTCTTCGATTGTAGGAGATCGAGATGATTTATCCTCTCTCGAGAAATTAAATTATTTAAAAGGAGCCTTGCAAGGGGAGGCTTTAGAATGTGTAGGCATGTATCCAATGAAGGGTGAGAATTATAAAATTATATGGGACACCCTCAATAAAAGATACAATAGGGAATCGGAAATCGTGTACCGGTTTATTGGGCAGATTATGGATATCCCTAAAGCCACTTCACATTCGGCGAATAGTTTATTCAAAGTATTTTCAACGTTTCAGAACGTTTTAAACAATCTTGAGGCGTTGAAAATACAAATAGATGACTGTGACCCTCTTTGGACTTTCTCTCTTCTAGAGAAATTTGACTACGAAACAAAGCGGGCATGGTATTATGAAAATAATAATTTCGAACTGCCGAGCATTAAAAAGATATTGGCCTTTTTAGAAAGGAGGTATAATTCTTGCCTAGGAGCTCAGCCAGGCCTGAGCATTGAAAAGGGCAATAAAACAATAGATCAGGGAAGGGAAAAACCAAATTTTAAAAAAGCAGGCATTTTTCATTCAACGGGCGGGCTCCCATTCAATTGCAGCATATGTGATAAAAAACACTCTTTGAAAGAGTGTCATAAATTTCAAAAATTATCCCTTGACGAGCGCAAGAGAAAAATTAGGGAATTGAAGCGATGCTTCAATTGTCTAGGATTAAAACATTCTGCGGCAGACTGTTTTAAACCTCCTTGCGCTCATTGCAATAAAAGATTAAATAAAATGTTGCATAATCATAAAGCAATTAATTTAAAGGTAGATGCGTTACAAACGCATATAATGCAGTCGAATGCGGGCTGTAATAATAATAAATTTAATCCATCACTATTGGCAACTGCGCAGGTACAAATAATAGACACCGAGGGAAAATTGATAAAGGCTAGGTGTCTATTAGATAGTGGGGCACAGGTAAGCTGTGTTTCGCTTTCAATGGCGAAACGACTCGGTCATAAAATTGAAAAGACCTCTACAAGTCTATTCAATTTGAGTGGCCGGTCAATGAGAGTAAAAGGGAAGGTTCAGCTCACTTTAAGCCCTCATTTCTGTACATCGCAAAATTATAAAATAGCACCTCTTGTTTTGGAAAAATTAACAAGTGAACAGCCAATACAACAGGTAAGGATCCCCCCTTTCACACTGCCAGCAGGTAATAAATTAGCCGACCCAGAATTTAACATACCTGCAGGCATTGATATAATTCTCGGAGCAGAAATATATCCCCTTCTAATGAAATCGAAAACGAAAGTATTTAGAAGGGATTTACCAAAAGCGCAAGACACCCACCTGGGGTGGGTTCTAATGGGCCCTTGTAAATATATTAATTCATATCAACAAGGGTCCAATGGGGAAAGGGTAGGGGAAAATAGGCTACCTGGCTCTAGGCGTGATCCTGGGCAAAATTATTCAACCAATCGGCAATCTCGTAAAAAGTGGTTTCGGGAGAACCCTAGTGATTTGCGTAATAGATTGGTATTGATACCCGATTCCGGCGTGTCCCCCTTGCAATGGAAACTGGGGAAAATCATTAAAACCTTTCGAGGAAAGGACAATTTGGTACAGGGGGTTAAAATAAAGACCGAGAGGGGAGAATATAACCTTTCGATCAACAAAATTACATTGCTACCCGATAGCGTAAATTTAAATAGATTTTGACAGTCCGTCAAGGGGGGGAGTGATGTTTCCGCATGGAACCTGAATTCAAATAAATTTGAATTCCCGCCCTCTGACTAAGTTTAAATAGTAATTAAGTTAATATTGATAAATATTAGTGTTAATTAATTATATAATGTAGTTTAATATTTTTAAGTTAATTTCATTTATAGTTTTAAATATTTAATTGTTATTGTCATAAATTCATGAGGTTGACCACCCCCCTCCCTTACTATCTACATATAAAAAGACAGGCCGAGCTCTCTGAAGCCCCGCTGCTGTTGTCCTGTCTCCCGAGTGCTATTGCCTTTGTCTGTCGCTGCTGCCTGTTGTTTTTATCTGCTCGTCCACTGCTTACTGGGGCCCCTTGGCCCACCGACGCCTTATTCGACCCGTTCGAATTTACAACTCGAACGCGGTGCTTTTGGGGTCGTCGACGAGGCTACAGATTGCAGCCGCCGGTCCTGTGCTCCAGAGTTTGTTCCGAGGGGGCAAACCCAGTGATTCCTGAAGGGGATCATCTCTACTTTTGGATCCGTCGTGGTCCATTCGACTCGAGGAGGGTCCAGAGCCAATTGATCGTTGGGTCAATTGCGAAACCAGCAGAGAAGACATCCAGGCAGCGAACGGCCGCGTAAACCCCCATTTAATTCAATTCCCGGTGGTCAGATAAGTGCACTTATGAACACTTTGAACTATATTAATTTTAGATTGAAAATTTAGATTTAAGTTGATATATAAAAATATTTAGGTGACCCTAAATATAATTAATCCGTTTTTAATTGAACCTAATTTTAATTTAATTAAATATTGTAAAAGTTGATTATAGTGTTTATTTAGCGAGCTTTTTTCAATTCCAAATTCTTAATATATTAAACATAGACCTCTATTACAGTCCACTTAATTTTCAAGGTGCGATAGAAGAGAAGAGGTAACTATCGCAATATTATATTAATTCCTCTTTTTAGCCTTCGAGCGAAATTAGTATATATTAAGGATTCATCCCATCCCATTTCCTCCCACTTTCGATTTCAGGAACAATAGCTTTCTAGTATTTTTTAGGTCTTACAAGCCTCTATAGTCGATGTATCAAGCGGATACATAATAGAAATAAAATATATTTTCTAAAATAATATTTTATAATTTAATTTTTTATTTTTTTGTTTTTCTGCGAATTGATGAACTTAAAAGGCTTTCAGACATGGTATGTATTTGTTACGACCAAATAAGCTATCTTGTTGATTTGGTGAATAGTTATTTTTTTCACTCAATGCAATTACTTCCATTTTCATTTCAATTAATTTATTCTTCATTTGAATCTCCTATTTTATATCTGATCTATAATCGAGAGTATATTAAAGAAGTTTTCCTTTAAGTTCATCTCTTTCCTCAAATGAAATAAAGGTTTTTTTCTCTTTAGAATTTAATAAATAAGACGTCAGTTGCAGGAATTTATTTTATTTTCTAAAGTTGATGGTCTGTTTTACTTTTTGCTGAATCATTTGGATTATCCTGAATTCACACACTCGAGCTCCACACACGCTTATGATTCTTGGAATGTGACGAAGTAATCTTTAGTGACTTTTACATTAAGAATTTAAAAGAGAATTCCATTTAATATTTATGCAAAATCTTTCGCAGGTGATTATTTCCATGTCAAAGTCAAATTTCTTAAATTTTAACTCAATCAAAAATATGAATTAAAAATGAAGAATAAAGAGATAATAGTAGACTGTTTTTCATTTCACTAATTTAACCTGAATAAATAATTTAAAACTAATTTCAAATTCATGAGAATATTAGAAAAGATCATAAAGGAAAGCAGCAATATTTCAACCTTGCATTTATGAGGATTTAAACAGATTTAGTCAACAATACTTGAAATCAAGCTTAAGCAATAATAATAATAATGTAGGTATAACTTTTTGTGAGATTCGTTTTAATCATATAAAAGGGTTATTTAATGATATTATTTTGGCATAATCAAATTTCATATTTTGATTATAATTTTAAAATATTACAGAACTTGTCCTTCATAATATCATCTTCATTTTACATTTATATAAAATATTTGTAATAATCTAAAATATTTTATATATTTTCTAAATAGACATTTACATTTAAATATAGACACTATTATACATATAAAACAATAAAATCAAAAACGTTAAATTTTTTTTAATACAAATTGGATTTATTATTTAGGAATTATAATTATCATAAATGATGTGGGGGGGGGGAAATGTTGTTTATAATTTTTATTTCACAACTTAAAATAAAATTTAAAATTTTTATTTTAACAAAAAAAGATATGTTAAGTAATTGAATAAAAAATGTAGTACTTTAGATAAATGAATTAAAAATAATTATTAAAATAAATAATAAATTATATAAAATCAAATTATGTATTGCAAAAAACAACTTTTTTCGTATATCTTATTAAAAATATATACCAATATTCAATAAGATTTCCATGGGATATGTTTACTTACTGTTTTTTGAAGCTTTTGAATCTAGTAGTGTCACTGACATTAACAAACGTAGTAGGTAGGAGTGGAACCACTGTTCAAGGTCATCTGATCAATATCAGTCAGAGAGGACCAATTTATTTAACACAAAATACCAACTATGACACTTGGTGACACTAAGTTTCTGTGATGTCAAAATTCTTTCCCAAAACTCTGTGAAAATAGTTCCAAAATGGGCACCGAAATGTAAAAATTATCTCAATAACCTACGAATATTTGGTATATAAAAAGTTAATTACGGATATATAACATATATGATTAGATTCAATTTTACTTTTTATTATATTGGATTTTAACTTCTTTCCCATACTTATACTTATATTAGTATTTCACAGTGATAGATATTTATATAATATAATATTTAGATAAATATGACTAGATTATCAATTAAAATTATGTGATTTATCACAAAATTTAAATTTCAAATATATTTGCTGAACTACTTTTTAGCACAGAAAATCTATTTAGTTAAATTAATGATATATATATATATATTAGAAAGGGGCAGGTTTGGACGATCAGCAAATATTTACATTTATTTATCACAAATAGAAGCAAATTAATTCAGCTTGAATAAAGACATCTCAAACCGTTATTCATGCCCTCTAAATTTCTTGAATATTTTACAAATAATATTAATACTTAAATTAAATTATGTGAGATTTGAAAGTTGACGATTTTTAAGATAAAAGGTAATCATTTACTCTTAGAATATAGTAATATAATAAAACAATTTTAATTTTTTTTATTAAATCTCAAAGAAATAATTTATTAAAATGATTATTAAAATCCTTTACTTAAGAGTAAAAATGCATACATTTTTTAAGTCTTTTTTTTAGATGGTCCGTTCCTTTCTCCTTCTACTAAAATCCATCCCTTATGAATAAATAACGAGTGTAAAATGATATTTATCCCCATGAATATTTAATTTAGGCTGACAAATTTGTTTGCACCCGAAGAATGATTTATTTTACCTGAATAAAAATTTGCTTCTAATCCTAGAGCCTCTTTTTCTTGCCAAACGAATATTATTATTGATATCATAAATTTTATAATATTTCATTTTTTGTCATTTATGATAATTTGTGGTCTATCTTACAACTCTTTTACACCATTAAAAAGGACTTGGGAATTGAAATGAAACCTAATGAAAATCTAAAGCTTATTATAAGAGGAAAAAAAAGTGGCAAGGCCATAAGAATTATTTCCATGAAAAATATTAATAATAATGGCTTCCATTAAGTAAGGTACTTGATCCATCAAAATGTCATATTCGATATTATTATATAATGCTCTTTATTCAGGCAAACTTGCTTTTGTTATATTTAGAATAATTATAATAATCGTAAAAAATTTTATATAAACAATATTTTTATTTAAAATAAAAATGCATATAATGGTTTCAAATTCCAGGACGTGCTTTTTATGCTTATTAAATACATATATCAATTTATAAAAAAAGAGAATAGAAATTATATGAATTGAAGAGTTTTTGTAATTTTAAATACATTTCTGGCAGTTTAAAAAAAAATGATTTTAAAAAGAAACTGATTATCTTGTCTTGAGTGGGTTTCAAATATTCTTCTTCAAATTCTTAAAAAATTCAAAAGAAAAATAAATTCAACAAAAATTTAATTTTTTTCTGAATTCTATGATTCTTAACCATTAAAATTATATTTTTTATTTATTTCAGAGGAATTTCTTTTTGTATTTCCATCTTTTGAGAAAAAAACAATAATTATATTTAATGATTTAAATAACTTTTTAATTAATTTAATTAATTCTATAATTTTGTTTTTGCCTTTTTTTTGTTAATCGGGAGTATATTTCATAAGACATTTAGAATATTTCATTCATATTTGTTTAGTTATTTAATTATTTTTTATGTTTATAAAACGACATTAGATTCTAAAAATTTTCTTTTAAACTAAAATTTATTTTTAAATTCTTTATAATTCTTTAATTTTTAATAAAAATAAATTCTTTATTATTTGATAATCTGGTGAGATGATTTAATCATTTATATTAATCAAAGTATTTCTATTTCAATTAATTTTATATCTTGTTTATATATAATCAATAGTGGTTAATAAATTAATATATTTGATTTTAAAGGCCGTTAATGTCCTATCAAACTAGTTCCACACAAATAAAACTGAATTACCGAGTAAATTAAGCATCAATTAAATTTGAATGGATTTAACCAAGTTGGACGAAATTCACACAAAGTCACACTTTGTCAGCTTTGTATATGGTATATGGAAAATATTAACTAAAATTAGTTGTTAATAGAAAATAAACTCGTCTAGACTGGTGGTTTTAGAATGTGTATTATAAATATATAATAATTATTTTTACTTTGCAAATTAAATTGAATTTTAAAAATTAATTAATTTTTAAATTATTATTAATATAATATTTGAATTTCAATATTTCAAAATTTATTTATTCAGAATAATAACAATATAAGAGACAGATAGACACATTGACGATTAATTGGCCAAAATATTCTTATTTTTTTAACAATATTGTCGCAATTGAATAGTATTTAATTACCGACCTACGATAGAAAGTGAGGTATTATTTTCACACCAAATTTCACATGTGGAGATTTTTACATATCTCCACGAATCATGCATTTTCTTAACAGAAAAAAGTATTTTTATTATGATGTCTGACCGTCCGTCCGTCCATCCATACAGCTTGAACGGCTGAAGGGATTTTGATAAAATTTGGTATATTTACTTAATGCATCAGTATGATGAATTGATCAACTTTTGGTGTATATCCGGAAACCGGAAGTGGTAGTATTATCGATCGACGATAGGAAGGGAAGGGTTATTTTAACACCAAATTTTTCACATGGGGAGATTTTTTATATATGGTTTTATCCTCGGGAAAAATCACCTTCATTAGTTTTTTCTTAATTTAAAATTATATGACGTCACCCAGCCCTTCATGGCGTCCCAGCCAGCTCCTACTTATATATTAAAAATAAATTAAAATTAAAAATGAATATTTATATATCCATATCTTTTTTTATTGCATTAATAGATACATTGAAATTGTTTCTGTAGCTGGAAATTAATTTATTTCAACCCGTCGGTCGGTTCTGTGCCTGGCCACAGGTCAACTTAATTTTAAATAAGGGAACGTTGAAATATTTATTTATTTAAATTTTTAATTGTTCTTATCAATACCTAAATTAATCTTTGATAGGATTTTGAAATCAAACATTTATTCCACTATAAAATAATTCCACTTTATAATAATAATATATGTCGGAATATTTCAAATATATCAAATAAATAAAAATTCAATTAGCTAGCACCACAACAATTATATTTCGAAAAATGCTAAATAAATGTATAGAATATTTTAGTTTAATTTCTTATTCATAAAATATGATATAAAAGAATAAATTATAAAGAATTATTATTAATAATAAAAAAATATTTCATTTAAACATTATTTCATGGTTGTTTTATAATATTACAATTTAACAGGTTATAAATAATTAATTTATAATATGACGATCTTTGAACTGATTAAGTGTCTTAATTAATTGTTCTTTATTTTCAAAGAAGTTTAACTGGTAAAGCTTTAAAGGTAATATGATCATCTTAAAGAGAATAGAAAATATCGTTATATACTATTAAACTGTTGAAAACAATTGATATTTATTATTAAACTATTTTTGGGAGTTCTCTCCACAGAAAAGGCCTAATTAACCTTTACCTCTAAAATTGTGCAAAAAATCCAATAAATGTATTATTAATTTAATATTTGAATATTAATTATTCTCAAAATTACCTAAGCGAAGTTGAAATATTATTTTATTTTAATTACTAATAAAGAACTAATCCAAATATAAATAGAGAATTTATAAAGTGTTCCCTTTAATTTTTACAATCTAGTATTTTTTTTCAGATAGTATTGCGATCACGAAAATTTTCGATTTCTAGATTTTGAAATTTTTATACGTTTTGAAGGCTCATGAGTTTTTTTCACTAAGGTTGAGAAAAATGTCTGTCTCTCTCTGTTACACGGGCATTATTCAAAATTTGTAGCTTTCTATCAACTTTTGAGAAATGAAGCCATTCGGAAGAAGACCATTATCTACCACGTTTTCATTTTTTTCATCTAAACTCACCGTAAAAATAAAAATAATTTTTCACATGATTAAAAATTGTATGAAATTGTTATATATAGAATTTCAGCTTGATTGAATCGCTGAAAGTCCTGGAATTAATTTTTTAAATTTTGAAGGTAAAGATTTTATATTTAAATTTAATATATGTAAATTAATTAATTTAATTCAATAACAATTCTATACAGTAAATTTAATTTTTTTAAATAATTAATTAATTAATCCAATTCAAGTTTGCGAGATAGTCGAGAGGAGACACTCCGGGTTTTTTTTTACCTGTGTAAAAAATAATAATAATAAATATTTGTGTACAATATTGAAAATAAAATTTGTATACGCCAATTGTATACAACAAATTTAATTCTGATGTATGTGTTTAATAAATTAATTCCTGTCTAGCATCCAGGGGAATTTAAAATATGTGTTATGCATTCAAATAAAAATTTTATTTGATGGAAGCATAAATATCGTTTGTGCGCAAATATTTTTTATGTACGCTATGTAATACATCTGTGCGCACACTGCTTAAAGACAACAAGTTAAGTTCAGTTGTCTCTTAGAGATAGATTGATAAAGTAAAAAATTCGATTAAAATAATATTATAAATTAATTACACTGAATCAGATACCAATTTAATTGATTTATTATTTGTATTAAAAAATGTAAAAAAAATAATTATTTAATTTTTTATTATAGTGATTATCATTAAGTATATTTAGCTCTAAATCAAAGCCTTTATTATTGGTAACTACAGTCCGGCAAATCTGCTTGCTTAACAAACTCCAGAACGACTCCGATTCAACTAATCTTTTGTATTATTGGACGATAGAAGGAGCCTCAGCTATAGTATTAATACAAGCTTACAATATTTTACAATTCCTTAACACCTTACAAGAGAGTTTACAAGATGGTACAATTTAATTTTAATCTTAAAAAGGATAATAACTGATTTATTAAAGATCCAGGAAATATATATATATATACCCTTTTATGAGTTAATTTTGACAACCTTAAATTAATACAGGTATAACACAAGAAATATAAGAACCGAAATCACGAAAAACCCTCAAAAAGATGGACAAATGATTTGGCGATAGTAGCTGGCTTGACTAGACAGGAGTTACTTGACAACGGAGAGTGTGGAAGCATTGTAGGAGCCTTATACCAGTAGAGGCTTGGTTCCATCATATATTTTTGTAAATATAAATCATATTAAATGTATTGTATATAGGATTAATAATTTGTTATGTATAATTGTAATATAATTTAAAAACTTATTTATTTGGTACAGTGGCGCAACCAGGGGGGGGTTTTGGGGGTTAAAACCCCCCCCAGGAGAGAAAAAAAATAATAATTGCTGTATATTCAGTGGCGCAACCAGGGGTGGTTTTGGGGGTTAAAACCCCCAGGAGAGAAAAGAAAAATAATTGCTGTATATTATGTTTTCAAATAGAAAAGAAAAAAAATTCTTAAAATATAACTTAGTGTATAATAAAAAAGTTTTTTTTTATTAATACATGTGGAAATTGATACCGAGGTCAAGGGATGTTTCGAGCTCCTCACTCCACTTCCTTATCCCTGGTTGTAAAATTTAACAGAGGGATAGCGGAAACGCAGGCCCTCACCCCCACAGGGCCTTTGGTGACGTCCAGGAGAAAGTCTCCCCCCTTCTCCACCACAACGGGTAGGGCATTTGTAAATAAACCATTTTATAGAAATTCGCAAACAAGAAGTTGCTCTATCGAGAACATTTACCCTAGACACCAATTCAACCCCTTCCACATTGCTACATACATTAATTGCTAATTTCATAAAGATTATGAAGCGAAGACTAATTTCAGATTTTTTTCAAAATAAGAAAAACAAGAAAGGTAAGATTTAAATTTTTTTTTTAAATTAGTGAATTAATTCTTAAATACTTTTCCATTTAAGAATTAGATAGTGAAGCTGGACCTTCAGAAACAACAGATTGTGTTAATAGCAATAGCGAAGAAGACAATAAAGAAATAGTTGATTTCACAACTGAAAAGGTTAATTTTTTTTATTTGTTTATATATATTAACCCATTTGTAGAGCCAGCGTTCCCAAATGGGAACATTTATTTTTATACACCAAAAACCCTTTCAAAAATATTTTTTTCTATATTTATCTACATGATATCTGGTCACCAATGGGTTAAAATCGAATTTCATTTTTTCACGTAGCCAGGGAAGAGGCAGGGGGGGGGATTCGGGAGCTTCAGTTCCCACACATAAAATCTATTTTTTTCTAAATTTTCTTAAGTTTAATTTTTTCAAATTATCCTACCACTACGGGCGGACGAAAAGCTTTCGTCATCTTAAAGTAGTTTATTATAAATAACTCCTTTATTATTAAGTTTAGGTAAAAATGAATATAATGAAACTTTTAGTAAATGCGATTTCCTATAAATTTAATACGATAGTATGATAATTCTCATAAAAATCGGAATTTATAAAGAAATTCAATAAAATGTGTTTTGAAACCTCTTTAAACTAGCATTACTTATGGTCCCATCTTGTCCAAAAACAATCCAATCCCCGCCCATCATTCCAAAAAAAACATCTAAATATCAAATCCCAAGATAATATCTCATTTCGTTTAGACTTAATTTTGGTAACGAACGGCCGGCCGGATCAAAATTTTTTTTTGCAAGTTTGGATTCAGAACCGTCTGAAAAGTGGAAATCTCGAAGAATCTCGGAGCAAAAATTTTCCGATCATCGTAAAAGCTATCCTTATTTCATGAGGAAAGCTAAAATGGTTTACTTATAGCTGGAAAAAAATAATTTCTTTCTAAAACTGTGAATACGAGTAAATAAAATACAAAATTTGCCAGATTTTGTAAAATCATTGTTTCATTTACAAAACTTTTTTAAATATTTAATATAAAAAAAAAAATCTTAATGAAAATTTGTCTTTGAGTGAGCCCGGGGGGGGGGGGCATAGGAAGGTGGAGCGGCTAGTCAAACCCCCCCCCCCCCAGGAGCAAATTCTGGTTGCGCCACTGATTTGGTAACCAAAAAGGCAATTTATATATATATAGAGAGAGATATATAGATCGATAGATAGGTGGAGGTTGCTATCGATGACCCTGCTCCTAAAATCAGTTTTCTCAACCGGTGTAGACATTACGCGTATTATGATGGTCAATAAGAGTACCTAGTATTATCAAAATATAGAGATTTTAGTTTTGAGTTGTTTCAAGAAGTCAGAAAGAAACTATGATTAAAAGTAAGTTTTTAACTTTCTTCATCTAATTTACTGTTAATGAACAAAAATTTCATCAAGAAGTTAATAGACATTGAATTAATGCACCCGATATTTTCAAATTTGATTAAATATAAATTTACTTGCCATAAACTGAGTCTGGCTCTTGCTAAGCCTTACCGCGCTGGTTGCCTAAAATTATCCGTTGTATATGTGCGCCTTTTCACAGCTACCGACATTTATAGCAAACAAATTAAATAGAAACAATTGAATAATAATAACCGACTGAATAAAGACTTTACAAATTTTTATATTAAAACTTACTTGGATTTTGTTAAATTTGAATAAGTGCATTTTAAAATTTGTTTCTGATAAAAAGATTGAACATAATTTAAGAATCAATCTAATAGACTTTGAAATTAGCTTTTATAAATTTATTAAGTAATTATTTTATTAAGTAATTATTTTATTATTCGAAGAAATTTTTTTCATAAGTTTTATTAGATCTTTTCTTTATGTTAGCATATCATATTTTTGACTAATGCTGCTTATGGAAATAATTGTGTATATGTATTTGTAAAATTTATGCAATACAAAAAAGAATAACCAAATCTCGTCAAATAAAATAAAATAAAATAAAAATAATGCTTTTCGAGAGATAAACTTTTTGAAAGAATTTACTAACGAATGTATGATTATTAAAGGGTTCAAGTCAATTACCCTTATGAACTTTAAAACTTTATATTTATCTAAAAAACTTTTTTTTTAAAAAAAAAAAAATAAAAAGTAAATGAAATGATCTCTTCTAAATAAATTTACGAGTAAAGATTATTTTGTCGAAGAATGGAATAAATGTTAAATTTTATATCAAAGCCTTTAATAAAGATAAACTCGGAATATTCAAATAGAAATGGGATGATTCGATCAAAGATACGCTGAAGGTTTTCAATTCAAATCTTAAAACCCTTTTGAAAACAAAATGTTCTTTCTATTTTAGTTAAATTTTGATGATTATATTATATCATGAATTTTAATTATATTATATTTAATTTCTTTCGTATTTAAAAAAAATTTGAAAAGATTTTTATATCTATCTAATAATCCAACATTTTTACTATGAAAAAAGTTTAAATAAATTAACAAAATCTATAAATTCATTTTATTCTTTTGATTTAAAATCTATAAAAATTTATTTATAAAAAATTTTAATTTTAGAAAGAGAACAAATTTTTTTTTGATATTTCAGTGATTTATTCTTTGGTAATATTGTAATAATTATATTTTCATCAATTATTCAACATTGTGGATAATTTGTCAAATTATATTAGGGAATCTTCTTTTTTTCAGAAAAAAAACTTCTATACTCAAATATTTAAATATCATTTTTTTGAAAATTAAATTCTAACTTTTAAACTAAAATAATAAAATATATGATATATAAAATATAATATTTTAATTTCGATATTTCGACATTTCACTCTACAAACAGATAATGTCATTTGAGACGAATAGACAGAGACATACACTGATCAGTAAATTTGATAAAGTTTTAATTAAATTGTAATTCTTTCCACATAATATGAAACTTGAAACTAAAGATGAGTAATGGTTTATGATTTTAACACATTATCAGTTAAGAAAATTGAAGTTGATAAATAAAAAAAATCCAAGTCATACAGTTAATTTAATTTATCATAAATAATATTATAACCTATGATTTAAAAAAAAAATGAAAATCAATTAATCATTTAATTTGAGCAAATATAATTTAATTTATTTAATTATTTATGCAGAATATATATAAAAAATTGATATTGTTAATTTATCTACAAAAGACATATGTATTTTTATATAATATAATTATTAAAATATGTAAATATATTCGCAAAATATATACAATCTTATCAAAAAATAAATGTAAATATAATATTAAAATATTAAAATGTGCTTTCCTTAATAATCTTTTAAAAAGTTAATAATTAATACTCACCCCATAATAAGTAGCTAACAATCTTTTTTAAAGAAATATGATTTATATTACGGTTCGTATAATATAATAATTATATTTATTTATAACAATAATTCAATCAATATTTTCGTATAAAATAAATAATCGACATTAAAAAACAACTAAAATTTACTAAATACCCATACATATTAAATAATTATATTGTTGGCCAGTTATTATATAACAACTGTAACTCAAGAACGGCTGAAATGAATATTTGTTTAAAAATGAAATAAGAATTTTTTCACAAACTTAGCAAATAAGAATAATAAAAAATAGAAAATATATTACTAAACCAATTGTTAATTTATTAATTAATGTCTAATAAACCTTTTTGAATAAAATTCTCCCGATATTATTCTATAAAAAAAAATTTATATTTGCATGGAGCTTCTTGATTTGATGATTTTTTTATGATATTGTAGGGGCATATTGACAATCGTGAACCGTAATGTTGGTTGCCTATCCACCCAGGAGAAAAAATTACACTTCAATCTTGAATATTTATTTTCATGAATATTTTTTTCTTTTTTATCCCCTGCTGACTCAAAGTTAATTATAATTTAACAATTTTAATTCAATTTATTATAATTTATTGATGTATTAATTACTATTTAAACATAGAAAAATAATTTAGACTATAACTAACACGTATATATTATATATGTAGGAAGTCTTTATATTGCACAGTTTCAATACTTTTCATTATTATCTAATTATACTATCATCAGATGATATTTAACTACAAACTATAAACTGTTATAATACAATGGCCTCCATATTAAATGAGAATACAATGTAGATATATTAAATTTAACTAAATAGATATATAGAGATATTATTTAAATATAATTAATTGACAGTTTTTATCCTTACGGCACAAATGGCCTATGTTGCTGAGGTGCCTCGAGTTTCAAATAATAATGATATAATATATTTTTAAAAAAATTTTGATAATTACACTTTGTCATAAATCAAGTTTCCAGTAGATTATATTTATTAAAGGAGGCAGCTAGCCGAGAGTGTAGCATAGCAATTTTCTACACAAGAAGTCGGCGCTCGTTTCCAACCAAGAACAAATTTTTCTAATAAAATTGAATTTAACATCAGCTGTCTCCGGCTCCAGGAACTGTCAGTTCCTGGTTCTATACATGCGGAAGGCAACGGGAAACCACCGCATTAACATTCCCAAGAAAAATCATCATGGCTGGGCAGCTTCTAAGGCTATCCTAGTCAAGATGATAGCCAAACTCCGAAAGGGAGACGGTACCTTAAGAAGAAGATATTTATTAATATAAACATTATGTTTTTATTTAAATTTAATTGAGGTTTATATTTATATAAATATAATTTTTTAAAACTATATTTCTTATAAATTATATATTGCTTTATTTTCTAAATAAATAAATATTCTTATCACAGTTTAAATTCATCTCTACCTTCATAAAAGAATTATTTTCCTCTTTCAACCTTTATAAATTTGCCAACCTTCTTACTTAAAAAATATAATGGCAAAAAAAAAATCAAAAATTTTTAGAATTATTTTCAAATATGATTTTTAATACTATTATTATAAAACTCCAAAGTTTTAGTATAATTGGGAGAGCAATGAAAATAATTTTAGTTAAATATTATATTTTAAAAATCTCTCTAGATATGTATTATATTATACAAGATACGATGAATTATAATGTTACATTCCGTCATATTATAATATATGAATATATTTAATAATTATTATATTTAATTAATTTCAACTTTATTTTTAAATACAATTGAATAATTCATTATATGTATAAACAATTTATTTTATTTATTTATTTGTATAACAGTTTATTTTTGTTCAATTTTAATTAGAAATTTTATTTGAAAATCATTTATTTGATTTATTAATTTCCGAATGTTTAAAACATGAAAGGCAAAATGTGTAAGTTTATATGAAAGAGATAGGCAATTAGGAATAGTTTAGTTTCATGCAACCTAAACACTCAGTTGGTTATTTTAGTTTGTACTGGAGTTTCCAATATATACTACTATATGATGTTCGATTGGTCAAATAAAATTTAATTTATTTATATTATTTATATTAACCTATCCTCTCTCTCTCTCTCTCTCTATATATATATATATATATATATATATATATATATATTCTTTCAATAGTCTATGATAATGTAGATCTTAAAATGCGATTACATTGTTCAAATTTCACTTCCCAAATGGGATAAAATTGACTTTTTTACTATTTGATAGATTTAATCATGAGTACCTAAATTGAATCTCGCACGATATAACGTTTTTTTATATAATTTTCTAAAAAATAACTTCAAATGTTTGTTGCTACATGAAACCTTAAAAAATAAAATTTAATTTAAAAAACAGAGGTTTTTCATTCAATTTCAATATTCATTTAATTAAGTTAAAATTTTAAGATACTTTTGTTTATTTAAATATGAAATAAAAACAAAATTCTTGATTTTAATTTTAATAAAAGTTCATTGGATTTAAATATATTAATACATGTATTATTATTATTATTATTATTATTATTATATGATGAGGTAATTTATTTTCAACTTTTTTTCTGATCCCCTGTTTTCATTTGCATTAATTATCATGAAGATGCTGCCTTTAGGAAAACATCCCCGACAACATTCCCCATAAAAATAAAGGTTTGTTTCTTCGTTCTTGTTTTGCTAAGTTTACTGGGTAGAGGGATCAAGGGCAGTTGACGAAAAGGCCAGCGAACCAAACGCTATGGTCCATTACGATTCCGGCCCTTAGAAAAGTCCTCATCCCCTAAAACTGTTCTTCCTTCCGATAATTTCATCCGTTCAACCAACAGGAATTGACTCACTGTTAGTCGTTTTTGCCTTTTCAGTAAACGATTCCAATAGAGTTTTTCTCTAGATATAATCGATCATTGAAGTTATTTTTTTTTGTATTTCTTCGATAATACCAGCTTGATTTTACTATAAGATTAGGCAATCAATCTTAATTTATAAAGTTTAATTAATGTCACAATTTAAATCCATTTTATTTCTAAATGATTACATTACATTATAAATTATACTTTTTAATATTCAGATATTTAATATTAAGTTTAGATCATTTTAATAAACTTTCAACTGTTTAAAAATGAGATATGTTTAGTTATGTGGATATGAGCATGTAAAAATTAATAAATAATAATACTTTATATTAAATCGACAATATGGGCAAAGAAAGATGTGGTTACCGAGAAATGGCGGAGACTACATAACGAGAAATTGCATGACCTCTATGCATCTCCACAGAGATTAGAGGATTGTGGCTCAGAATAGGGATACTTGAAGAAGAGTGGTTGCTGCGGCCAAGAACTTTCGAGTTCCCTAGAGTTACAGAAATAGATAGATAAATTGATAATAGAAATAATTTTCAAGAAAAAATAAATGATTACTTAATTATACAATTTATTTTTATTTAAAAATCTCCTACTTTCAGTTCTTTAATTAATTAAATATATAAATAGTGGAGAATTACAATATATTGAATGCAAAATTTTATCAAATTTACTCTTTGAATTTGATTCTTAGTTTTATTTTCTATTTATTCATCAATTAATTTCTGGCTTACTTTTTCTCTTTCTCCCATATCTAATTTTAAAATAAAATCGTCTAAATACTTACAAATTTATATATATTAATTCTAGATTTGTAGCAATTATTATATCTGATCATCTTATTTAGGTATGTGTATCGTACGGCTCGCGGGCCGAATGTGGATCTTATAACATTTTTCGAATGTTTTAAACATGTACTTATATATATATCATATTTTAGTAAAAATAATATTAACTTTAATAATCTTTTTAATAGAGTTAAATTATTTCATAACGTTTAAAAAGGTATAGACTACGTGTAAATATATGTACACAATTCATTCAATTATTATGTCAAAGAATAGTAGATAGTTAATATTCATTTAATTTAAATATTTGAGCTTAATGAAGGATATAAATTTAATATAATTATCAAAAAAAATATATTATTTAGTATAGGTTCGTATATTAAATTATATACTTTCCGCTTCCAGTTTTTTTTTATCTCTCTCTCTCTCAATATCAAACACATACATTGTCACGTTTTCTTTTAAAACATTTAAGGTAAATGTACCAGTGGTGGACCATGTTAAGAGAAATTTTCATTAAAAAACACTATTATTCTGTAATAAAAGTAAGAATTACAACAAAACAAGTGCTAACATATTGTACAACTATTTTTATCAATACAACACAAACATTCGGTTAATTTATATTTTATTTTTTTTAAATTTTTTTGTTATAGTAGTAGGCCATCTGAAAATCGAAAGTTTCAGTAGTGGGCCACTTTTGATCCGGTAATGGACCATCAACCTAAAATGGGTTTAAAATAAATAAATGGAATAAAATGCACTAAGTTTTATTAATATTTTATATAATTTATTTTAATTATTCTTTATATTTACAGTTTGTTTCTATATATTTACAATTCTTATACATTGAAATGCGCGGTTTTTAAACAAGAAAGAAGGTCAGTTAATGCAATCGAAAAGAGAAAGATAATGACATTAATATAATGCAATGCAATCGAAAAGAGAAAGATAATGACATTAATATAATTTAAAAAATATATTGGAAATTTTAGTAATATTAATTTAAGATAATTATAATTATTCATACTAATATAATAATAAATATATTTTTTTAAATTTATTATTATCAGTAATAAGATGTTTAAATATAATAAATTGTTGTTGATTTTTAATTTCATAAAATAAAATTGTAAATTTAATAATGTTTATAAATTTGGAATTAACCTATTTTTACAATTGTTATCAGCATAAAATTTAGTTATCTAAAGGAATCCGATGAAAATATAATATAAGTTGTAAAGATTTAGTGATTGGCCATGTTTATCTCAGTATTTGGCTCCGTGGTCCACTACTGAATAAAATTGTTCTAGTCACTTAAAACAAAAAAAATTAGCATACATCACATTTATTTTAAGAAAAAAATAATTTTATTAAAAAAAAATGTAATCATATTTTTACCGACCGACGATAGTAAGGGAGGTATTGTTTTCACACCAAATTTCACATGTGGAGATTTTTACATATCTCCACGAATCATGCATTTTCTTAACAGAAAAAAGTATTTTTAGCATGATGTCTGTCCGTCCGTATAGATGTGTACAGCCTGAACGGCTTAACGGATTTTGATGAAATTTGGTATATTTACTTAATGCATCAGTGGGTTGAATTGATCAACTTTTGGTGCAAATCCGGAAATCGGAAGTGGTAGTATTAGCGATCGACGATAAGAAGGGAAGGGTTATTTTCGCACCAAATTTCACATAAGGAGATTTTTTTACATATCACCACGAATGTATTAGTTTTATCCTCGGGAAAAATCATCTTCATTATGTTTTTCTTAATTTAAAATTATATGACGTCACCCAGCCCTTCATGACGTCACAGCCTCGGGTAACGCCGGCAACGCCGGCTACTTCAGCTATATATTATAAATAAAATAAAATTAAAAATATTTATGTTATATCCATATCTGTTTTTTATTACATTAATAGATATATTAAAATTATTTGAAATTGTTTCTGTAGCTGGAAATTAATTTATTTCAAACCGTCGGTCGGTTCGGACCTGGCCACAGGTCAACTTATTTAGTAATGGGTCACCCCGGTCCACTTCTGAAAAAAATGAGATATTTGTTTCAGTAAAATAATTTATAATCATCACATAAATTAAATATTTCAAACTGATTCATATAATTTGTAGTATCAACTATTGAATTTAATTTTTGGATTGAAATTATTATTAAATAAAACATAATATATTGAAAATAAAGTGAAGCAAATCCTTAACGTTTTGCATAAGAAACTAACCTCAAAATGCAAGAACGCTTGCCTCGTGTTTTAAATTAAATTAATTATAATATAAATGCAGCGATTGGTCTCTATTTCATTGTTAAGCAATTCGAAAAAGGCTCTTCTTGATATTTATCGATATCTCAAGATTAATTTGAAATTCAAAAGCTTATTTTGATCAAAAATCTATCAAATGGTCCATTACTGGTACAGTGGTCCACGACTGGTACATTTACCTTACTCAATTTATTTTTCAAAATTACAATTTGCATTTTTTTTCTTCATTAAAGAACAATCTATTTTATGTGTTATTTTAGCATTTAGATTTCCACTTAAATCACGGATTTTGTTTTTAATCCAGATTCTACAAGCATTTATTCTATTCCCGTATACACATCGGCCCGATATATTTTAAATGAGACCTTGGGGACGATTTCACCGGGAACATAACAATACTGCTTTTATCACCTCTTTCAATGCTGAATCGAACTTATCTCGTGAAATTATATTAAAAATCTAATATATTTTCTTCTACCTTTATTTCATTGCTCTGTAAAAAAGAAAAAAAAAATTACCAATTTTTCGATTAAAAAATATATCATCACATTCGTTTATAGTTGATATTTTATAGTTATAGTTATTTCTTGCTTAATATGGTGATTTTTATTTATTTATTCATTTATTTGCTATTTAAAATGAGGAATAATATTTTACAAGAGAGATACTTATAAAAAAAGAGAGTTTTTGAATGTTTAACTTTACATTCGATAAAGCACGTGGCGAATATTCAATTCAATTATCATTTTAGCAAAAACATGAAATCTTTTCAGACCATTTCTTTCAAACAAACTTTTAAATGGATACATCTCTTTTATTATGAAAGCGAAGCAAAATATTTTTAATAGGAATATCCATTTATTTTAATGTCAAATTCTGTTTTTAATTTTCCAAAAAAGAGTTATTAAATATGTTTATAATATATATTTAAGGATTATGTAAATTTATTATTTAAATATATGATTTCTATTAGAAATTCATGGATTTTCAAATATTATGGTAGCTACATTTAAAATAATATAAATGTCACTGCGGTTATTAGGGTATCGTATGTTGTGACAATTCATCATGAGATAATTAATGTTTCAAAAACGGTAGTTGGTAGTTATTTAAAAATTTTATGAAAATACTCATTTTATCGTTAGAGATAAATGGGAAACTGATGAATTATAGTCTTGTTAATAATAAACTGTAACAAAAAATTCGAAAGAAATTGTTTTATAGATGTTAAATAGATTTTTAAATTTGTTTTAATTATTTGATGGGTAGTTGTGGAAAAAAATTAATATCCTTTTTTTATCTCGACATTTTGATCCTCAAGTTGATATTATTCTCTGGATTCTTAAGAGGTACGATTTTGTTGATATGATATACTTCTTTTTCATTTAATATAATAGCAAAAAAAATAAAAAATAATTATGTTACATTGTTATGCATTTTTTATTAACACATTCTTATAGGAAAATATCATTAAAATTCATAAACAATTTAAACAATAGTTTAAATTTTTTATGAATGTGTCTCTTTATAATTTAGGAAAATAAAATTAAACATTTGAATTTAAAGCTTTACTATTGTTTAATGCCTTTATAAGAAATATATAGTAACATATTATAACAGAGATGTATAAGTGAAAGTAATACTGGCTGTTGTAAGTAGCTTTATAAGTGATAATATTAAAAAAAAAATAATGATACTTTCCAAATCTTTTGAGCCTTAAATTTAAGAAAAAGCCAACTGGTTTTAGGAGTTATTATATTGAGCAACCAACAATGGGACATGTTGAAGAAGATAATAAATTTATTTAAAAAAATTATAATAAATAAAATACAATCTTAATTTGAGGAAGAAGAAAATAAGAAATAAATCAAAGAGTAAACAAAAAATAATATAATAGGTAAATAGAAGTCATTGAAAGTTATAGTATTTATTTTAAATTTTGAATTGGTGATTCGGATATAACGATATCTGAGATGGAATTTCGATTTTCCATTTTTGCGAAAGCAAACAAATCGGCGCAGGTGGAAATCATTCAGGATAAAATAAATTCTATCAAAGAATAAAATTCTCGAGTGACATGCACAATATCACTTTCTACAATAGTAAAAAAAACATTATTATTATCAAATTTATTATGTACCATTCGAAATAGAATAAGCCAACAGTATCATAGATTGTGTGAATAGAAATAAATTTATTTAAAAAATATATTAGGTGATAACAAAAGTTTATATACAATTTCCGGCAGATGCCACTAAGGCGGATTTTGCCAATAAGAACATGAAAAATGTATATAAACCTGACAGCTGACGTTTCTATGAACAACTAAAAAAAGTTAAACAAAATTGGATGAGTTTTTCTTTTGATTAATAATGAGTAAAGAACAAGAGCACATCCGGCATGGTTTGAGGTTCATCTTCTGAGAAGACTTAAAGTTAAAGAAATTTGTTCAAGTTAAGGTCCCCAAGTAGTACAATTACAAACATGTAAAAAATGGTTCGTTCGCTTCAGTTCTGGAAATTTCGATGTTAAAGATGTATTTCTCCGAAAAAAGTCGATCAAATCTTGTAGCATGAACTGCTTCTTATGGCCAAACAGTGGGTTCAGATAGACACTATAGACAACTATCGAACTTGACTGATACAATTAAAATAAAGCGTCATGATTAAATCCAGAAGAGGCATCTTACAACTCGAAACGATTAACCACAAGCATCTTTAGTGTCAAGCAAAAACTGGATTGACTGGGATGTTTTACTGCATCCACCATATAGCCTATATATTGTACAGTCGGAGTACCATATATTCTGGTAACTGAAGCATTTCCTTGGTGCCAAGGCATTGCGTTCAAAGGAGGACTGTGAAAATAACTGGTTGGCATTTTTCGCCTCAAAGAACAAAAATGATTCGAGAAAGTTATCGATGCTTTTATGGATAAATGACAAGAAGTCAGAGGACAAAACGGCGAATATTTGGTATAATTTAGAGATCCGTATGTTGTATACGGACTTTTCTTGCAATCTAATATAATAATATCAAATTCTCAAAGTATAAATCTGGTCAGGTTTATTCCATAAATTTAATAAACATTCTTTGTGTAGCATACTCTTCTCTAATAATTCCAAACTGTTATTTGGTTCATGTTTAGTGGCTACGCTATTTCCTGAGAGCTTGCGTGCGTATTTTATAAAATTTTGCCGACTTTTTCAGTGACCAGAGGGAGGTACATCGTTGACATCGAAATTTTCGAAACGATATCAAGCAAACCACACCTGTGTGCTTCATTCACTGACAGTATTCTCATCATACGTTTGCATGGTTTTACCTTTTTATAGTAATAAGCCTTTTTTTTTAGATGTTTCAACTCATGTTCTTATCACTAAACTTTTTTGAAGAACTGAATATAAGTGAACCATTTTCACAAAAAATACTAACTGTAATGTCACTTTTTAAGTTGATGTTCTTTTTACATAATTGGGCGAATTTTGCCTGATATATATGCATTAACAGCATTTAATGACGATAAACTGCTGAAACATTTTACCTATATGACCCAAGAGGAATAATATAACAAACTTTGTTGAAAGAGAGTTTAAAAATGAGTCTTTAAAAGTATGATACTGTGATATACCACAAAATCATGCAAAAAATTAAAATTAATTATAAATAGTAAAATAAATTTTATCAACAAAAGTGTATATATTCTTCTCTTTTCGTTCAGCTGAAATTTGTTATTTTAAGATTCATTTCTATGTTTAACATTATATTTGGATCAAACTATTAGATACCTATTCAAATATGAAATATCCATATTAAAATAAATCAAATGATAAAAAAATAAAATACAATCCATATTTAAACAGTATTGATCACTCTTTATATTTAATAATATATATATTTATAAAAATTTAGTCAATTTACTGAAGTAGAAAAACACGATCTTTGATAAAGGTATTTGTTATCCAAACGAATATAAAAAATATATACACACAAGATAGATAAATGTATATAAAAAATAACAATAAATCACTTTTCATTTTTTCTCATCAGTTTCATCCGCTTATTGTTACTGTGAAGAGGATCAAAATAGAGACTGTATTCATGTTTTTTAGTATAAAGCGTACATTAGGTGTATATCATGGATTGTTGTATGTGCTAATGGATTCTCTCTTATCTGAAAAGTTCTATTTGCCATAATAAGTAAAAGTATAAAAAGAGAACATGACATTTTTATTTAAAAATTTTCAAAATGATAAATTACAGAAATATATACCTACTCAATTTTAATTTATATTTTAATTGTTTTGAAAATAGAAATTAAAATTTTAGATCAAGTTTATATTAAATATGTTTTGAATTTTTTTTTTTTTTTTTGTTTTTTTTTATTGGCTTAATATTATGTATTTAAATCATAAATTTATTTTCGAATAATTAAAATAAAACAATTATATTATAATCAATTCTACATTAATTTTATATAATAATTAAAAGTTATAAAATTTTCAATTAAAGTTGTGTGTTAATATATTAAATTATAAACTTTTTATTTACCACTATTAAAGTTTAGTAAGATTGACTTATGTTATATTTTTTAGTTGCATCAAAAGAAAGGTATTGGAGTGGGAGAGGGAAAGTGTATCCCCAGGTGGCAAGTTTGGAACTTACTTAATTTAAAATAAATCTAATATATAAAAATTTAAATTTAAAATTTTATGTATGTAGACAAGATTATGTTTTAGCTAGAATAATGTAATTTGGTACACGGGCATTATTCAAAATTCGTAGTTTTCTATCAACTTTTGAGAAATGTAGACCATTACCTAGGGTAAAGCATACAGTCCAATATTATATCCTATGATTATTGTATATCAGTAACAGGTTATGGATAAAAAACAGTTAAAATGAAAGAAGTAACAGTTATTGTCTATCAAATAAAAAGGGGGGGGGGGGTCAATCACTATAGAATACCTAGACCAATGACTATATCAAGGGGCCAATAACTGTATATTTTATGATTTTTTGTTTAATAAAGTACTATTTGAAATTGTTATGAGAAAATGATTTTTTTTTATTTATCAAAATGCTCATAGTATCTATGTTCTGCAAACCTAAATTGACACAGATTGTGCCACAGTTTTCCCAGATATGCATTAAAGACTGCTTAAGGGGACCAACGACTGTATGCTTTACCCTACCACGTTTTCATTCTTTTTCCTCTAAACTCACCGTAAAAATAAAGAAATATGTTCCACACGATTAAAAATTGTGTAAAACTGCTATATATAGAATTTCAGCTTGATTGAATCGCTGTAAGTACCGGAATTAATTTTTTAAATTTTTTAACATGTTGGCGCGTGTTGAGTTGTTCTGTCTCAGAGTTAAATTTAAAATTAAATTTCTCGATTTCTTTTGCAAAGTATCTAAGGAAGTTAATATAATAATGGTAATATAAATGTGTATACGATTATAATAATATCCCTGTTTAATACCTATTCAAATAGCATTATCCATTTAAATATATGTAATTGTATACACATTGAACATCCCATGCAGATGCAATGGGTAAATCAATTACTAGGTCCCCGTCGAGTACTTGGTAATCAAATTTGCGAGATAGTCGAGTGAAACCACTCCAGATTTTTTATTCTTAATTTTAATATTCACTGTGAATAATCAAACTCAGTAGATAATAAGTTGACCTGTGGCCAGGTCCGAACCGACCGACGGTTTGAAGTAAATTAATTTCCAGCTACAGAAACAATTTCAAATAATTTTAATATATCCATTAATGTAATAAAAAACATATAGGCATATAACATAAATATTTTTAATTTTATTTTATTTATAATATATATGTAAGACCAGGCTGTGACGTCATGAATGGCGGGATGACGTCATATAATTTTAAATCAAGAAAAAACTAATAAATATGATTTTCCCGAGGATAAAACCAATACAAAGAGTATGATTCGTGGTGATATATAAAAAAATCTCCTCATGTGAAATTTGGTGTGAAAATAACCCTTCCCTTCCTATCGTCGATCGCTAATACTACCACTTCCGGTTTCCGGATATACACCAAAAGTTGATCAATTCATCCCACTGATGCATTAAGTAAATATACCAAATTTCATCAAAATCGGTTGAGCCGTCCAGGCTGTACACATCTATACGGACGGACAGATGGACAGACGGACAGACGGACGGACAGACATCATGCTAAAAATACTTTTTTCTGTTTAGAAAATGCATGATTCGTGGAGATATGTAAAAATCTCCACATGTGAAATTTGGTGTGAAAACAATACCTCCCTTACTATCGTCGGTCGGTAAAAATTATACATACTCATTTATACATCGATTTATCTGAATGAAATATGAACAGCTTCCTGATTTTATTGTTAAAGATCAACAACTAAATTAAATAAATTCAAATTTCCTTAAATAATATATTAAAAATATGTAAATATATAAAATGAATATTGTTCATAATCAATTTCTATCTTTTCATCTCTAGAATTAATAAATAAAAAAAATTCTGATTTCTGATGTCACTGATTTACGAGTTTTTCTTTATAATTTAATTAAAGAGTCTTAGCTTCGACTTTTACGGCAGAATGAAATATCATTTTAGAAAAGATTTCCTTTATGTATCCTTAATGTCATTTTCAATTTATGGTTGCTCTTTTTTCCACATATGTAACTTTTCTTTTCATAAAAGCCTAACTCCTTTATTATCTCGAGCCAAAAAATAGCATAAAAATTCACTTAGGCCTAAAGAGCTAAACAAAGGTAAATAAGTATAGCTATTGAACCCGAACCAAAATTATTTATAAAAAAAAATACTTTTAATAATTAAATTACCAAAACAAAAATAAGGGAATTATTTTCAATTAAACTATGTAATTTTATAATTCTATTAGATATACAACACTATATTTTACTTGAATAACTATATATATATATATATATGTGTGTGTTATTTCATTCGTTTTTTTCACTTTTTGTCTCTGTTTACGATATAATTAAATTATTATTTAAATTCTAATGAGATTAAGAACTTTTTTTGTGTGATGGAGGTAAAATTTATATTTTTTTTTTTAAATAAATATTTATTTATTTTTAAGCAACTTCAAGAACAGTATTCATATCTGTCGTGCTTAATTTTGTAATTAAATTAAAGTTTTTACTTTTTGTATTAAATTTTTCACTTAATAATTAATTAAAATCATATAAATATATAATACTATAATAATAATTGATAATGATAATAATTTACATATATTATGATATATTCTAGTCGGTTCTTGCAAAAACCTCTTAATTAAAATTAATCCCATGAAAACTTTTAAGTTGAATCATATCAGGAGTTTTAAATCGGAAGAACAATTAAAGTGTGAGGGTGGAGAACTTGTGACGCTTGTTTTAATTAGTGTAATTAATAATAAATCATGTTAAAAGATTTTTTATGAGATAAATAAGAAAAAAGAATGAGAAAATAGCTGTGTCTTAATATGAAAAATGATTGATGTATTTTGGGTAACAATTGTCATTTAGATTTATTGTTTCACATCAACATCATTTGATAAAAACAATTTGTCATAAAACAAGGGATTTGGTTCATACATATATTCAGATATGCTCTTCCCTAATTATATATATAATATATATCAATAGAGTTAGTTTCATCTGATCAAATTCTCATTAAGCAAAACATGAATTGGTTGGTACATTTAATATTCAAACACATTTTTTTTTATTAATCAATTATATAAATGTATATGTAAGAGTTTTTTTCAATTGTAAATATAAATAAAAAACATCAGAATTTTTTGCTGTAATACTTTTTTTAATACACAAGGTGGAAGTTAAATTACATTCAAAAATAGATCAGATCAAGATTGTATTATTTATTCTAATCTAGTGCTGGTTTCCCTTTAATTATAATTACAGTAGGTTTGGTATTTTATTATTTATTCTAAACCATGTCTATTCTAGAATGTGCTTTTACAGTCATTCAAATGGGGTTATTTATTTAGTTTTTTATTTAATATTTATTTATATAATATATATTAATTAATGGTAGAGGGTGCCGAGAAGTCCTTAATATAATATTAATAAGATAATACTAATAATAGATAAGGTTCGAAATAAAATATAAAAAATAAGTTGACCTGTGGCCAGGCACAGAACCGACCGACGGTTTGAAATAAATTAATTTCCAGTTTCGAACATTTCTCGTTTTTATTTTAAACCAGTAATGGTGTCAATTTTCATAATACAGTAGAACCTCGATAAGTTAAAGTCCAAGAGAAACACAAAATATTTTAAGTTATAGAGGTTTTAAGTTATCAAGGGTCTATGTTAGGGATAGGTTAATAACATTTTTTTAAAGGCTAAATCATGTCGCTTCGTAAAATTATTTAACTAGCCGTTGCTGGTTTTAAAATTTTTGATTTTCAACTTTTTCTTTCAGTATGGGTCCACTAACACTGATGTTTTTGTTTCGACACTGTTTGAACCACGTAAACAAACATTGTTCTACATTAGGGAATTCGGCAATTTTTCCTCTTTTACATTGAAGACTTTCTCCTGATTCTTGTTTCTTCAAGATTTCAGATTTCAGCTTCTGAGGGTTAATACAGAGATCACTTATTTAAGTTATAGAGGTTGCGTATTATAAGTTAATGAGGTTTTGAGCTCTGATGGGAAGGGAACATTATTTTTTGAAGTTATAGAGGTTTTTAAGTTACCGAGGTTTGAGTTATTGAGGTTCTACTGTAATTTGAAAAATTATTATATGGTGACTGAATTTTTAATAGCTATACCTATTTAATTAATTACCTAATTAATGAATTTAATTAACTTTTAATAATTAGATTAATTAATTTCCTTCTCTCTCTCTCTCTCTCTCAGTCAGTATAAAAACAATTTTCAACACCCTTAATATTTTTATTTAAAATAGGATTTATTATTATTATTTGAAACTCGATACACCTCAGCTTGTGTCTTAAAGAAATCATCCATCATATATGATTAATCTCAATCCTCTCCTAGCAACTCCTTCAAGGAGTATTTCGTCGTCTTCGCCGAGGCACAGCCAGGCAAATAGTAAATTTCTGAATCCTGAGCAATTTCATTGACTTAAAATAGAATAGAATGTTTAAAATAGAATACTCTTTTTATTTACCCCTTCCAATTTCTAAAATATATTAAACCTGTATTCAAATACCATATTAATTATATATATCTATAATTAATAAGATGTTCTATTTAAAATTGTTCTTTGGAAAAGTAATTAAGTATGATTTTAAAAGTTTTTTTTATTTCAAATTTGTCTTATGTGATTTAGTTAATAATAATTAAATATAAAAATTAAAGAAGATACAATAAGCACCTTAAACTGATATAATAATAATATACAAATATTAAAATATATAAGGAATTTTTGAAAATAATAATTTAATTTTAATTTTAATTATTTAATTAATTCCTGGAATGTGTTTTATGCATACCAATCCCTGAATCAATTGTAAGCATGCATATCGTATATTATACAATATTAGTAGTAATTAGTAGTAATAATATACAATATCAAGGAATTTCTATACTTCCAGAGGGTTAATTGAAATTTTCAATCTCAAAAGGGTATCGTTATCAAAAAATAATTGCGAAAAACCCTTTAAACGTGTATTTTCGATTTTTTCTGAAAATTGGGAATTTTTTAATTTCTATAAATTCTTAATAAATGAATATATAGATTAAAAAGATAATTTTAATTTCACAAACAATTTTGTAATAAATTTTATGGAACTAATCTCTTATAATAAACTTTTTTTTTTGTTTAAATAAAAACTTTATTTTTTTTATTTGTTTTAATTTGTAAAAATTAATTACAATTTATAAACATTTTATATTTAAACAGAAACCATTTAAATAAACTTTTGTAATTACCCAACAGGATATTTTCTGTTTAGAATTTTTTTTTCAGATTATAGATTCCAATTAAACTATTTGTTTTGTGATAATTATATTATTATTTCTTTTAATATCTATATAACACCTATTTTAAGGGTGTTGGAATCAAATTGTAATCCTATTTTAGCCATGCAAGATTATTTATTATAATACCTATAGATTTATTCTATTTACCATTATTTCTATTATTTATTTTTTATAAGGTTTGTCCACAAACTTAATATTAAAATTACGTTTTGAACTGATTTAAATATTAAAATTAATATCTAACTATATATATTTTATCATTACATGGGATTTGAATGCGGCTCAAATCCTATTAATAGATTAAAAAAAATCAGAATTATTATAACAAATAATAAGTTTTAGAGTAATTAGTGATTCAACATTATTGGGATTAATTGTTCTTGACTTAAGTAGAATTTTTCCTTAGAATATCTTGCCTTAGCATTATTAAGTTGGTTGTTGAAACTAATAATCCGATGTTATCTTTTAGCTGACAGACAGAAAGTCAAGTTTCCTAAAATCAGCTCCTTTGGATGTGAATCTTTTGAAACGCTTAGTATATGTTTTTTTTCAATCGAGTTCGAATTCGAGCCATCCCTGAAGCATTACATTTCATCATTTGTTGAGGTTTTCTAAGGATGGTCATCGGACTAACCCCCGATAAGAGTGGAAGCGAGAGTTGGCGGTGACCTTAGTTGACCTGGCCTGGAGCCAAACCCCGGAACCCGCGACCTTATTTACATAGAGCGACTGAGACGGCGCCCCGGAGGAGTCGTCCGCCCCCATTGCCAATTGTACATCGCTTAATTAGAGGTCCATAGATTGGCTCGATCATCTCATCCCCTGCTTAAAAGCTCGCTCTATATTCCATAGATATACGCAGCCTTTCTAATGTCCTCGGGCAATATATTCCTGGCAGAGAGATTTGAAATCTCCTCACCCCGGAAATAATTAATCCAGAACTTATTTTACAACTGCTGCCGGACAATAAGTTATTCCAGTGTTAAGTCTGAGTTATTAACTATGAACCACGCATTGTGAGTGGATTTAAAAGTGCATGTCGATTTATTAAACTGCCAGTATCATATATCAAAATAGATTTGTGGAATTACTATTAATATTATTATTTTTCTCCATTCTCTTTTTTATATAAAAGGATAAAATGCTATGAAAATATTTTTATTAAAGAGAAGATTTGGGAGAGAAGAAATAAACGAAACACCCATTTAAAAGGTGTGAATTATATTAACCTATAAAAAAGTAATTCAAAAACATCTATTAATTTCTAGAAGATTCATTTATCATATTACTACTTTAAGGTGTGAAATTAATTTAAGAAATTTATTATTGTTTTAAAGATTTTAAGAAAATGTCGGGCCATTTACTAACGCCTAATCATTTAAATTTAAATAAAAAAGAAATCAATATAAAGATATAAGAAATTATGTGGTCTTCGGGAGGGGGCAAAAAAAATGATTTTTAATTCTTATTTGTTTTATTGGTAGGATAGTTACACAAATTTGCAAACGTTCAATTTTGATACACAATCTTAGAATGATTTGCATAACAATTGATTCAATGTTTTTATATAATGATTGAATGAGTGAATGATTTTTATTTTTTTTATAACTAAAAGTAAACTAAACTGTAAAAGCCATCTGGGCCAATTCACATTTTAAACTGGCAAAGTTTCCGCCTTTATGTTAAATATGGATCTATATTATATAAATATATATATAAACGAATAATAATTAAAATTTTTGAAGTGACAGTAAAGGAGTCATCAGGACTAGATTAAAATAAATAAGGAAAAAAATAAAATTTTCAAACTCCTAATTAAATAATTAAATTTGAAATTATTCTTATATCTTTTAGCTCACAAAGTATTATTCTCAACTCTTTTTAAATTTTCAATGCATATAAAGTCAAAATTTATAATTTTCAAATAATATTATTCCGAAAAAATAACCTACCTCAAAATATATAAATATTTAATTGATTTTAAAGTTTAAAGTGTTTTGTTCACACTTGAAATAACGAAATGTGCCCACTCATTCTAGCTATAACACCAAAATTGTCTACTTACTATTATCATAAATAATAAAGTTAGGGTAACATGATTGGATCGTTAGTTTATTGTAAAACATAGCCATTGTCAATTTTATTTAATCTTAAATATGAATATTTTTCTAAATATATATACATAGATATATTATAATGTTCATCTTATCTCTTGCTCCCACTTTCCGATAGCTCAAATTAGACTAAACAAAAGAAGTTGCAGTTATTTCTCCATATAGTATACTGAATTTATTTTACAACAATAAACAATTTTAATAATTAAATAAATAATGTCTACAGAAAATAACTGAATGAACTTGATTCATTTTAAAATATTCTATTATATAATACAAACAATTTACTCTGTAACAATAAATAATGAGAATATAAATATTGAACATTTAAAAAAAATAATCAAAAGGATGTTATACAACAATATTAATTAATTATTAACGAAAAATGAGGCAACACAGGTTAAATTTTATAAATATTAATAAAAAATAAACGATATAATTCTATTTTATTATTATTTAAGATAATGTAAAAATAATTTATACATATAAACAATTCTTTTTTTTTAATTTTATTGTCTTTTAGGATGTAAAATAATAAAATTCGTTAAATTTTCAAATTTTAAATATTTATATCAATTCAAATAAATCATTTGTTATTTCTTTTAAGTAAATTAATAAACAAACATATTTATAGATTTTTTTTAATTCTTTCAATTTTAATTAATCATCATTTTGCAAATATTGTATATAAAAATTTATGTGAATACATTCAGTAAATTTGAGCTTTATTATATAATATTTATGTTGCTTTAATCCTTAACTTCATTTTTATTTAAAATATTGAAGATATAATTGACAATTTTGTTATCTCTGTGTATTTCATTCGAAGAGATAGGATTCTTTGGAGGATGAAGAGAGAAATAAAAAAACTCAATTATATATAACTTGTTAATTAACTGTTCCCTTATTTATTTATTTGTCTTTGATGTTTTCTCTTTGATTTTCAAAAATGTCATTAACTAGTTTTTTTTATTGATTTATTGAACTACATAACATATATTCATAATTATGACTTTTAAATTAAGTCGTGGCTAAGAAAATAAAAATGAATAATAGAAATGTAAAATTAATTTATTATTTGTTATAATAATAATCTAAATAATAATTATTCATATATCTATATAAGGTCTTAAAATATTAATATCATTTTTTGAGTCTTATAAAAAGTATTGACTATTTTCTATATAATCTAATATTCAACATATTCAAATAAATAAAAAATGATGATTAATTATTATTATATTTATTTTTTGTATGTAAGTAGAATAATTTCTTAAAATTATTATATTAGGTTTGACATATTAATTTTTATAACTATATATTTTTACCAGACGACTTAAATATAATAGGAGATTCGGCAATTGCAGTTATAGATAGTGTAGAAAAATTAATTGAAGCAGGAAAAGAGGTGGGACTAGAAATTAATAATGCTAAAACAAAGTAATTAGTAACAAAGATGAATAGTATTAACACACAAAATCTTAATATACAAGATATGAAAATGTAGAAAAATTTAATTAAATACTTAGGTTCTGTGATAACGAAAGATAATAATATTCAAGATGAGTTTAAAGCAAGGTTACAATCGGGAAACGCCTGTTATCATGCAATAAAGGAGCTTATCGCATCAAAATTATTATCAAAGGGGATAAAAGTTAAAATATATAAAACAATTATTTTACCGGTTGTATTATATGGATGTGAGGCATGGTCTATGACCTTAGGTGACGAGAGTAGATTTAGAGTATTTTAGAGTAGGATTCTGCGAAGCATTTATGGGCCAAAGAAAGATGAGGACAAGATATAGTTAGAATTATAAAATTGAGAAGGCTAAGGTGGACAAGACACGTGGCTAGAATGAGAGAAGATAGAATGGCAAAAAATATATTGGTAGGAAGACCGAGTGGGAAACGTCCTCTTGGAAGACCAAGGACACAGTGGGTGGATAATGTGGGAAAGGATGTGAGAGTTGGGAGAGGATAGGGACTGGAAGGTTGTGGCTCAGAATAGGGACACTTGGAGAAATGACGGTGTTGCGGCCAAGAACTTTAGAGTTCCATAGAGCCACATGAATAGATAGATAGATATTTACCGACCGACGATAGTAAGGGAGGTAGTGTTTTCACACCAAATTTCACATGTGGAGAATTTTACATATCTCCACGAATTATGCATTTTGTTAACAGAAAAAAGTATTTTTAGTATGATGTCTGTCTGTCCGTCCGTCCGTATAGATGTGTTCAGCTTGAACGGCTCAACGGATTTTGATAAAATTTGGTATATTTACTTAATGCATCAGCATGATGAATTGATCTATCCGAAAACAGGAAGTGGTAGTATTACCGATCGACGATAGTAAGGGAAGGGTTATTTTCACACCGAATTTCACATGAGGAGATTTTTTACATATCACCACCAATCATGCACTTTGTATTGGTTTTATCCTCGGGAAAAATCATCTTCATTAGTTTTTTCCTAATTTAAAATTATATGACGTCACCCAGCCCTTCATCACGTCACAGCCAGCTCCTACTTATATATTAAAAATAAATTAAAATTAAAAATGAATATTTATATATCCATATCTTTTTTTATTGCATTAATAGATACATTTAAATTATTTGAAGTTGATTATTCTCTTTATATTCAAATGTCGTAAAATTTAATACCTTCGCTTCAATTTATTATAAAACTAGCTGTAATAAAACTTAGTGTAAAATAGAGGAGAATAATTAAATTATTAATTTAATTTAAATTTATTTTTACTTCTTGGATGAGATGTATTTAATATTGCTTGTCATTTCGTTGTTAAATATAAAATGAAAATATAAACGGTAAATAAACGGGATAAATAAAAGGGGCAAAAATAAATAAGCATCTGTGACCGAAAGGATATAGTAAATTCATCTTAACTAGAACATAACAAATATTTCATCAAATTAAGAATTTTTTTTGTTTCGATATTTAATATCATTTTTTTAAATAGTATCTACCTAAAAGAATAACTAAGTTTCTCCTTCATGCAGTTCATTCAAAAAAATATTCTTGGAATTCGTTGATTATTTTTTTTATGTTTGTTTTCTTCTTCTTTATAGAATTATTATTCAAATTAATAAAATATGGAATGAAAAGAAAATTTCTACTCTATAACGACTCAAATAATTATAATTAAATTAATTTAATTAAAAAAGATATATTTAGCACAGGTATATATATCTATATATTCATATATTGTATAAAATATTCTTTGAAAATATACTCGAATATATGTAAGTATAAATAATCCTTAATTATATTTTTATGTTTTCCCATTATCATGGATGTAGTATAACATGATATCAAATTATATTATGCCAATATAAGCGAAATATTCTAAAAAATATATACCTATATTATTATGTATATTTTCTATAGTATTTTCTATAATTTGTTGTTTTATTTTCTTTATTTAGTTTATTTAATGCCCAATACCCATTTCACAAACGTCAATATAAAATATAAATATAAAATTAGATAATTAAATTAAAATATCTTTTAGACTGAAATATTCATAAAAAAAAAAAGAAAAAAATATTGAAAAAACACGTGTATTTAAAGCATTTATAAAATGGACTAAATAAACTAAAAGAAAAAAACATTTATGAGTGAATCTGTTATGATACAATGTTTGTATAATAAATCATCATTTTTTCGTTTATCTTAACAAATTTGCTTAATCAAAGGTTTTTTTAGTGAATTTCTAATTTGTTTAAATAAAATTATTTTTTTTAAATTAAATTTTAGTTTATGAATGAATTATTAAATAATTAAATTTAAAAACATTATATATATTTATATTTGTTAATTTATTGAGTAACTAAAGCCACATGGTTCTCAAATAACATTATTTATATAAAAACAAATGCAGATAAACACACATACAAAAGAGGTTAAATAATAGTGAATAAAATTTATTTTTTTCAATTAATAAATTCTCCATCTTTAAAAAAGTATATTACTCAATAGATCGGGAAAAACTTTTTCAAATTTTGATATTAATGGGAATTCCGAAAAAACTAGTGTGTATGATTCAAATTTATCTTGAAGGTAGTAAAGGAAGAGTAAGATGCGGAAATCAACTGTCAGAAACTTTCGAAATTCAGAATGGGTTAAAACAAGGAGACGCATTATCATCAACTTTGTTTAATTTAGTCCTGGAATATGTAATTAGACAAATTGGGAAAAAACAAACGGAATCCAATTCAACAAAAAAATTCAAGTATTAGGTTACGCAGACGACTTAAATATAATAGGAGATTCGGCAATTGTAATTAAAGATAGCGTAGAAATATTAATCGAAGCAGGAAAAGAGGTGGGATTGGAAATTAATAGTGCTAAGACAAAGAGGATGAAAATTGATACAATTATTTTGCCTCTTGTATTAGTTGAGAGGTAAGGTCGATGATCCTGAGAGACGAGAGTAGATTTAGAGTATTTGAGATTAGGATTGTTCGCAACATTTATGGGCCGCAGAAAGATGAGGTCACCGGTGAATGGCGGAGACTGCATAACGGGGAATTGCATGACCTCTATGCATCTCCAGATATAATTAGAATTATAAAATTGAGAACGCTGTAATGGGCAGGGCAAGTGGCTAGAATGGGAGAGGAAAGAATGGCGAAAAATCTATTGGAGGGGAGACCGAGTGGGAAACGCCCGCTTGGAAGACCAAGGACGCGGTTGGTGGACAATGTAGGAAGGGACGTGAGAGGGATGGGAGACGGTAGGGATTGGAGGGTTGTGGCTCAGAATAAAGATACTTGGAGAAATGTGCTTTGCTGCGGCCAAGAACTTTCGAGTTCCGTAGAGCCACAGAGATAGATAAATAGATTATATTCTCCATTTAATTAAATGTCTTATAAAAAATTAATCAGTCTAAAGTCAATGATAACTGATTAACTGACATGGGAAAAACACATGGCTGAGAAAAATTTTTATATTTTCTTATCTAATAAAAAATCATTAAATAAAATTTTTAAAAATTCAAAAAGTTTAATACTTGTTTATAATTTTAATATTGGTTACAATATAAATCATCAGTAAAATTTTACAATTATCAAATAAATAAAATTAATAAATCCCAGAATTAAGTATTTTTTAATATTAATATATATATATATATATATATATATATATATATATAAATACTAATTAATTTGATTGATTTCAAAGTTGGAAGTGTTTTGCATGAAACTACTAATTGAAACTGTGCCCACTAATTCTAGCTATGCGGTAGTTTAAACACCAAAATGGTCTACTTACTATTATCATAAATAATAAAGTTGGAGTAACATGATTGGATTGTTAGTTTATTGCAAAACATAACCACTCTGATTACGTAAATGTGTTTTTAAGAGTGGAATGAAAATACAATAAAATTACATCTTTCTTAAATTTATTTCAACAAAAAACAAAATTCAATAATATAACTGTATTGTAAGTAAATTTAATAGTATAACAGTACTCTAAATTTCTTAAAAGAATATTCGAAACCATTTACAATTTTAAGAAATTACTTTTTTAAGAAATTTTATGAAGTTATAATTGTTTCTTGTCTGAAAATAAATTTAATCAGTTTTAATGTTGATATTTTTTATTAACAATTTTGTAGATAGAATTTTTCAGTATGATTTTATTTTATTTATATTTATTATTATATTATTAATATTATTAGTTTTTTGAGGTGTTAACTTCAAATTTATAAATATATACAATATATATATTATTAAATTATATTTATTTTTTTATATTAAAATTAATTTTACATGAAAATTTTGTTATCAGGTATCATAATTGCAAATTGTGTAATACTCTGACAGGTTCATACATTATTACTTTCTATATTTATAATATATAAATGATGAATATGTTAATATTTAGTAGAAAAAATTACTTTAATAACAAAAAAAAAAACAATACCATATTGTTCATACATTAATTTTCACATTTACTCCAATTACCTACAAATATTCATTCAATATATATATATATATAATATAAATTATATTGTTAAAGTCATTTAAATTCATTTTAAAGTAATTTATAAATAGAAAGAATAAAAAAAATGGATGCGAGTTTTTTTTTAAATAAATCCAATTTATCAACATTCAATATGGTTATTTCATTCTAAATCTACAGTGTTATATTCATCTATATATAGTTCGTTCGGTTCAAAAAAATGAGATAAATTCTTCATATGCATTTTTTAATATGATAGCTGTTTTTTTATCTCAGCTGTTTCATGTTCGATTAAGCAAAAAGAAAACTTGTTCATTAATTAGAAAAAAAAAGATAAAAATAAACATTTTTAAAGGTAAATAGAAAATCACGAATATCATACTTAAACAATGTTAATAAAAAAAGAAAATATTGGTAAAATAAAATATTGGTATTTTTTTAATATATAATAATCATTATAAAATAAAGATAAAAATCATATAAGTGGAACTCAACAAAAGGTTTCACAGATAAATGTCTGAAAAGTACGGTAAGAAAAACTCAAAATTTTTTAGAACATATATCTATAGTAGAAAACATTACGTCGTCACTGGTAGGTAAGAAAGAAAATAGGATGGTTGGGTAAACTGATTTGGGCTAATTTGGAATTTCATGGCATTTCCACAATATTTTTTGTTTAAGATGGTCTTACAAATTTTAAAATTAGTCACATATAAAAAATTCATTGAAGATGCCTTGGAAAGTAGAAAAGTGTGTTCGGCGGTCTTCCTCGATGTTACCCAGGCATTTGATAGAGTCTGGCACGAAGGGCTAAAACTCAAGCTTTATAAAGTGCTCCCAGCAAAGTACGCCGAAATATTAGAGTCTTATATATCAGACAGATTCTTCAGAGTACGCCAAGATGATGCATACTCTACATTAAAACATATCCGGGCTGGGGTGCCGCAGGGGAGCGTTCTAGGTCCACTGCTGTATCTACTTTATACAGCTGATCTACCGGAAATAGAAAGAAATACCACCGCAACGTTTGCGGATGACACGGCAATTTTGGCAATTGGAGATGACACGGAAGAGTCGGCAATGAAACTGAACCTCTCCATAACCAAGGTCCAAAAATGGACAAAAAAATGGAGGATCAGTTTAAATGAGACCAAATCGGTACATGTGAACTTCACCAACCGAAGAATAAATTATGTGCCGATAATACTCAACAACAAAATCATACCATATGCCAAAGAAGCAAAATACTTGGGAATGACATTAGATGCAAGGCTGCGCTGGAAAGCTCATGTCAAAAAAAAGAGAGACGAAATGAATATCAAATATAGAAAAATGTATTGGCTAATGGGGCGACATTCAGTCCTGTCTATTGATAGCAAATTATTGCTATATAAACAGGTCCTAAAGCCAGTGTGGACCTATGGTAGTCAGCTCTGGGGCTGTGCTGCAAAGAGCAATGTGCAAATCATCCAAAGATGTCAAAACAAAATACTAAGGGCCGTTGTCAATGCCCCTTGGTATATTCGTAACGAAGAACTTCACCAAGATCTTAAGATCGAGACAGTAAAAGAAGAAATTCAACGATTTGCAGCAGTTGATCAAATTAGACTGCAAAGGCATACAAACACTGAGGCCGTTCGACTCCTTGACGTAGCCAACCAGATGAGAAGATTAAAAAGGAATAAACCTCACGAACTAATGGAACTAACTGCTCATGTTTGCATGTTTTTGAAAGCATAACTTTATATATTTTCTTTAAATAAATATCACTTATTAGTTAAGGTATATAACTAGATTGTGATTTGTAAAAAATAAAAAAAAAAAAAAAAAAAAAAAACCTTTTCTGATCTCAACAACATTACATTGATAACATCTTGTGATTTTGCCTACCAAAATACCGAATGTAAATATAAGCAGTGCTTTCTGCTATCGATTTATTCAGTTTAGTCTTCTGACCTTATGATTTACCCGTCATTGATAATAATGAAATGCAAATTAGAAAAAAATATACTAGTGAATATTATTTATTTATGAACATCTAACATTTAACATTCATATTGAAAAAAGAATTATTATTTAGAATACAATTTGCATTACAATGATATAGATTTTTTGGAAAATCATGTGTCATACTTATTCCATTTATTAATAATATTTATTTGAAAATTTTAGTATATAAAAGTTGAATAGACAAACGTCCAGTTAATAAATAAAAATAAATAAATAATTAAAAACATCCAGTTATCTATGAAGTGTAACCAGGCATAACGCGTGACATACTATATACTATTTCCAAACCGTCTTCATGCTAATTAGGAACAATTTCAATAAATTCCTATTTATATTCTATATAGATATAGAATTGTTTACTTCCTTCCAAGACTATTCTCAGTAAGTCCCACTGATATTAGTATTCCATGATAATTTCATTCGTCTATGAAATTTCATAATACATTAAAATTATTTACATAAATGTTTAAAAACTATAAGTTATTTGAAGAAATTCAAAATAAATTAAAATAATATATAATTATTTTAATTAAAGTAAATAAACTAAATGAAAGTTTGTCAAATCCTATTGTATAACTGTATTTAATGATTTAAACAATATTTCTGATAAAATTTCAAATTTATTCATCTATTTAAAATTATTTTAAAATGAATTCGAGTGAGATAAATGCATTCAAAGTTTGAATGGTGAAATGATTATAATTTCTTTAAGTTTCTTCAAGAGTTAAAGAGATATATATTTTTTAAAGTTAGTTTTTTGATAATTTACTTATTGCAATTTATTCTAAGTTAAAATTAAATTATTATTATACTAATCAAATAAAGAATAGAAGTCAAAACGATTTTCTCTCATTTTCATGATTTCCTTATGAACCCTTGACCTTTTTATTAAAAAATTTAAATATTTGAATAATAATTCAAATTTTAATAGAAAAAAATTCGATTCAGATATTTATAAGAATTTCGTATTTTATTATATTTTTAAATTTTGCCTCAATCAGTTTTTTTATCAGTAAAAAAATATTGATGAATTCGATAAGACAATTTCCTTCAAAATTTTAATTAGTATTTAATCAATCGTTATAACAATTTTTAAAATTTCAAAATGTATATTGTTAAAGTATTAAATGATAATAGACATCATCTCTATCTTTTATAATCCGAATTCAACCTTTTTCTTGATCTTAAGTTGCTTTTTATATTTTTATATTTTTTCTTAAGCTCCCATAGATCATCCTGAAGTACAAGTACGGGATCCCTGTAGGGATTTTACTTGTTTGTATACCTCAACATGCCTCGTTTGAAGCCAAATGCAAACAATATATATCCACAATATATTCGTCAGCTTTTGTGCTTGACTTTTCAAAAGGATTCATCCCCATTTATTAAAGAATAAAAATGAACTCATTCTATTTGTTCGTTATAAATAAAAATAAAGATTGTTTTTATAATTTTTTAATTGTTTATTTTTAAATTTCATTCACTCTTTATTTAATTTTATTTATTTAATTTTTTTTTTTTTGTAATCTAATTTATATTTATTTTTAAATTATAAATAATTATCTTAATTTAATTAAAATATACCTATGTAATTGGATCTGGTATATTTAATTATTATAAATAAAAGTAAATATTTATATATACGTATAATCAAAGTAAATAACAACAATCAATATTAAATGTGAAATTAATTTAGGGAATCATGATTTAAATATTTGTTTTCTATATAATAATTTTAATTATATTCTATATTAATTTTAAAAATAAAACCATATCAAATCCAATGATCTTTACCATAAATCGTTTAGAAATTAAAATATCAAAAATATAATTTTACAAATTTATTTAAACTATTTTTCTATTTTCACTTATTGTTCATTTATAATATTAATATTTAAATTTATAAACAGGAATTAAAATTATTTAATTAATAAATAATTATAATATTTTCTGAAAAATAATTATAAATTGGGTATCTATTTTTTATATAATTTTAATTCAAGATAAATTATATATAATATATTATAATATATATAATCCATTAAATGACCTCAAATCAAATATAGTTTTCTATTTGATTTTCTATTTATTTCAAGAATTAAAACAATATTTTAATTATATTAAAAATTCCGTTCAAATTATTAAAAGAAAATTAAATTAAATTTTTATATATAATTATTCTTTTTAACCTTTTTTCTTTTGATATTGATTAAATAAGAAAATACATTAATACTTTTGTCTATCAAAACGCACACATAGTTATTAATAATATTTAATAGCTATTAAAAATATTTCATTAGCTTATTATCGATAACCCGCAGCATATATTATTTTCATTTTTTTCAAAATTCAATGAGAAATAATTATGTGTATTATCTTATCATATTTTATTGTTTTAAATGATCTTGGTAGAATAAAATTCTAAAAAAATTTTACATTTCCTCACAAAAGTGTCGATTGTTAGGGATTTATCTTCAAACAAGTGTTTAGTATTATACTAAATGTGAGGCTCTTATTCATCTTTTGGGGACCAAAATGCACGCAAAAAAATTGACGATAATTTGTGTTCACAGTTTACGGTTGACCTATCATTTACCAACGGTCAAAAGCAACATATTATCGTTAAGGAGGTTATTTAAACTAAAAAACCTTGAAAGATAATTTTAAAATTTAATGAAAATAGATATTTGTAATTATTATTTAATAAGGAATATTAATTTAAAAAATAATCCATAATAAAAAGAAACACTAAGCAAAGAGATAAAAAAATGTTTTAATTAAATAAATTATTATACTTTAAAAATTATTTGTTATAAATCATTAAATAAAATCTATTTAAATAATGAATACACTACCTGGCGAGATCCAACTGAGAGACTGTTATGAGGGCAGATAGCGAGGACAAAGTAAATGGTCTATTCTATTACTTAAATGGAATGTTAAGAATGAGATCATTTATGCTGAATGAATGATTTGATTTGAATGTCCTAATATTTTTTTGTTTGTTTCTTTTCTGTTACCCTTTTTGGAAGTATGAGTTTTTGAAGATTTCTGTTACGTTGGATTTTTTTATCTTTTCTGTTGTAATCTTTTTTTGTAAATCCTCTAGCCAAAATAAGGGGAGGATAGGGATATACCTGGATATGTATATAATCTCTTAAATGAATGGATAAATAAATAGATACTCCAGCTGAGATCTTACATATTAAATAAAAATTTGTGTTTGCTTTTTCTTTTTGCATTTTTTCTTATTCTATTTTTATATATATGGGTTTTTAAAAAGAATTTAATTCCTGTTATTCAATTTTTCTTTGATTTTTTTTTTTTTAATTTTTCTGTTTTGTTTTTTTTTGTAAATCCTCTACCCCAAATAGGGAGAGGGTAGAGATATATTGGGTTGTATATAATCTCTTTAATTAAATAAATAAATAAATCAAATAAAAATTTAAATAATTAATTATAGTGGAGAGGGGGAGACTGGACACTTTTTGTTTCTCAATTTTTTTCCTAAGTCGCTATAGGCACTAGAACATTTCTCAAGGTATCATTAGTTAGCCTGAATTTTAACTTTCATCCGATATTTTTTAAAAGAAACCCCGTTTGCTCGCCGTGGAGTCTCCCCCCTTGCCTAAAGCCTCACAGCTTCCTCTTTCTTCCATTCTTTTAGGCATGCTTTTAATTTGTATATTATTTGGTTAAAAGAAAATAGATATTTATTTATTACTGTAACTAAATATTTCCCTAATTTTAATTTGATTTAATTAAATATGTTTTTTTACTAACAAAGAAAGAAGAATATAATCATTTAATATATATATTGAGTCATTTCGCTTTTTCCCATGAAAATGAAATACAGTTTTCGAGTAATGAATAAACATTTTATTAAACTATATATTGGCCATTCTGGTCCAACACCTTTTGCCACCTTTCAGATTGTAGCATGATTCCACGTTTTCAAAATTTTTGAACTTTGCAGACAGATGATTTTTGACAACCTTATTTAAATTATAGCTTTTTCTGCTTAATAAAATTTGCAATGATCGAAACAAATAATAATCCTAAGGCGCCAGATCTGGAGAAGTAGTATATCTCTTTCAAGCTGTAAAAGCTTTTGACGGATGACCTAAGTGAGGTCTCGCATTATCTTGGTGGAACACAACAACCTTTGATTAATTCTGGTCTTTTCAGTTGAAGTGAAACAATTGTGTAACTGATGACAATATACTTCTAAATTAATTATTGCCTTATCTGGTAAAAGTTTAAAAAAAAAATTATTTTAAACTCTCACCAGTCAGACAGTACCACCTTATTTTAATGGATATTGGCTTTCCAAATGATTTGAGCCGATATATCTTTTTTGGTCCATGATCTCTTGCGTTTTACATTTTTGTATATAAAATATATTTGTCCCAAAGTAAAATGGATCATTTTTGTAACGTTTAAGAACAGAATCACAAAAGTCATCCTGAGGACACAAATTTCTTTCAGTAAGAACATGGAGACCCATATATCGAGCTTTAAGGTTAAGCCTAGCCCTTTTTTAAAGTGATCATAAATTTGATAAATTTAATCTCTCACCAATTTCACGTGTTATTCGCCGATTTGCATCAACTAACTTCTCAATCAGCTTCAACCGGCCTTCTGGAGCGTGATACATCAAAATTGCCAGATCGAAATTTTGCAAACCAGTTCTGACACTGGCGTACTGTCGATACATCTTCTCCATACACACCACTCAATTTTTTTCTGACTTGCTCAACATTCTTTAAGTTTCTATAATTAAAAAAGTAAAATAGGGCGAAAAAGCTGTTTATTGCTCTCCATGTTTGAAAGGGCACCAACCCAAATCTATTACGTAAAATTACTTGAATTTCTTCACACACAACCCTTGTTATATCAGCTCTCAAAACAGACGGCTTAAGTGTTAAGTGAAGTGCCAGGAAAAAGCGAAATTGATTTCCGAACAACCTAATATATATATATTTGTATATAATTATAATATTAATAATACTATTTTCCTCTTCTTCTAATTATGGTATAACAACCGAAATGGCTTTAAAACAAATATTTTATACAATGTTATAACAATAAACTCGAAACTTCATTATTAATATTATATACTAGCTGCTCCGAGCGCCTTCGGCGCTCTTCACACCTACCCCCGAGTGATACGTTGTATTTGGTTGAAAGTCTGTATGTAAAAGGCTTTCATCCATTTTGTTTCAATCAGTATAAGTAGATAATACATTTATTTGTTTTCTTGTAAAATATATTTTAATTTAATCAGTAAATTAATTATATATTATTATTGTATATGTTATATTTATCTACCTCTGTGTCTCTACAGTTTTCGAAAGTTCTTAGCAGCATCCACATTTCTCTAAGCGTCCCTATCCTGAGCTACAACCAAATCCTACCCTGTCCCATGGATAGGGTGACCAAACGTCCCGATTTTAGGTACTCTGACCCGGTGTCCCCAAAAATTTCTTCGGGACAGCCTATTGTCCCGTTTTTTCAATATTTAGGACATTTCGTACTTTTTTCAAAATTTTATCAATTTAGTTCTAAAAAAAAGGTAAACCCTTTGTCCTGGTTTGGTGTTTTCGAAATATGGTCACCCTAGTCATCGATCAACATGAAAAATAATTGTTTTATATATTTCAATTTTGATCCTCTTTGATAATAGTTTTGATGAGATAAGCCCCTTTACTGTATAATAATTATCAACTATTATTTTTATCAATTAGTAATTACATATTACATAATATTGAAAAATAGTAATTATGTACATATTGCATAATATTGAAAAATATGTAAGGGAAAAAGGGCTGTTTTTAGGGTTTTCCCGACAATTATTCGATTTTTTCTCGGCGTAAAAACCATAATTGGATTTCAACGAACATTTTAAAAAATAATTGTCAAAATTGGTCAAGGCGTTATTGTGTGATGCGGTTACCAACACATTTTGCGATTCATTTTTATTTATAAGAATTGTGTACATTATTATTTATTCTCCAATTTAATTAAATAAAACAAACAAAAAAATTAGAATCGATTTAGAATAATTAAACTAACTAATGAATGACATTCTAGGAAAAAATATTCTTCTTTAGAATACAATGAAACTATTATACATTGATATTTATTGTGTATCGGTTCATGCAACAGGATTGTTTTACATATAGTAAGGCTTTTATTGAACCTCGTTTTATAGTCGGCGTTATGGATCTGTATATCGTGATATGAAACATCATTTGAATTCTCAATAGGAGAAAATTTCCTGTAAGGTAAATAAATACCAGGATAAGAATCAATAACACTGATAATATGAACAATAGCACCCAAACAAATATTTTATTATCAAGTATATTGTTCGTTAGTTTAAGGGTTAAAAGGAAGGATGTCGTTATGAATGAAAATCTTTATATTTGAAAATAAATAAATTTTAGATAAATAATGGATTTTTTTACTTTTAATGAAATCAATGAAACATCCAAAAAAATAAATAAATATATAACAAGAATAATATTATGATTAATAAACAAATGTCAGCTTTTTGTCATTTTAAATCAATATTTAATTTTAAGAAATAATATATACGAGGACAGGTCAATAAGTCCGTGACTTTTTGAAATGTAACATAGGTTTTTAGATAAAAAATTATTTTATTTTTCAACGTAGTATCCTTTGAGCTCTATACACTTCATCCAACGTTTCTCCAATTTTTTTATCCCTTCCAAAATATAAGATTGTCGAGGAAATCCAAAGAGGTATTTGTTTGTGAATTGATTTCATCGTTGGAGTCAAATCTCTTTCCGCAAAGCCATTTCTTCAGGTTTTGAAACAAGAAATAGGCACTCGGGGCTAAATCCGGAGAATAGGGCGGATGATGGAGCAATTCGTATCCTAATTTATGGATTTTCATGGAAATTTGCTTTTTTCCATTTTCTTTTCAAATCACGAGATATTCTGCTATGGATGTCAAACAGAAACTAAAAGACCCAGCTAGTTCGAATTTCGATATGAGTTAGCTGATAGTTGCCTTCTGTAGGAGAAGTGTTGCCATTTCATTTAAGAGACAGGAAATTCAAAAAGTCACGGACTTATTAAGTTACCCTCGTATATTATATATATATATATATATATCTGTTTTAAATTTATTTTTCAAGTGTTTTAAACAAACACCTTTACATCTTCTTCAATCATTACAAACAAGAATTAATTATAAATTTAACATTTGAATATTGTATTAATTTTGATAATAAGTTTAAAACATCTTTTATATAATGTAATTTTATTCATTTATATTTTCTAACGCCTTCGGCTGCCTCCATAAATTACCGCTACTTGAGAGAGCTTGCTTTGCCTAAGTGTAATGCCGTAGCTGTCAACAGTTCAATAAATATTCTATATTTGGTCTTAAAATTTCAATTTCATTTAATCTTCTTTATATAAATATACGTATATAAAGTTTTATTATATAATGATTAAAACAGTAGAAGTTTAAAGTTATTATTATTTTATTTATTTTATTAATTGATAGAGTTTCAACAAAATATAATATATACCTACATCATTACGGAGGAACAGGGCGAAATGAGCTTATAAGTAATTATTTAAATTTAATTAATTTATTTATTGTAGGAATTAATCATATTAAAAAAATTAAATTTAAAGGTATTTTTACTAATTTATTTTAATTCTAAATAAGTTGACCTGTGGCCAGGTCCGAACCGACCGACGGTTTGAAGTAAATTAATTTCCAGCTACAGACACAATTTCAAATAATTTTAATATATCTATTAATGTAATAAAAACAGATATTGATATAACATAAATATTTTGAATTTTATTTTATTTATAATATATATGTAAGTACAGGCTGTGACGTCATGAATGGCTGGATCACGTCATATAATTTTAAATTAAGAATAAACTAATAAAGAAGATTTTTACCGAGGATAAAACCAATACAAAGTGCATGATCGGCGGTGATATATAAAAAATCTCCTCATGTGAAATTTGGTGTGAAAACAATACCTCCCTTACTATCGTCAGTCGGTAAAAATATGTAATTATTTATTATATATACTTACTATGTATTTTTCGAAGAAAAGATTATAAATTAAAATATGAATAAATAAATACATTTTTTTAATGGTTTAATCATTTTAAACATTTTATAAGGATGGACCTGGGTTTATCATTATTTTTTCCGTTTTATTTGAAAATACATTATTATTAAAATCGAATTGTATATCTAAACTTCTTATTCATTTTTATAAATTTTATTCACTCATTATATTAATTAAATAAGTATTTATGATTTAATATTAAACTTGTTCGATGACTTGAATAGAATTATTGTCATAAGAACATTTAAGATATGACAACTCCTTACATAAAAAAGAAAAATTAAAATAAATTCTTCTTGTAAACTCCATAGTCATAGTATTTTTAAATAAAAATTGTATTTTCTAATGAAGACTTTGTACATTATTACTAGAGTTATTATTACCCAGTTGGCCTCAGGCTATTGTCCGGTACGGACGTGTGTCAGAGTCAGGATTGCCCAGGACAGAGGTTCTTAAACTGTGGTCCGCGGACCCCTGGGGGTCCGCGAAGCCTTTACTGGGGGTCCGCAAAGCCATCGTACAGGTGCACGAGAAAATGATGAGTCGGTTAAAACTTTATTTAATATAAAAGAAGCGATGGCATGGCTTTGTGAGGAAACAGAGATCAAATACCCAAATTCAACGAAATGTGCAAGAAAACTATTGCTACCGTTTTCATCTTCATATTTAGCAGAATTTTCTTTCTTCAATATTATAATTTCTAATAAAATGTGTTCTACAATATGCAAAAAAATCGTTATTCACCAATCACTGTTAGAAATATTCATCATATATCCTTGTTCTTATGAGATCGTAAGCCAGAAATTAACTAATAAAATGACGTAAAGTACCTAAAGTTGGAATGGGGTCCGTCAAAAAAATTTTTTTCAAGTGGGGGTCCGCAGAGTACATAAGATTAAGAACCTCTGGCCCAGGATGCTTCGGAGCTTCACAGCAACGCAGTGAGTATAAAACCATCCAACCTATCAACCCAAAATCGCGATACCCTTGGTCACACAGACTAAGACCCAGAATCCCAAAAATATTCCCACCTAAATAATCTCTTGAAAATAGCGCCAATATAGGTGCCGAAACGTCGAGAAAACAATTTCACAAAAATACGTGATTATATCCCTAATAAATGTGATAGTAATATATATATATATATATATATGTGTGTGTGTGTGTGTCTGTCTGTGTATGTAGACAAGATTACGCAAAAACGGTTTGAGGTGGAATAATGAAATTTGGTACATAGGCATTATTCAAAATTCGTAGTTTTCTATCAACTTTTGAGAAATCTAGCTCAACCGGAAGAGGGTCATTACTGACCACGTTTTGATTTTTTTCCTCTAAAGTGAACGTAAAAATAAAGATATATGTTTCTCACATGATTAAAAGTTGTATGAAACTGCTATATATAGAATTTCAGCTTGAATGAATCGCTGAAAGTACCGGAATTAATTTTTCAACACTGCAAATCACGCGCCAACACGTGACGTGGTGCCATCAACAAAGAGCCAAACATGCGCTGATTTAATAAATATTATTTACTAATTTTAATTTATAATTTATATTTAATTTTAATTTAAATATAATATATGTTTTAATTAATCCAATTCAAATTTGCGAGATAGTCGAGTGGAGACACTCCAGATTTTTACCGACCGACGATAGAAAGGGAGGTATTGTTTTCACACCAAATTTCACATGTGGAGATTTTTACATATCTCCACGAATCATGCATTTTCTAAACAGAAAAATGTATTTTTAGCATGATGTCTGTCCGTCCGTCCGTCTGTCCGTCCGTCTGTCCGTCCGTCCGTCCGTATAGATGTGTACAGCCTGAACGGCTGAACCGATTTTGATGAAATTTGGTATATTTACTTAATGCATCAGTGTGATGAATTGATCAACTTTTGGTGCAATTCCGGAAACCGGAAGTGGTAGTATTAGCAATCGACGATAGGAAGGAAAGGGTTATTTTCACACCAAAGGAGATTTTTTTATATATCACCACGAATCATGCACTTTGTATTGGTTTTATCCTCGAGAAAAATCATATTTATTAGTTTTTTCTTGATTTAAAATTATATGACGTCATCCAGCCATTCATGACGTCACAGCCTGGTCTTGCATATATATTATAAATAAAATAAAATTAAAAATGTTTATATTTATTATTTATGTATGCCTATCTGTTTTTTATTACATTAATAGATATATGAAAATTATTTGAAATTGTTTCTGTAGCTGGAAATTAATTTATTTCAAACCGTCGGTCGGTTCGGACCTGGCCACAGGTCAACTTATTTTTTTTATAAATTTGGTCTCTCTAAGATATGTATAATTATGATAAACTGTAAAAATATAATATTAAATTTTGTTTGAGATCTAAATTTTTATCCTCTATTTTATATAGTAATTTAAAATCTGAAGAAAATTTTCTTTAAAGAAATACAAAATACTTAGCCTTATCAAAGTGGATCGATTTTATTTGCGTATACTGCGTGCATAGGAATATCCTTAAAATATTCTTACAAAATATTCAATAAGTAAAGCTGAGAAGCACGTTTGTGATTAGATTTTCTTTGAAAGAAGACATCTTGAACTAAATGGTTTGCTATCTTTTTTTTTCTTCCATTTTAAGTGCAATGTTTTTAAATATTCGTTAAACGTGGTGACATCCTATTAAAATAGCATGATCGAGGCAGTCCAATATTACCGGAGTTAATGTCGTGTGGACCTCGTAGCTATTGTCATAGATTATTCTTCCATTACGAGGGCTGCACGTGACGCAGTTGTTGGATTAAACCTTTTGCTAGTAGCCTCTCATTTTTTTCCAGGCAGAAACCCGTACAAAGCATTTCTCTCCAAACAAACATGCGGCCAATAAAATGATTATTAGCTTTTTTATTTCTAGCAAAATTGTAATTAAGATTTTTACGATCATTTTCTAACATTTTTCAAACTCTTTATGTTATTTTTATTATATACACAATATGTACCATATAAATATATATAATCGTGACAAGTTTTCTTAAAATACGTATTTTATTGGAAAAAAGCAATTAACTTGATTATTTTTTTATATCATTAAACCATTAAATATTTTAAATCCTTTATTTTCCTATAAAATTTTTAACATATTCATATTTGAAATATTTTAATAATAGATCACACAACAAGTTCATTCAAAGGACATAATAAATATACACCGTTATCGGATCAATTTTTTATTTCATTACGAATCTAATCATTTTTTAAATACAATGTTTTATTATCTTTAATAATAATTCGTGTCGTCCTCTTTCTATATTGGCGGATTGTGCAATGCATACTAGGCACGTGTCTAGTACCAATAGTACCTAGTACCTTCCTAATCGGTCACTCCTCAAAAATAGACTTTTCGCCAGCATTTCCTCTCCCCATGTGCCCTGTCCATCGCAATCTTCTCGATTTTATTACTCTATGTCTGGAGATGCATAAAGGTCATGTATTTCCACGTTATGAAGTCTAAGAGTTCCGAAATAAAAACATAAAAATATTTTTTTGTAAATATTTAATTTAAAAAAAAAAAAAATTTTGGATATTTAAGAAACGAATATTTTGAAACAAACGAATATTAGGTTTAATTTTAAATACTTCTTCTTCTTCTTCTATTATAGGTCTAAGGCCTGTTCTTCTTCACTATCCTCAGGTCTTTTTTGGGAAGAGTACGCCCAGCAGTCAGCCCATTTTTTCGGTGGGAATAGAAATATACACAATTAAAATCTCTAATTAAAATATAAAAAGAAACAATTTAAATCTAATTACTGTTTTATTGTAGAATTATTTCATTAAATTTATAATTAATATAATGTTTGATGATGGACCACCATACATATGTTTCAATTTGTAGCGTATTTGGTTTGGATTATGGTGTTAAGACATTTTCCTTTTTTGACTTTTATGTATCTCGACTGATAATGGGTACCACATCTCAGGAGATCTTAATCCGCCACTGTCTTCATGTCACAGAAATATGTATTGAAATTAAAATATTATATTTTATTTATTATTATTATTATTATAATATTCATTTAAAATTCCATTCAATTTCAAAAAAAAAAAAATTATAATTATATATTTGGGTATGAATGTAAAATCTTTTCAATTTTTTGATAAAAACAAATAGCAAATAAATTATTCAATATGAGTGATTAAATAAAGATATAATGGCTTCTTTTCTATTTTCATTCATATTTTTGTATCTATACACAGGTGTAAGTCACATTCAAAAGAAATTTATAGAGTGACATGGAAATAGAATGTTGAAACTATAATTTAATCATTGAATCATTCCCTTTAAGCACCAAGTGTTTTTCTCTTTTATTTCTTTTTTAGTTAACAAATAAATAAATAATGTTGTTTTTTCAAAACAAAATGATAAAGCTATTTAGATGTAACGTATTATCTGATTGTGATAAGAGTGACATATTTCATTCAGGTGGGTAATAATTCACATATAACAATTTATCTTTAGATATAACAAACGATTATTTAATTTGTGTTTATTATGTATAGTAATTTTTTGCCACTTTCATCCAAACTCAACTTCTAGAATTTTACTTTTATTCTCTTCCCATATACTATTTATCAGATGTTCTAATTTTAATTTTAATCTATTTCTCTAATAATTTTGCGGAGAAAAGTAGAAGTAAATGTAAAAATAATTTTAAAGTAATGTAAATAAAAAATATTGGCAATATTAATATATCATTTGTATATAAGGAAGAAAGTTTTCTTATATGCAGTGAGTGACCTTACAAATTTACAAAATTGAAAAAGGAATGTAATATATTGTGTAAACTTAAATTAAACTTGTTAATATAAAACTAAATAAGAATAATTTTCAATTAAACAATCAAGTTTCAAGCTTAGTACCTGGTTCACCGAGCCACCCCTCGGTTTAAAAAAAAAATAATCCTTGTTATCGTGTTTGTTTACCAATATGAATAACTGGTTCACCGAGCCACCGTAGAAATAATTTAAAAGAACGTAAAATAGTCATAAATATATACACTTTAAACATATGTATTCATGCTCTGAAAATCAGAGAAGTATGGTCTGTTGATATAACATAATATATATTTTGTATTTACGGAAGCGCTGTCTGACGAAGTTGATGACGTCATTTAAATTTCCTATTTTATTAGGAAAAAACGTTCTGAAACAATTTCAAATAATTTAAATGTATGTTTTAATGCAATAAAAAACAGATATGGATATAGCATAAATATTTTTAATTTTATTTTATTTATAATATATTTTGTATATAAGGCTGAAAACAATACAGATCGATTTTTCTTTATAAAATTTATCTATGGTGTGAATTTCAAAAAAATCTTTAGAGCGGTTTAATATATCCAAAATACAAATATATATTCAATTTTTGATAGTATATTAAGATAAGATTTGTTTTATGTGCATTTCTCAAATATAAAGAGGGAAAAAACTGGTAACGATGTGTATCAAACGAAATAAGCAAACAACAAATATATCAATAAACTTCCAGCTTCTTTAATTGTTTAATTCAAATTTATAGTTATTCAGTTTTATATTTTCAAGTAATATTAGTTTACATAACGAATTAAAATATTTCAACTATTATAGTTAATTATTTCAAATTTAAATATCAGGTTCGTTATCTCTTACCCTATTAATTCACAAATAAATTAAACCCAAGTGTATATATTATAATTATTTAAATATCAACTTCTCTTCTATATTTTGAAGTACTAAGATTATGTTGTACATGTTGTAAATTTAATTGAAATTAAATAAAATTTAAAAAAATAAAAAACAAAATATCTTTGTATTAAAATTAAATTAAAAAAAAAAATAATTTCCATGATTATTTTTCAACAATTTGAAAAGAGTTGGAATCTTTCTACCTGAGAGATATAAAAATATAAAAATGGGCATGCATATTATGTTTATTCATATTATTATCCTTAAAATGGCATCAAAGATACGATACGATTATGCTGATATGATAAATCTTCTGTCTATTCATTTCAGGGGGTAAGAGATACTGAGATGGAAGTGGAAATGGAGGGCAAGATCCTAGGAAGAAGACGAAGAACATCCTGGCTCAAAAACCTGAGGGAATGGTTTGGCTTTACTTCGACCTCTGGGCTTTTCCGGGCGGCAGTCTCCAAAGTCGCTGTGGTTATGATGATGTTCAAACTTAGAAAGGAGACGGCACAATGAAGAAAAAGAAGATTAATTTCAGATAACTAAGTATGTAGCTCTTATTTAGGGGAGAGTGGTGATACTTGATCCCCACTTTGGTTTTTTTCATATATTTCGGGCTATATTCGTGAATTTGAAATTCTGTTTGAACGAGTTGATGACATGGTTCCTTACATTCCATTTGGCACCAGGTTTGTAACCAATAACTTTCACGATTACGAAAAAAGTGATGTTTATTGTAATGTACTCCCAAGGATCAAGTATCCCTCATATGAGGGATACTTGAGCCCTTGGAGTGGGATACTTGTTCCCGGGGATCAAGTATCCCGTCCCTGAATATTAAAATCCTGAGTAGGACTTGTAAAACGAACAAAATGCTCTAAAAATTTCGGGAAAACGTTGCTTGTCATCCAACCAGTTGCATAAGCAGATCCATCACTACCTGGAGATGAGCCTTTAAGAAATTGTTCTGCCAATTCTTTCTTGGGAAAATTAAGAATGGCGGATTGTGCCCACCCGCAGCATTTATGGCTGTAACAAGTTCGCCACGTTCAGCTGATGTTATTTTGCCGACTTGCTTTCGTTGCTAGTATTTTGGTCGGCTTATGAACCGTTGTCAATCCCGTCTCATCTATACTCCAGACGCGCTCGGGGGGAAATTGAAATCGTATAAAAACATCTTTGAGTTTTCCAAAAAATTCCTTCACGTTGGTTCTATTAAATGCTGCGCTTCTAGCTAAACTAGTAGCTTCCGGTGTTCTCAGTAATAAGGTCCCATTTCTTTCAAAGAAGCCCCTATACGAATCTCTTCCTTCTTCCTTGTTCTTATCCCAAGACGGAGGGTATATCAACTTATTTTTTGATGCATATGCGTAAGCTAATTGTCTAAATTGAAGCACAGTCATGCCGTACATTTTTGCCATATCTTCCAAAAACTTGCCCAGTTCTTTCTCCTGAATGCTGGTAAAAACCTGGCGCTCTTTGTAGCCTGGAAAAGCAGTCAAACCATTCGTTTATCCCTACGTCCCATCTAAAACAATAGGTACTGGTATTAAGACACTATGAGCGGGGCGGGTATTTGTACCCGTTGCGGGGACTGCCACTTATAAGCGGGGCGGACGCTAGGCGCTCATAATGTGATAATATATATTTTCCCTTATGTCACTTAAAATTACTTATTTTAAACGATAACTAATAAATATAAATACCCGCCCCGCTCATAGTGTGTTAATATATAAATAATACAACAATAATAATTATCAAAATTGCCTTCTTAAAAGGACAATCTCATGGTGGGTGATACTTGATCCCAGGATCAAGTATCACTTAACGCTAAGGGATCAACTATCCCCCACTTAACATAAAAAATTAATAAATTGGAAAATGTCAAAAAAGTGAGTCTGTACGAAAAAGCTATGTCATTTTAAATAGTCAATAAAAGGTGCAATTTAAATGTATCAACCAATTCTTTACAACATATAACACAAGAAAATAATATGACTTACCGTTAAGTTGAAAAAAAACATTGAGGTAGCAGTTAAAAGAATATATATATTATTGGTCTATGTCATCAACTCAAGCGGCTACCATTACACGGATTCGATAAATAAACAACACTACCACCGAGTGATGCCAACAAAACGGCGACAAAACGTTCTAAGACGGGAAATTTCAATGGGGATCAAGTATTACCCAGGATCAAGTATCACCACTCTCCCCTATATATTTTTATTGTATTTTCTATTTTAATATTAATATTTTAATATTTATTCCATTTATTATTATTCGTTTCGAAATGATAAAATATAGTTACTGTATTTGATGATCTTACCAGTAATCCTATTTAGGTATATATATAAATATTATTTTTAGAATAAGTATGATGAATGATATGAATATAAATTAAAAAATAATCCTGATCTGTTTTATGCTTAAATCTTTTGTTTTCAGCAAACACATCAATATGAGGGCTCTGAATATTTCTACCTCTGAATAATTTTTTTTTTTTTATCTATTTTGATATTCTAAAGAGTATAATCTTTCTTTAATTCTTAATGAATTTCATTTGAAATAGATATGAAATATGGAAAATACGGAAGTGTTATTTAACGGTAAACGCTATGAAATGTTTGAAAATTAAAATCATTTCCCAAGGGTGGTATGTGAAAGCAAATGGCTAAATAGACTTATAAATTTCTTATGAATTCTCCGAATAAAAGCCGGGTGAATCGTTCGTGTCAAAATAACATCTTTTCTCTCTGTCTTGGAGACCTTACAATATTTAAGCTCGTTCTTAGACATCGAGTTGAGCGTTTTTGATACTGGATTGGTTAGTACGCCAATAGCCTCTAATGAGTTTAAACTTGACGAGCTCATGTTATGCATATGCATGACTCATTTAAAAATTAAAAGCTAAAAGATATGCAACACACAAGGCTTATTATTGGATGATGAACAAAATGAAAGAGATGAGATCACGGGATTTATTCTCAAAAAAAAAAAAAAATAAAAAAATAAAATAAAATAAAATAAAAGCAAACAAACAAACAAACCATCAAATATCGATTGAATAATTGATTAGATCTTTAATCATATTAGTCAAATTTATATTATATAATATATAGTATATACATATTTATATGATATATAAATTTACTTGAATTATAATTATTTTATAGTGCATGAATGTATTAATTTATGGACCGTTTATTTTGAAAGTGGTGTAAGTCCATTTTTTAATGTTAAAAGAAAATTGAAGGTATATTCACCTATTTATATAAAGGCATATTTTTTGAATTAAAAATATTGATTGATTATTTCAAGTTTGATCAAGTTTTTATCAATTTATCAGTATGTAAATTGATTATATACATTTCATTTAGGCGAATTTAACTAAATATAAATAAAATAATCTATATATAAAATAATATATATACAATTTCTTTTAGCGAACAATTTTAAATTGAATAAAACAGGCATTTTTTAAGATATTAAATATTAATTAAAAGTCTACAGTAAAAAAAAATTAAGTATAAATTATATAACATCTCATCTTATTTTAAAAAATGGACTTTCCCCACTTTTAAAATAAACAGTCCATATATTTAATCATTGGAAGTTAATTAGCTTTTCTAAGTGAAAATATTTAATAACGACCTATATAATAAGAAGAATAATAGATATTTAAGTGTTTATGTATAATAACAATTTTAAAAATTTCAGAACAGTTATATTTAAAAAAAAACTTAATAATAGTTAACGAAGAACCTGGAAATCTGATTTTGACAATTGAGTACTAACGACTAATCTTTAGGAATTTATATCCTATTTACAAAATTGAACTCAATCCCGTATAACTTTTTGGAGCCATGAAGATTGTCATTTTGGAAAATGTACAATAAAGAATTAAATGGATAATATTTAATAGAAAGTAAAATATTATCTTCTTGTTTATGTTTGGTGGCGCTTCCGTAGGTTCACTTACAGAAAAGGAGGGGATTATACTTTCATTTCATTTTCACTGGATTCTCAACGCTTTGAAAGTAATATTAAAAATTATATTTTCTATACAATTTTAACTTAAAGATGTATTTTAGTAATTGAATTGTGTGAAGATTTGTTACATATACGATATATATAATCATATGATTTAAGCAAAACAAAAAAAAAAGTGTGAATTTGTTGAATTTAATAACAAAATTAAAAGCATATATTTTTTATAGATTTAAATAATTTGTTATACTTGATAAAAATATTCGGGTATAGAATTATTTCATTTTTAATAAAATATAAAAATAAAACAAAAAAAAAAAAAATAAAGAATGCTCTCTTTCAATAGCCCTACCATCGATGTATCGATATTCGTTATCTTCTGCTGGAATGGACTCTGAATTGCGGATTTCGATGAAAGGTAAGCCCTTGTTTCTAACCTTTACTATCTTTTTTGGCTTTGTATTTGAAACCAGGATTGTATCGATACTTAGAATCTATTTCACTCAAGAAGTGAAATTAACGATCATAGAGAAATTGTTTTATAATTTTACTAAATAGCAAAAGGGAAAATGTCTGTATGAAGATGACTAAAATGGATTTAGAAATAATATATTCAACGATGTAAATATGCATGGACATTTAATGAACTAGTTCCACGAAATTAGGAAATACATAAATCAAATGAAAGCGGTGCGCTGGGATAAAACTTTTGTATGTTCATTTTACATTCATATGAGTATAAACTAAGGGTAATTTTAGGAACTAGAATATAAAATATTCAGCTAATATAAAAAAAATAAGATTAGTAATTAAATAAATGACAAAATAAATAAACAATTACCTAATTCTAAAGATAAAGAAATATAGATTTTAATAACATAGATAATTTAATTTATAATTTCTCTCTCTGATTTTTCGATTTTTGAGTATATTATATAAATATAAAGTGTCAGGTGCACACAACCACGTAATTACGCATACATTTAATATATTAAAATTAATTTATATAAATTGTTAAGAAAGATTAGAGAATAATATAATATTAATAATATTTGTTTGACAATGGATATTCAGTTATATTCAGTTTATATTACATGAGGAAATATTCGTATTATATTGAGGTTATGTTATGCATTATAAAATAACAAATTATAATAATAATAAATAAAATATGTACTTTATATATAAAAAATACTAATTCTTTTTTAATTAATTTTTTACTTCATCATCTCTCATCATTTTTATAATGATGGTAAAAATTATATTTAGCATTATATGTAGCATTACTATATAATTTTAATACACATCAAAAAATCTGGAGTGTCTCCACTCGACTATCTCGCAAATTTGAATTAGATTAATTAACATATATTATATCTAAATTAAATTTAATTAATTATAAATTATAAATTAAAATTAATAAATTTGATATATTAAACCAGTGCGTGTTTGGCTCTTTGTTGAAGGAACCACGGCACGTGCTGACACTTGATTTACAGTCAACGTGTTAAAAAATTAATTCCGGTACTTTCAGCGATTCAATCAAGCTGATATATAGCAATTTTATTCAATTTTTAATCATGTGAAAAACTATCAAACGTATATCTTTATTTTTATGGTCAGTTTAGAGGAAAAAAAAATGAAAACGTGGTAGGTAATGACCCTCTTCCGGTTGAGCTACATTTCTCAAAAGTTGATAAAAAACTACAAATTTTAAATAATGCCCGTGTACCAAATTTAATGATTCTAGCTCAATCCGTTTTTGCATAATCTTGTCTACACACACACATTTTTCTCAACCTTAGTGAAAACAATTCAGGAACCTTCAAAATGTATAAAAACATCAAAATCTCGACATCGAAAAATTTCGTGATCCCAATACTATCTCTGGCAAGATAGTAAAAATGATAATAATAATAATATCGCAAAAGGAATCTGGGAGTGATTTCCCAGAGTAAGCTTGGGGTGCTATCTTATATAATAAACACAAAAGCGTGGACAAGTTAAAACTAGAAAATGACATATGGAGCATATGAAAGACTAACGAAATTCAAAAATATACTTAAGAACATTCAAAGAGAGACTTTTGAATATATCATAAAATTTGACAAAATAAAGATATTTTAGATAGACGGATAAAGGACGAGTTGGTAAGAAAGATCAAAAAAAAATCTAAGAAAAAAATAACGATGCCAAACATTTATTCACAATATTCTTCTTATAGAATTAAATAAAGAACATTAAAGGCAAGATTTTTTACTTTCCCGCATACTTCGTATAAGGGAAGTATTGGAATCGTCAAAAATTTCGACTTCGAGATTTTGATAGATCTTGACGTTTTAAACCTCCCTGAGTCGGAAAATACCATTTTTGGAATTATGTCTGTGTGTGTCTATGTATGTATGTATGTATGTATGTATGTATGTATGTATGTATGTATGTGTGTATGTATGTATGTATGTATGTATGTATGTATGTATGTATGTATGTATGTATGTATGTATGTATGTATGTATGTATGTATGTATGTATGTATGTATGTATGTATGTATGTATGTATGTATGTATGTATGTATGTATGTAATGTCTGTAAGCAAATTTACTCAAAAACTAATCAAGCTAGGACTTCGAAATTTTGTACATCGATATTATTCACAGTTTGTAGATTTCTCTCAAAATTTCGTCAAAATCGGTTAACCGGAAGTGGTACTTTACCTACACTGGTTGCGTTTACCTTTCAAGTAAAGTACCAGTTTGCTTCGAGATATTTGCTTCATATTTTGTATATAGATTTACAAATATGAAAAAAATTCAGATACCAAATTTCATCATGATCTGACTACCGGAAGTGACATTTTACCTATACAAGTAGCGTTTCCTTTTTACCGACCGACGATAGTAAGGGAGGTATTGTTTTCACACCAAATTTCACCTGTGGATATTTTTAGGTACATATCTCCACGAATCATGCATTTTCTTAACAGAAAAAAGTATTTTTAGCATGATGTCTGTCCGTCCGTCCGTCCGTCTGTCCGTCCGTCCGTAGAGATGTGTACAGCTTGAACGGCTCAACGGATTTTGATGAAATTTGGTATATTTACTTAATGCATCAGTATGATGAATGGATCAACTTTTGGTGCAAATCCGGAAACCGGAAGTGCTAGTATTGCCGATCGAAGAGAGGAAGTGAAGGGTTATTTTCATATCAAATTTCACGTGAAGGCATATCTCCACGTGTTATGCACTTTGTATTGGTTTTATCCTCGAGAAAAATCATCTTCATTAGTTTTTTCTTAATTTAAAATTATAAGACGTCACCCCGCACTTCATGACGTCACAGCCAGCCCTTATATATTATAAATAAAATAAAATAAATATTTATATTATATCCATATCTGTTTTTTTTTACATTTAAAATATCAGTTAACCGGAAGTAGCACTTTATTACATTCTAAATAATCATTCACAACTCTTTATACTTATTAATATGCGGGAAAGTCTAGGGGAGGACACTCCCGCTTATTTATATTTGATATCCTAATAATTCAATCTTAATCTATTATTATTTTCATCTAATATATATATTTTTATAAAACTATTCTCAAGCCAGATTTTAAAATTATCATTTGATAATTCTCAATGATATCATATATAGAATTAAATAAAGTTAAAAACAATTTAAAGTAGTTTGTCTTCTACATAAAAATTGATAGAAATTTATTTTCTACAAAATAATTAAATTTTATAAAAGAAGAATATAAACTCTTTGAAACGATTTATGATTATAAAATCAGATACAGATAGGCCCAAACTAACCTTATTCCAGATATATATGTAACTTACTATTGTAATTCCCAATATTCCCCACCTTTAAACAACTTTATTAATTTTATTAAAGTATAAGATGAGTTTCATGTACAAATTTCGGATTAGATTTTATTGCTCTTCCAGAAATTCTTTCAGAGCTTTTAAGTTTAACATTTCAAAGATCCAGACATTTTCTCAAGAATACTAATATTTTTTTTTAATTAAAAACTAAATATCCCGAAAATATTTAATGTAGATAATTCTTGCTATAATAATTTTGTACATTTTGTTCCTGAGAAATATTCTCTAATAACAACTTAATAAGTCAGTTAAAATGCTCAAATGTTCTATTAAATTTTTGAGTGTAAAATTCAATTTCTACACATTTACACATAAATTAGTCTTTAGTGAGTTTCCAATTTGAAGATCAAACAAATAAGAAACAAAAAAAAATTCAAAGAACATTTCAAGTTCAAAATAATAAATTAGAGAGCCTTTAGCTGAATTAATTGATCGGTGGTTAATTTTGGATTGTCCTCTCTAAAATTACAGACGTAATAGGACGGAATATAAAACACATTTAAAAAAATCCAATAGAGTTGAAGTTAATTTGATGCGGAAAAATGGTGTAGCTTCAATGAACTTCAGATAATCGAATTAAACCATCTGTTCTGTATCTTTTACCTTTTACCAATCAAATTTGGAACAGAAAAAAGAATCCTCCGATTTAATTAATTAATTGTAAAAAGACCAAACTGGAATGTCTGCCCCACCAAAAGGACTCGATTCTTTTTATGTAAGTTATTTTAATTGCTTCAATCACAATACGAAATTTTGAATTTAATCGGTCGAAACAAGTAAATGGAGTTAAATTTTGAAATAAAATTGTAAGCTTATTTATAATTAATTTGGATAATTAAAACGAAAATTCAGCCTTTCCATTAACTTTGTATAATTATGAGATAAGGGTAAGAGAGAGAAGAAGAGGGGGAGATTGAGAATAAATTACCAGAAATTTAAATTAAAATGCTAATATTCGATATTCATAATATTACATCAAAATATTTTATTTTCAATGAAAAATAATTATTTTACTTTCTCAATTTTATTGTTCGTTTAATTTTATTAATAGTACATGAAATATATATGTATGATATATATTATATATAGTATATGCATGATATATATAAAGATATTTATAAGGATATTTGTCTGTTTATTTGATTGCTCTACGTTTCCATATAGTTTCACAGAAACGTTTATAAAATCTCGTGTTCCGGAACTTCGTAGTACTCTACTTCCAGTTAATACAAAATATTTTTAAAAATAATAGAGTTACGACAAAATAATAAAATATACTAAAAAGGTTAATATTTCTTCTTTATAAAAATTTTAAGATAGTATTTTTCTTTATAATAATACAATAGTGTTTAATTAATTTACTGAATAAATTTAAAATTTAATAATAACACAAAAAGGAAAATTATGCTTTTAAAATAACGATTGAAATAAATGTAAAGCTATTACATTCAACCAAATATTTTCATCACTCGGGTAATACAGAGAGCAAAGTCTACCGTTTGATTTATTTTCTTATAAATATAATTTTTATGCACATCTGTATGAATATTATAATTATTAACTTTATATTAAAGAAATTTATGAAGTTTTAAATAATTCACAAAAGAGATAAGATGATTATAAGACAAATCAGATTTATTAATTCTTTTTCTATAACTATATATTTTTTTTATTTATGAATAATATATATTATATTAGTTTAATATACTATTTTCATTTTCATTTCTTTTTAAATTTATTTTCAAATAAAATTGTTTGAGAAATTTTTAATAACACAAATCAGAATATATTAATATTAATAGAAGGTAAGTATAGAAATATAATATAATAAGAATTTAATATTAATATTAAAATATTAATAATAGTAATAATAATAGTGAGATAGATTATAAATTAAAAATCTATGATAATCCCTATATAATTAAAATAATATTTGATTTTCTTTTAGAATTGAATTTAGAATTAATTCATCATTTTATGTTTTTCTAATTAACATCTATAATATTTTATAATTTTCTAATAGAAACATTATTATTCAGACTCTAGTAATTCAAACATTTGAAATTACATTAGAGATGGTTAAAACTATTTAATTAAGTCTCGATCGATAGTATATCATTTTGATTTGAATTGAAATTTACCTTAAATTGATTTATCTTTTATTTATAAAACAATACAATAATGTTTCGGATAACATTAAATCAAATGAACGCATGTTATTGATTAATATTTTCAGGAATTAAACCGCCTTTCTTCATCATTTTATTGTTCCATTTTTTTAATATATTTTATTTTGTTTTTCTAAAATTCACATTCAAAATATTTAATAATATTAAATTTAAAAAAAAAATATAATTTTTTAAAAAATGTTAATTAAAGAATTTTTGAAGTTTGACGTGAAATACTTTTAAAGAAATAAGAATTGATTTATCTTAATGACAATTGGACTTAATCGATTCCTAAGAAGATTTTATTTTGGGAATATTTCAACTGCTGATTGGATATTGTTTTAAAAACGTTTGTGTTGTAATCGTAAAATTGTTTCTATGAAATTTGAGATTTCCTGTTTTTTTATCTCTTTATCTTATCTTATTATGCTAGCTAAAATTGTATATATCTATCTATCTATATATATTGGTTCTCAAAAACCGCTCTAACGATTTTTTTCAAATTCACACTAGATATAGTATTTATAAAGAAAAATTAAGTTTTATTGATGATATCTCTTGAAACATACAGCTTCATTATTAATTTCTTAATTGAAAATTATATATGGAAAACGTCAAAATTGGCCTCCATTTTTATTTGTATTAATATTTTTTTTTTATTTAAAATATTTTAAAATTTATTATTTAATTTCGAAATAAAATTAAAAATATTTATTTTCAATAAAATATATATAGATATTTATTAATCTCTCTCAAAAAAAACAAAAAAAATAAAAAACATCAAATCTGCCTGCTAAGACAGTAAAATTAGCTGGAGTGTCTCCACTCGACTATCTCGCAATTTGAATTGGATTAAATAACATAATATATTATATTTAAATTAAATTTAATTAATTATAAATTATAAATAATAAATAATAAATATTAAACCAGCGCATGTTTGGCTTTTTGTTGATGGCACCACGTCACGTGTTGACGCGTGAGATTTTCAGTGTTAAAAAATTAATTCTGGTAATTTCAGCGAATCAATCAAGCTGGAATTCTATATATAGCAGTTTTATATAATTATTAATCATGTGAAAAATTATCAAACATATATCTTTATTTTTACGGTCACTTTAGAGGAAAAAAAATCAAAACGTTGTAGGTAATGACCCTCTTCCGGTTGAGCTACATTTCTCAAAAGTTGATAGAAAACTATGAATTTTGAATAATGTCCATGTACCAAATTTCATCATTCTAGCTCAAACCGTTTTTGCGTAATCTTGCCTACATACATACACACACACATACACACACACATACACACATACACACATACACACACACACACAGACATTTTTCTCAACCTTAGTGAAAATGATTCAGGAACCTTCAAAACGTATAAAAACATCAAAATCTCAACATCGAAAATTTTCATGATCGCAATACTATCTCTGGCGAGATAGTAAAAATGACAATTTTTTAACTAAATATATATAGTTCAGATGGTAAAGTGATGTTTTAACGAGTGGATTTCGTCGGTTCGAAACTCTCCGGGTGAATCGTTATTTAAAAATGAAAATAATGAATTTGTTATTTTTTTTCTTTTTATCTATTGTTCACATTTTAATAAATTACTATTTTATATTTATTTATTCATTGTTCTTTTATTAAATTTAATATTTATTAATATTATTTATTATTAATTTATATATTGATGACATCACAAATGACATTTATATTGAAATTTGACTCCCGCCTTTTTTTAAAGAATATTGTATTAATATTTTTTTTATATTTAAAATATTTTAAAATTTTTTATTTAATTTCGAAATAAAATTAAAAATATATATTTTTTTTATATTTAAAATATTTTAAAATTTTTTATTTAATTTCGAAATAAAATTAAAAATATATATTTTTTTTATATTTAAAATATTTTAAAATTTTTTATTTAATTTCGAAATAAAATTAAAAATATATATTTTAATAATATTTTATAATTATAAATTACGATATATATTTATCAATAATAATTAATTATTTTTTTTTAACTTAATTACAGAGCCGAGGCTCGGGGTCCCGGTATGATCTTAATATATTGTCAGAATTAGATAAATAATGTAGAGAGAAAAAAATATTTAAAAATAGATATTTATTTAAATGAAATAAAATTATTTAATTTACAGAATGAAAATGTCTATAATAATGTCTAAACATTTTTTCTTTATAATTTTACATTATAATAATACTAATTACAGTAGTTATAATATATGGGGAATTTTCAACTTTGACTGCCGATTTGACCATGTTCCCAAACGAATTTTAAAAAAACCAAGACCACTTTACATTTACACATTTTAAGCTCTAATCGAATCCAAAATCAAAATTTAAAAAATCGAAAAACAAACTCACAGATATATAGATTTTATAAATGAACATTTATACAATTTATTTTAATTAATTTGAAACATTTTAGGAAACAAATTTTGAATGGGTCATTTTTAGAAATCCCATTTAACAATTATAATAAATAATTAAAAAATTGTAAAATTTTTAAAGTATATAAAAATAAATTGTATAAATTGGTTAAAGGGTCGAGTGATAGTTCGGTGTCCCAGGTATATATTTTATATTAACACGCCTACTTTTCTGTATAATAAAGATATAAAGAATCATATTTTAATTTTTATATAACCAAGAAATCATTTTTTCACTTAAAATATAGTTGTAAAGCCCAAATCTCCTATCCATATAACATCATCGACTGGGCCGCTACCAAAAGGAGTCTTCTCTTGCTCTGACTAGGGCCACCGGTATTTGCCAATAGTCTCGAAAAAATAATATTAAATTTTATATAAATTTATAAATTAGAATATTTGAATTTGTTTAAATTTTAACACATGTAATCAATCATATGCATAAAGAATAGAAAATTTTGAAAATCAACTTGGTATTAAATTCAGAAAAAAAAAATACTCATATATAGAATATATAGACTATTCGAATATAATTGAAACTCTTTCTCTCCCTCTATTTTAAATTTAAAAAAACGGAGTGTTAAGAAATTAAGATTTCTTATACAACATGGATGGTTAAATGAATTGGGCTCCCTACCTCCCTGAGAAATTCCCATTAAAAATGTTTATAATATTTTAGTTTATTAAATCAAACTATTATTTTTTTATTTCAATATTTTTAATGTTAATACAATAATTTTTATTTTATAATCTAAAAAATAATTTAATTATTTTTAAAAACAACGGTCTTCAATTACAATTTTTTTACTCTCTACTGACTGTTCATTTCATAACTGAAAATAGTGTCGAATAGAAATAGACGATATTACTTGGATTAATCTTATTATGCTAGCTAAAATTGTTTGTTTGTATTATTGAGGACCCCAGTTCAATTCATTTTAATCAGATTGATGCAATGATGCAACATTTAATAATTGTAATAAATAATTAATTGTAGATTAATATTTTTTAAAGGGTCGAGCGACAGATCGGTGTCCCAGGTATTAATATTACCAGCCAAACCCAATAATAATGAATCATTTTTTTTAACTTAAGTACCGAGCCGAGGCTCGGGGTCCCGGTACTCTTATCTTATGCTAGCTAAAATTGTTTGTTTGTATGTTTGTATGGCCATGGGTTCTCAAAAACCGCTCTAACGATTTTTTTGAAATTCACACTAGATATAGTATTTATAAAGAAAAATTGAGTTTTATTGATCAGATCTCAGGAAAAATACATCTTCATTAGTTTTTTCTTAATTTAAATTTATAAATGGATGACGTCACAAATGACATCCATATTGAAATTTGACTCCCGCCTTTTTTTAAAGGATATTGTATTAATATTTTTTTTATATTTAAAATATTTTAAAATTTTTTATTTAATTTCGAAATAAAATTAAAAATATATATTTTAATAATATTTTATAATTATAAATTACGATATATATTTATCATTCTTCCAATAAAAAAAAATATTCATGCACTTAGAAAAATACCTAATAATACATATGTATTATTGAGGGCCCCAAGTTCCATTCATTTTAATTAGATTGATGCAATGATGCAACATTTAATAATTGTAATAAATAATTAAAAAATTGTATATCAGCTAGGTGTCTCAAGTATTAATATTACCAGCCAAACCCAATAATAATGAATTATTTTTTTTAACTTAATTAGCGAGCCGAGGCTCGGGGTCCCGGTATCTTATCTTATTATGCTAGCTAAAATTGTATATATATTTCTATGTATATATAACCATTGGTTCTCAAAAACCGCTCTAACGATTTTTTTCAAATTTACACTAGATATAGTATTTATAAAGAAAAATTGAGTTTTATTGATCACATCTCTTGAAACTTACAGCTTCATTATTAATTTCTTAATTGAAAATTATATATGGGTGACGTAAATGGCATCCATTTTGAAATTTTAATCCCGCCTTTTTTTAATTTTGTATTAATATTTTTTTTATATTTAAAATATTTTAAAATTTATTATTTAATTTCGAAATAAAATTAAAAATATTTATTTTTAATAAAATATATATATATATTTATTAATCTCTCTCAAAAAAAAAAATAACAACAAAATAAAAAATGGTTTTGAAATAATTTTTTTTTTTTTTTTAATCTATTATTTTTTAATAAATTAATTAATAAATTACTATTTTATATTTATTTATTCATTGTTCTTTTATTAAATTTAATATTTATTAATATTATTTATTATTTATCGATGACATATGACATTCATATTGAAATTTTACTCCCGCTTTTTTTTTAAATATTTAAAATATTTTAAAATAAAATTCATTATTTAATTTCGAAATAAAATTAAAAATATTTATTTTTAATAAAATATATATATATTTATTAATCTCTCTCAAAAAAAAAACAACAAAACAAATAAATGTCTTTGAAAGATGGTAAAAATATCTTTCTAATTATCAAAATATATCATAGACCAGCGGTAAGAACAATTGTTTTTACTCCCCGAGTTCGAAGGATCGAAACTCGCCGCGTTCATTTTGTTTTTTATCTATTTTAGTGATTTATTTATTCATTGTTCTTTTATTAATTAAGTTTTAGATAGTTTTATAATTTTTAATATTTTTTCAATAAAATATTATTTAATACATTTAATAATTGTAATAAATAATTAAAGAATTGTATATCAATATTTTTTAAAGGGTAGAGCGAGCTCGGTGTCCCAGGTATTAATATTACCAGCCAAATCCAATAATAATGAATCATTTTTTTTAACTTAAGTACCGAGCCGAGGCTCGGGGTCCCGGTATACATATTTATGTATTATTGAGGACCCCAAGTTCCATGCAATGATGCAACATTTAATAATTGTAATAAATAATTAAAGAATTGTATATCAGCTCGGTGTCCCAAGTATTAATATTACCAGCCAAACCCAATATAATAATGAATTATTTTTTTTTAACTTAATTACCTAGCCGAGGCTCGGGGTCCCGGTGTGATCTTAATATATTGTCAGAATTAGATAAATAATGTAGAGAAAAATTATTTAAAAATAGATATTTATTTAAATGAAATAAAATTATTTAATTTACAGAATGAAAATGTCTATAATAATGTCTAAACATTTTTTCGAGCGACAGCTCGGTATCCCAGGTATTAATATTACCAGCCAAACCCAATAATAATGAATCATTTTTTTTAACTTAAGTACCGAGCCGAGGCTCGGGGTCCCGGTACTTATATATTATATGAATTAGTAAGTGAACACAATAGTGTCTAATTGATTAAACTTAATGAAATGAGTTAATAAGTGAACCATAGAATTTGAAAATGTAGAAAAGTTGAAATACTTAGGTTCTGTAATTACTAAAGATAATAATATAAATATTCAAGAAGAATTTAAATCGAGGTTGCAATCGGGTAACGCCTGTTTATTATTAACAATATACATCAAAATTAAAATATATAAAATAATTAATTTGCAGGTTGTATTATATGGGTGTGAGGCATGGTCTTTGACACTGGGAGAGTATATTTAGAATATTTGAAAATAGGATTCTTCGCAGCATTTTTGGGCCAAAGAAAGATGATATCCCCGGGGAAACCTGGAATTGCATGACCTCTACGCATCTCCAGGCATAGTAATAAAATCAAGAAGGTTTCGATAGGTGGGACACGTGGCAAAGGACGTGGAATAGGGACACTTGTAGAAATATTGTTGGTGCGGCCAAATAATTTCAAGTTCCGTTAAAGTTAGATAGATAAATAATTAATAATTGAACACAGTAGGGAGAAATTTATATATTTTAATTGAAAATCAAAAGATCGTCCTTTTAGTTTCAAATGAAAAATATATTATCATTTTATCCTTAATAATTATAAAATTATAAAAAACAAACGTTTTGCAGTATAAAGGACACCTAAATAAATAATTACAAATATAGAAGGATTAAAATAATAATTTTATGATTCAATATCAATTGGGTAAGTAAATCAATAAAATTCATAACAGAATTTTCAATAAAAAATTATAAATTTGATGGCACTATTTGTTATGATGCATTGGATTAGCATAGGATTATATAATAATTAATATATGTTGAATTAATTTATATTTTCCCAATCATCGAGAGAATTTAAACTTTTTTCCAATCTCTATTAATCCTATTACAAAAATTATTAAAAACAAATGTAACCATTATAAGAAATAAAATATTCTCTTAGTATAATTGTATTATTCTCAACATTTTAATTATATTTTCATATGATAATTTTTATAATTCACCATGTACTATGATAATATCAAAAAGAAATTGAACAACATTCTTCAAAATTAAACATAAATAGACATACTTAGACTAAAAAAATGAAATTATATTCAATATGAATTTATACTCTTTAAAAGATATCGAATTTATTATTCCCCCAATAAAAAAAGGGCAAAAAAACGAAATTAGGTTTGATAATCTCAAGTTAGAGAGAAACGAACCTTAACTTCGCCATTAATTTTTAACTCATTCTACTCTATCGTATCGAACGATACGATGAAAAAAGAAAAAAATTGTCATCTTTTTTCGAATCCTAAGCCACATAAAGAATATAAAATGAACATAAAAGAGAAATAAAAATAGTAATATTTCTTTTTTTTTTTAATCTTTATTATCATACTATGAGAATCTAAATAAATTTCATGTATAAAATGAACCATTTCATGTTCAATCATCCCTGAATAAATACGGTTGTTGCCATTACATAGGTTGGAGTTCATTTTTTTTTTCATTTTTATAATTATAGTATTTAAGAGATGATTGAATTAATTCATCGATCTAACATTTAACTTTAGCAGACAAATCGTCTGAGATTTGAAGATGATTCCATTGGTTTAAAAGATGATGGTGGGTGTCAATATTCATATGAATAAATCGACGGTGGTGATGTTTCACTTGTCAACGGAAAATCAAATCAAAAATCAAAACAATAACTTTTATTCTTTACATTATAAATATATCTAATATTATAATATAAAAAAAAAATGAGAAAAATTATTAAATTAAAGGAAAAAAAAAAACAATTCAAAAAAAAAGAAAAAAAAAATTGAAATGAAAATATATTTATATAGGTGGATGTTTTCTTTATAAACACACATATATCTATATATATAAACAATAGCTATTGTGAAATGTTTTATTCATAGAGGTATAATTAATTTCATCTCGAAACAAAAAGTTAGCCTAGTCATAATAAAATATATGGGTATTTTTTGGTGCGGAGGATGTTTTGGTTTCATCTTTTCAAATTAATTTTTCCCACTAATATAAATATAATCAATATCATGAATTTTTTCTCGCTTAAAATATAAATTAGAATTATTAATTAAATTGTAAATAAATGTATTTTCTGATTAGAAAAAATATATTGAACAAAAGAAAATATTTTAAACATGAAAAAAAAAATGTATAATCTAGAAATTAACGGTAGAATAAAAAAAAATTTAATTCTAATGTGTAATTTCTTGAAAAATTCATAAGAATCAATTTCTTTGTATATTGTTTCGTTACATAATTTTTATCCCAAATTCTACAAATAAAACATTTTCTCTCTCTCTCTCTGTGTGTGTGTGTGTGTTTTTTTATTTTACTTCTCCCCTCATTTTCTTAACAAAAATAAATTAATAAAAAATATTTTTAATATATACGCTTTTTAATAAAAAATATCTTAAAAAATAGAAAATAAAATATTAATTAAACCTTGAATATTATCCTTCACACATGCCAAAAATGCATGGGCGCTTATAAACATAAGTAGTAGGTAAAAAATTTAATATTATTATTTGCGCCCACGCTTTTTTGTTGGTCATCTGTAAAGGATAATATTCAAGGTTTAATTTATAATTTATTTTCTATTTTTTAAGATATTTTTTATTAAAAAGTGTGTATATTAAATTAAAGTTTTTTATTAATTTATTTTCAAGTTTTAGTTTTTTATATTATTTTTACTATTATAAATTTATATTAAAAATTATATAAAAATATTTATCATTATGAAAAATTAATTATATATATATACACCCTCCATTCCAAAAGAAGGCGAACTTTTTAAAAAAACAAAAAAACAATATACATTTTGGACAAATCATTTTTATTAATTAACTAGCTGATCAGAGCGCCTTCGGCGCTCTTCACACCTAGACGGGGGCTCCGCCCCCTGTACCCCCCCGAGTGTCCCTATTCTGAGCTATAACCATCTAACTCCTACCCTATCCTATCTCTCTCACGTTCCTTCCTACATTGTCCACCCTGTTCACAATTGGTCTTCCAAACGGACGTTTTCCAATCGAACTCCCACCAATATATTTTCCTCTCCCATGCTAGCCATGTGCCCTGTCGGCCCCAGCCTTCTCTATTTTATGACCTATAATTTAATAATTTTGATCCCCTTTGATAATAATTTCCCGATTGCAACCTCGATTTAAATTCTTTGCAAATATTATTCTCTCTGATACTAATTATTTTGTCTTATCACTATTAATTTCAAACCCTATCAATTTTCCTGCCTCGATTAATTTTTTTATGCTACTTTAAATGTTATTAATTTATTTAAAAAAAATCAGAGTAAACAAAATAAAAATAAAATATAAAATTAGCATAACACTAAACTACTATAAAAATAATATTAAAAAATATATTATATATTAAAATCTTACGTGAAAATCCAATTATGAGATCAAATTTTCTTAATTAAAATAATTTACTCAGATAATCTTAAAAATTAATAGTATTAAATTATAGCCGTAATGTGAATGTTTTCAATGTTTAAAAGGCCAATAAGATCAATTGAGATATTGTAAATATCAATAGATATATAAAAAGATTTTTATCTGCACATTGCTCAGAATTTAAATTACCGCCAAATTATCGCCACCAGCGCCTCTATGATCTAGTATGGTAACTAAACTATTTTTAATTAATATTCTTTATAATTTTTTTAAAATTTTTCTAATTCAAAAATCGAAAATCGGGCTTCGAGGTCTGGTGGCCAGCCCCTTTGTGCTTCCGTGTAAAAAATTCCAGGTCCCTGCGTGCGATAGTTTTTGCTGGAGAGCTCGGTCAAACAAACACACAGACAAACAGACAGACACATTACACTTGCTTTTATTATTATAGATGTATTCCCCTTCTGCATCGATACACAAATTTGCACGCTCCAACAAGTTGTCAAACGACTTCTCCATGTTCTTTATTGGAATGGTCTTTAGGACGTCGATCGTCGCCTTCTCAATGGCTTCAATCGATGCGTGCCACTTTCCTTTCATCGCCAAATGCAGTTTAGGGAACAGATAGAAGTCGCACGAAGCCAGATCTGGTGAATAGGGCGAATGATAACGTGATTTTTGACCAAACATTCAGTTACAAGTCGCGAACAATGAGATGGTGCATTAACGTGCAAAATAGTCTAACTGCCGATTTCTCGGTATTCTGGTCGAATATGACGAATTCTTGCCAGCATGACGCCCAAAACTCTACAGTGACTGTCTGGCCGAGTGGAACAAATTCTTTGTGTTTAATTTCTTTTTAATCGTAAAAATCCGGTTCTGGGACAGCCTGATCTTTCGTCATCATCCAGCGTCTCTCTACCCGATTTTAATCGCCCGAACCACTCGTAAACTTGCGTACGGGATAGACAATCATCACCATATGCATTTTGTAGCATTTGGTGGGTTTCAGTAAAAGTTTTACCAAGTTTAACACAAAAATCAATTGCAGCTCTTTGTTTGAAACTCATTTTCCGACCGATGTACAAAACACACTGACATTTGAAACCCATTAACTTTTGTTGTATGCATCCAAATGTCATGAAATTTATGCCAGTTGACAATGAGGGACTAAGCCATCTACGGGTAAAATATTACAACAGATGTCATTAGTGGTACTATTTTTTTTTTAAAGTTCGGTTTCTTTTGGAATGGAGGGGTGTATATATAATTTTATATATATTAATTATCATTATTAATAATTTGAAATATTTTAATAGTTTTAATTTTGTTAAAATGAATTTATAAATGGAATTTAATTAAATTTTATTCAATATATTTAATAATTTGATATATTTTATTATTTTTATATTTTAATTCTCAAATTTTAAAAATCCGTATTTTGGAAAATTAAAAATATATCTTTTTTATTATTGCAGATTCATTGACGAAATCGCTCAACTAGAAAGTTGGTTAAATAATAATGTTAGACTCTGAGCATAATTACTTGTAATTGTAAAGTTAATAAATTCCTTTAATATACACTCAATAAGGAGATAGATAAAAAATAGAAATGGATTATTATTAAAATTTAAAAAAATTAATTATTACAATCTAATTTTATTTTGTTTCATCACTTTATAATATATCAATTTTTCTTTTGGCTTGGCCGTGAAAAGGTATTTAAAAAGAAAAAGAAAGTCTTTGAGAACTTCTAACAAAAAAGAGCAATTCATGTATTGAAGACATTCAAGCAAAGGTGAGGTTAATGAATAAAGTGAATAGAATAGATTAGAATAAACAACAACTAAGCAAATCTAATAATATATATATATATGCTTTTATAGTAAAATAATGTCACAAATTAATGATTGCAATACACAAGCTCTGGCGAGATAGTCTCAAAACTATATTCTTTCTTTCAATCAGAAAATCCACTCAGGTCTGGATATATAGACATTAAAAAAATCATTTACTAGGAGAATGAAACTAATATAAAATTAGGGAAAATAGTGAAGTCATTTGATAATTTAAGAGTTCTTGGCTATACTACTAAACTAGCTAAAGATATATCTATCAGAAAACCTCTGCCAATTTGTTATAGAGTTTGTTAAAGTGGTAACCAATCAAGTCAAAAGTTCTACGCTCCCTCCTCCTTTATACATTTTACATAAGTTGTACTTTTGGACAAGTATACACTTATATATATAATTTAATTATTTAGGTCATGAATTTAGTAAGGAAAGAATTAGATACTGGAATCAATTAATTTATCTCTGAAATATATGATTAGTCAAGCGGAAGAGATTCCAAACAAAATCTAATTAAATAAAAAAAAATCAAGAATTAGATTATGCGGACAATTTAAATATGTTAGAAGATTTGGACAAGTCAATAAGAGATAGTATAGGAAGAAGTATAGTATAAGAAAATAAATTAGTATGACGAAAACAAAATATTTAGTGTGTGAGTATGTTGTAAAATTGAGGGAGACGAAAATATTAGTTTTGAAGTATTTGAAAATATGATTCTTCACAAAAGAGTGATTTCAAGGGGAATAGTGGAGATAACATAACAAGGATCTGCATGACTACTTAGCATCTCTAAACATAATCAGGGTCATAACTAGGGGTTTTTAGTTTAGTTTAAAAAGTATGTTTATATTAGCCAAAAATATACAAATATATGTTTATTTTCCCATAACATATAAAAGGGATTACATGACTTTTTCTTACAGCTAATTGGTGACTCCAAGGTCGTAATTATCTATACAATGTTTCTTTTTTATTATTACGCTAATAACTATATTTAATATTACAATTTCAATGTGTAAATTAATTATTATTATTTTTTCTTTATCTAGGAAAAGGCTATAAAAACCTAGACTATAGTCATAACTAGGGGTTGCGATAGATAAATGGACACGACCGATTGGAGATAGGATAGGGACAGTTGGAGGAATGAAGTTGCTCCGTCTAAATACTTTCTAGATAACTATCACAAGAGATAGACAGGTAATTTATTTAAACCAAAAAATTATCTCTATTATCTTTACTTATTTTGATAAAATAGTTTTAAAATCAAAAAAAAAAATATTTAATTTAAAATAAATATTTAATAATAGTGAAAATAAAGAAAATTGCTATTGATGGTTATTTGGAGATTTAATATTACCTCTATATGAATAATTAATTAATAATTAATTTAAAATTATAAATTATTATTTCGAATATATTACATTATTAATTAGTATATCAAAGATATTAATTGATTTTAATTATTTATATGAAACAGATTATCATATAATAGTCATACTTAAAATTACGTATATATCTAATTATATACACGTGGAGATAAGATAGGAATAGTTGGAGGAATGTGGTTGCTATATATATATATATATAATATCTCTTTTAGTATATCACTTGAGATGTTTAGTTTAGTTGCATGTATTAGTAAAGGGAAAAAAAATTAAGAAATTACTTTTTATTGAATCTTGAAAGGGCAATTTTCTCTTTCGACAAGGGAGTAGAGCAGCTTCCTGTGATGTTCAAAATTGACTTGACTCACTTAAATAAGAGGACAGGGTGAAAGGTTCCAGAGTAAAAACTACCCAAATCATATCATAAGTGCCTTCAAGGGAATGGGCCAAAAAGTTGAAAACGTGAGGGTAATTCCACCCGGGGGCAGAAAAATAAGAGAGCATTTTATGCGACACTCCCAGAACTGGAGCCAATGGAAGCTAACTCAGGGGACAGGAAATTATTGACTTTTGAAATTGACTTTATTGAATTAAATAAATTCAATTGCGTGCTTTTTTTTGGCACTATTTAATTTGGGGGAATTGAATCATGTAAACAACACAGGAAGAAAATAAATGAAGATTTTATGCTTGAAAATACTCATTCTTTTTTTATAGAATAGTTTTAAAATGTTAAAAAGAAGAAATAAACAAAAAAAATTAAATTCACCAGTTTTACTTTTAGAGAATAATACATATATTGATTATTAAGTATGATATATAGATTATCTATCTATCTCTGTGGCTCTACGGAACTCGAAAGTTCTTGACCGCAGCAACCACACTTCTCCAAGTATTCCTATTCTGACCCACAACCCTCCCATCTCTCTCACGTCCCTTCCTACATTATCCACCCACCGCGTCCTTGGTCTTCCAAGCGGACGTTTCCCACTCGGTCTCCTCACCAATATATTTTTCGCCATTCTTTCCTCTCCCATTCTAGCCACCTGCCCTGCCCATCACAGCCTCTCGATTTTATAATTCTAATATATAGATTATACTTCTTACCAATGATATTTATTTTTTAGTTTTATTTAATTTTATTATTGTATATAGAAAAAATAATGGATTGAAGTTATGTCCAGACAGTAAAATAAAGAATTGTTTTAAGAATATTTATTATAATTTGTAATATAAAAAATAAAATGTATGTTGAAACATATCTCAATCACCTCTTGAAACTTTTGAAAAAATTTTAATGAAAATGAATATCCTCACAATGAATCTCCTCACAAAGAGAAACTAATTTAATAATAAAATGTATACTTTATAACATTTTTAATTTTTAGCTCTAAACTCTTAACAAACTGATTCACATGGAAAGAGATAGATAGAGAGGCAATTACAATTGTATTATTATTATTTTATTTTTCACATTTATTAATTTTATTAAAATATTATCATTAAAAAAATTTCATAAAAATAACTTTAAATGAAGAGTAATTTTTCTAGAAATAAATAAAAGTTATTATTTAAATTTTTTATATAATTTATTTAATATTACTAATATTATTGGAAATTTTAAATGCAGACCATGGATCATTTCAGATTGATTATCATCCATTATAAATTATTCCCAATGAATAGTTTTCAAATTAGATCCTATCCTCATTCATGTTTGAAAAATTAATAAATAAATATAATAAGGACCAACACTCCAACACACAATAAAACTTAACAATTTATATGTAGACATATATAATAAATAAAATTACAATAATTAGTATAATTATAAAGTACCGAAACAAGAACAAGATCTTCTGTTATCATATCGAAATTAGTGCCCCTGGGGTGTCCTCTTTTTGAATTAAACGCTAATGGAAGAATTATTGTAGAGATATATGCACGGTTGAGTCTTGCATTGCACCAATCCTCTCCTAGATATATCCTCAATACTTTGAATTTTGCTTTTCATAAACTTAATAGTATTTTAAGAAAGTTTCATTGACCCAGTGATATATTGGTAAAATAAAAAGTAAGGGAACGCATAATGAGAGCAAAAAAAGTCCTATTTTCAGCAAACTCATTTTTTCCATATAAGTTTTTATTATTTTATTTTATTATCTTACTATTCAAAATATTTACGAACACAAAAAAAGAAATTCTAACAGTAGATTTAAGTGAGAGTTGTCGGGACATGAAAAAGTACTGGAACGCGTTCCGGTTCTAAAAAAAGGTAAGGGAACGTCGTTCCCCCGCGTTCCCCTCCCAATACACCACTGCATTAACCCTAATTTTTCTAGAGTCGCATGTCTTGTTAAAATTATTTAATTATTCTAAAAATCTATGTCTATTGAATTGGGCGAAACCTATATAAGGAAATTTTAACAGACAAATACTTGTTAATTGTATATTGATTTAAAACAGCAATTATGTTATTATATAAAAATGCATAATAAGTTATAAATATATAATAAATATTTTTAGTTAATTAAAATGATAAATACGAATTTAATGAATAAAAATGTAAGTAATTTTTTTATATAAAAAAGCGACTGTCATGAAAAAGGGAATCCATTTTTTTCATTTTAGCAAAGAATGACTTCCTAAGTTAAATGTTGTTTAAAAAATAAAGATATCAAATACAAAGAAATTTTATTATCGTATTTCATTTATCATAAAAAATTAAATATATATTACGAAATATATGAAGGAATAATATATATAATATATATATGTATAAAATATTAATATGAATTAAATGTATACAAAAACGTATTATTATAATGATTATAAATCTTAAAATAAATTAACAATTAATTTCAAATTATTATTATTATATATATTTAAAGAATCTAAAAAAATTTCAAGATTTCAACAAAAATACAAGTTTTAAGTTTTGATGAACCCAAAAAATATTTTTACTATTACTTATATGTAAATATAAATTTAAATTGTAATTTTGCAATTATTATAATTTTAAATAAGTGTCAGGTTAGGAATTTATTATGAGAGTTATACATTAATTTTTATTTTCTAGCTGTAGAATAAAAACTAATAACTAAATTAAAAATAAGAATTTTAAATAGTAAATCATATTTTTAGTAGGAAAATGAAATAATAAACCTAATGATTGCCTATTGATTTTTTATATATTGTAATAATTTCGGATAGAACAATAATAGAAGTATTTCGTTTAATTTCTTTGAATGTCAAAAGAATATAATTAAAATATAGTGAAATATTCTTTACATATCTCTCGTATTTATTATTATTATATATTATTATATTATATCCCTTCTGTATATCTATTTTTGTTAAATATTTTTAATTAAAACTTTTCTTTTCTAAACATTTATTTTTCTAGATGTGTAAAACAAATAATAATTTAAAAAATAAAATAAAATAAAATAAATGGGAAACAAATATAAATTAAAACTTTTAATTGATTCTAAAAAACTCAATTTACTCCAAAAAAGTCAAATGAATTTTTCTTTAAAAAATTACTCTATTTCTACTTTAAATTGAAACATATTTAAAAAAATGACTTATAAAGAATATAAGATTAATGTAAAAACAAAGTGCCTATATTAAAATGAATATAAATTCCTTTAAAATCTTCCACCTCAAGAGAGCCCTCTATCACCTTTCTTTGTTCTAAATTTAATGATAAAACAATTATATACATTTTAAATTTCAAATTAAAACAAAAATGTTTTTCAAAAATTGGGATGAAACAAATGAATAAATAAATAATGAAAATAAATTAATATATGAATACCTAATAAATAACTAAAATTAAGTTGTCCTTTTAAAGGGTTTACCTTTTTTGGTTGTCCGAAAACTGTCCTCGCGTGGCACATACTGGATTTCATAAAGGAGAGTTGTATTTGGGAGGATATGCCGATCTTTATTAATCCGATAAACGGCATATTTGAATGCAAGCTCAACATTGCTATCCCGTTGTTCTTCCGTGAAAATCGCACCTATTGATATAAAGAAAAAACAAATTAAAACATAACAGTAATTATTATAGTTAATAGTGAATAATTAATATTTGAATAAAACAACCATATAATAAAACAAATATCGATTTCTCAATTAATCAATCTATAGGGACACAAATACAATAAAAAAAGGTTCATATTATTGTATAATATTATATTATTTGGTTGATATATTGCTCAATAATTCATATACAACTGAAGTGTCATATTTATCAATACAATTATAAATTATTAATAATATTGTCAATAATATTATGACATATGAAGTCCGCTAAAATAAAAAAAAAACTTTACATTATATATCCACCTCTCTCCTCTTTCAAGTCCTTTTAAAACTCACTGCATTAAATTGAATATAATTATATTGTAACGCCTTACCATTTTCATTAATATTCGAATCTATTATTATTTTAAGACTTTACGATAACATTAAATAAATATTTTAATATAATGAAGTTTAATAAAATTTTCCAGTTAAAAGGAAGTTTCATATTTTATATACGTTTCATAATATTTTTTGTTAAAACAATTGAGAAACATTCTAAATATCTATCTCTGGGGCTCTATGGAACTCGAAAGTTCTTGGTCGCAGCAACCACATTTCTTCAAGTGTCCCTATCCTGATCCACAACCATCCAACTCCTACCCTCTCCCATCTTTCCCATCGTCCCTTCCTACATTGTCCACCAACCGCGTCCTTGGTCTTCCAAGGGGTCGTTCCCCAATCGGAGTCCCCATAAATATATTTTTGGCCATTCTATATTCTACATATAATTTATTAATATTATCAATTTACAATTTCAAATTATAAAACAATTTACATATAAAAAAATTTCCATTTTATTCATGAATTTTAATTTTACTATTTAATATGGATTGTTATAAATAATAAATGAATCGAGAACATTAGGCTTTATCTTTTTAAAAATAATTCGTACAATAAAAATATAAATTATGATATATAATATATATAAATCTAAAATAAATAAATAGCCTTAAATATATAAGTTTAAACAAAAAGGAGTGGGGGATAAAATATAAACAATAATCATCAAATATTAAATAATAAATCCGATCTAGTATATATATATATATAAATATCATTTTCTATATACTAAAGTATACACTTTTTCATAAATATATATATATATAAATATTAAGTAGGATAGAAAACAAATACATATACTTAATTCACTAGCAAATGAAATGAGTAACAGTTAAAAAATATTTGTCTAGGCCTTTTGGCTTATTTTCCGTTTCACTGTGCACAAAAGAAACTATATATATATGTATTTATTTTATCTATTTCAAGTGAATTGGCAAACTGGCTTATCGTAACTGGATAGAAAAAGAAACACCCGAATTGTGCTGGCGAGGATCGTTCATTTTCTATATACTAAAGTATACACTTTTTCACGATTTCCCACACAATCAAAAACATTGAAGATATTATTTGATTTGTTTTTGCACAATATTAATAAATATCTGAAGATAATAATTTTTTTTTCTTTGGCTCTAGAGATAGTAGCCCATATTACCTAGTTTATAAATTTATTTTTATATCATTCCATTAAATATTATAATTTTTAAATTTTTATGAACGTAATGAGATTTGAACTTACATCCTCAAGTTAAATAGATCAGTTTCAGTATTTTACAATTGAATAACGCATATGAATTAACATAATAATTAATTAAATATTTAATGAAATAAATTAAAATCACAATTAATCAATTAAACAATAAAATAAATTATTTTACATTATATCGACTTGATATTTCATAGAAAACAATTTTATTAATAAAAATAATTAATTAAGTTTTAAATAAATAAATCAGAGAATAATATGATAACTTGATAACAGTTTCAAAAAAAAAAAGATTTCAAACATTTTAATTAAATCAATTAATATTTGAAATGAAAATTAAATAATATGCTTAAAATTCTTCTTCTTGCTGTTTCAAACTTTAATTATTCATACCAATTTATCTATTCAAATAATCAAAGGGTTTGATAAAGACATTTTTCATTATAATCATTGATATTCCTCTTTTTTCTATCACTATCTTCTTTTTTAATATTAGAAACTGATTTATGATGACTTAATCAGGGATTTAAAAAATTTTCGCTAAAGCAGTGAAATTGATATTTATGATCAATAAGGCCCCACACACCTGCCGGCGATTAATCTCTTTTATTTAAATATTTTCGAGATGAAGTAAAATTATCATTTAGTCTTTTTATTGATGTTATTTTTTTAGTTTAATTAAAAGAGACATTGTAAAAAAAATATAATTTTCAGAATAATAAAATATGTGCTAAAAATAATAATTAATGATCTGAAAGTAAATAAAGGTTTATGTAAAAAAAAAATCAATTAAGTGGTGACAGGTTCTAATGGGATTTTATGAAATCAAGTCATTCTCAATTAAAAAAAATTCACATAAATACTAATTAGATAGAGTATATATAATATGATATTATATATTTTCAATAGTTGAAAAAAAAGATATTAAGTTAGTTTATAAATATACCAATATTTATTGAAAATTTCAATTTAAATATATATAGAAAAAATGAAATAATTTTTTCTCATATATTTTATTAAAAAAGATAAAGAAACGTATTATTTAAAGATTTTATTTGAAAATACATATAATTATCAAATATTTTGATGCTAAAAAGTATGATAGGTTATTATTATTTTAATTAGAAAGAAAGAAAGAAATTATTTTAATTAGAGAATTTATAAATATTATTATAATATTATTTTTATATATTATCAATTATATAAAACAATTATTTTACCGGTTGTATTATATGGATGTGAGGCATGGTCTATGACCTTAGGTGACGAGAGTAGATTTAGAGTATTTGAGAATAGGATTCTGCGAAGCATTTATGGGCCAAAGAAAGATGAGGTCACCAGGGAATGGCGAAGATTGCATAACGAGGAATTGCATGATCTCTATGCATCTCCAGATATAGTTAAAATTATAAAATCTAGAAGGCTAAGAATGGGAGAAGATAGAATGGCAAAAAATATATTGGTAGGGAGACCGAGTGGGAAACGTCCTCTTGGAAGACCAAGGACACGGTGGGGGGATAATGTGGGAAAGGATGTGAGAGAGATGGGAGAGGATAGGGACTGGAAGGTTGTGGCTCAGAATAGAAACACTTGGAGAGGTGTGGTTGCTGCGGCAAAGCACTTTCGAGTTCCGTAGAGTCACAGAGATAGATATAGATATAGAGAATTTATAAATTTTAAAAATAAATTAAATTTCAATAATCTATGCATATCTAATATATATTTAATATTATTTTGAGTTTTAAATTTCAAACTAAACTAATCAGTAATGAGTTTTTTTAAAAAATAAAATAGTATAATCCATAGTAACTAAAAAACAATTGTTTTTTAATAAAATATACATTTTATTAATGCAGCAAATTAATATAATAATTTTATTAATATCATTTAATTAATTTTTGGCAAGATTTTTTGAACTTTATATAGAAAATTCATATTTGCGTTTTACCATTGAAGGGCGGTACACTTAAAATCAATCAAGTATAAATACCCTCAAACAAATTCTAAGGGGATTATTTCTAGAGGGTTATGAGTAAAAGAGAGACTTTAATAATACTTTAATAATTGGAAATAAAAGGACATTTAATTTTAAATATTATTTTTATTTAAGTTAATTGCTTAAACTTTTATAGATCTAATAAAAAAAAACACTTCAAAATTAAATATATTATATTAAATAAAGAAATAAAAATTAAGGAATTGCAAAATAAATAAAGAAAAAAAAAATTGATTTTAAACAAATTATAAAATAATGAAATATTAAATCAGTGACGAATAGAATAAAATATTACCAATGTGTGGGAAGGGGGGTACCAATTTAGGCAAATAGAAAACAAAGAAGTGAACTTATTCACACTAAATTTGATAGGTAAATGAAAATGTTTAGCATTAGTCAGTCCGTCTGACCGGCCGTTCGTCTGTCATAGCATAGCTTGTACGGCTCAACGGATTTTGATAAAATTTGGTATATTTACTTAATGCATCAATATGATGAATTGCTCAACTTTTGGTGTATATCCGGAAACCGGAAGTCGTAGTTTACAAAGTATTAATTTTATATTCATTGTCGGAAATTTTTCACTTTAAATATAGTTGTAATTAATAATTCAGTATTTAAACTAAAAATATAAACCAAGATAATATTGTTTAGACATTTTAAATAAAATTTTAAAAATATTTTTTTTTTGATTCTTTATATATATATATATAAATATAATGTTGTTAGGAAATTAATTTCTTTTAAATCGTCGGTCGGTTCTGTGCCTGGCCACAGCTCATATTTTTATTGTCTTATGAGTGTGCAGCAGATATGGCACTAAAGAAAGACAGAAACTTGCTTTGTCTCCAGCATAATCATTTAAAATTTTTGCTTAGTGCAGTGTTTCTCAACCTTTTAGTATTCAGGGCCCAATTTTCAATCTCATAATATTCATCGCCCCCCCCCCTCCCCACTACATACAATAAAACAGGGGTCGGCAACCTTTTTCAATAGACGGCCACATTTCTCAAATAATATAACAGGGGTGGGCACACTGGACCATATTGAAAAATCGAAAATGTTTCAGAGCATCGCAAAATCATCTGGCCCCCATTAGTGTGCTCGCCCCTCTGAAGATCATTTTTTGGCGGAGACATATCTCTTAAAAGAATTATTTTTAAAGCAATTTAATTTAAAATATTTTAAATATACTTGCTGTCTTTTTAGTAAAAATAAATAGTGTTAAACTTATACGTATCCTTATACGAGAGTAAAAGTTTACCTAATTTTATTAATAACATCAATATTCAAAACTTAACTTGTATTATTATTAGATGTAATGTTCAATGGTTTATATAAATTATATATTTTTTTATGTAATGTGAGTAAAATAATATTTAAATATATATTAAGAAAAGAGAAAGAGAAATTGAGCAAGATGGAGTTTGAAAATTGAAAAAGAACATTTTCTAACTTTACAGTTACTAGAAGATAATTAACACGACGCTCTTCTGCCTCATTAAAACTTTAATAGAATATTGAAATGAGAAATCAAGGGTGATCGTACAAGTGAATATTATATAAGAATTTTGAATATTGTATATGAAATTATGGAAACTCGACGAACGAAAATTAATATTAAAAAAGTCTAACTTTCAATCCAATTATACTAAAATAAAAAAAAACAATCTTTTTATCTCAATTTTTATATTAATATAAATATATATGTGTAAATATTCTCTTTCTCTTTAAGTAAAACAAATTGCAACACAAGGCTAATATTTTTATTTGTTATGAAAAGTAATTAAAATTCTAAAAACCAGTTCTTACGATGATATTTAATTATAAGAACAAAATTAATATTTATGGAGAACTGAGTAAGAGAATATATATAGATAGATATTTTTAAATGTTAATGTAGATTTTCTTATAGATTTGTTGAAGTATTTAAATATATAGTAAATAAGCTATATTTTTCATTTTAAAAATTTCATAATTTTAATAATATGATTTAAGAATTTTATTGATATAAATATAAATCAATTCATATAGAAAATTAGTAGGAGTAAATTATCATTTGTGGGTAATAAGTAAACTATTTTTCATATATTATTATCAAAAATAAGTATTTATAGATTTTAATATTTGATCTAAACATTTTGAATATGTATTTATATGTTTAGTATATGTATATAGATGATAGTCATTCTCATTTTTTTATACTATAACGTTTTTCTTAACTTCATTTGGCGTCTGTCTCTGTGTCTGTTCTCTCTTTTGACAAATTGAAATCGATTTTTCATCGACTTTTTATTGAGATAGACTTTTGAAAATTTTTATAGATATTTCAATGGATCCCTAGAAGGTCAGAAGAAATATAATTGAATTATAATAAATTAATTGTAATTAATTAGCGATTAATTACTTTTAGAAACTAACTCCCTTTGTATTGCTCCGATTAATTTTTTTTCAACGGATTCTGAAGCAGAAATATTGATTTCAGGATAGATTTTCATTTTGGACGTATTTAAAAATATTTCATAGCTTTAAAATTAATGATGAATTCTTATTAATCAGTTGTATCGCTAATGAGGAGGGGTTTCTTTCCCTCAGATGGTATAGAGAAAATATCTTTTTTTTTATACATTATATATGTCCCCAATAGAAAGGAAACTAAACAATAGGATCACCCCTTTTTTTTATGAAGACAATATATATAAATAAAAATTAAAGTATTGGGAGGGGAACGCGGGGGAACGGCGTTCCCTTACCTTTTTTTCAGAACCGGAACGCGTTCCAGTAAATTTTCATGTCCCGACAACTCCCACTTAAATCTACTGTTAGAATTTTGTGTTCGTAAATATTTTGTATAGTAAGAATAAGAAAAAACAAAAACTTATATGGAAAAAAATAGTTTGCTGAAAATAGGACTTTTTTTGATCCCACTATGCGTTCCCTTACTTCTTATTTTACCAATACATCACTGTATATATACACATAGTAGCTCACTGGTAAAGGACTTAAGACTCTTACCTCAGAAATATTAGTAAGAAAGGACTACAATTAAGTATATACTGAAAATATTCTGGCATAATAGACACAATTAAAAAATATAAACCTGAGGATGAAGATTCAAACCTCACAAATTCACAAAAATTTTATATTCAAGTGATAGAATATAAATAAATAAATGTGGAAACTGTATAAAATATGGGCTTAGATACCTAGAGTCAATAAAACAAATTTATAAAAATGAATATTAATGTACTATCATGTTAATTGTATTTTTTATAACACAACTATAAAAGAAAAAGTAAATTTTAGTAATTGCTCGTTGATAAATATTATGATAATTGTTTACAATATTAATTAATTATATTATAATATCATATATATTTTATTTGAATTCAATTAATATATAATCCTTTTTATAATATATATATATATATAGAATTATAGGAATTAATTTAAATCTATTAATAAATGTCTTAAATGGGCGGACTAACAATTAATCGATGGGTTTGCAATATGTTCAATAAATCAAGATGACTTATAGGAGCATGTCCAAACCACAAAGGATCACTGATTGCAGAGGTGGGATAGACATAGGAAAGGGGCAACAATAGGTAGAGAAATTAGCTTAACAGATATTCAGTTGTATGATTGCTGAATTTTAAATATTAATTAGAATTTGGGAAATATGTTTCTCAATATTCATTTGTATATTAAGGAGGGGGCGAATCAATATTAAATTATCTTAGAAAAAAGAAAAGAATTTTTAGGTAATTGAAATTAAGTCAAGTGTATATTGGTTTATTATTCGAAGATTTTAGATCATTTATATAATTTTTTAATAATAAATTTCTATTTTCATCATATAAAGTAAGAGCAAGATAATATCTCGATCAAATTTTCTTTAAATTACTATTTATTCTTTACATAACATCAAACAAGCAGACTCTATAAAGTATTATTTAATATTAAAATATAAATTTCAATTTCAATTTCAAATACAAAATAATTTTAGAAATAAAATTGGTTAATTTCGTTACCCTGATAATTAAGTAATTGGAAAAATATTATTTAATTATAGAATTAAAAAAAAAATGATAAAATAAAATAAAGAAATAAAATAAATAAAATGTTATCAAATTATTATTTAATTAAAATAGTTTAATTTATTATCTTCTATAAGACCATAAGACTTTCATCGGAAAGGCTTAATTTTAGACGGTATTAGTAAGGGTTGGTCCTATTCCATTAATTTGAGCAGAATATATGTCTAAGAAGGGAAAGAGAACAATCTTGGGAATAAGATCATTTGTATAAATTAAAAACAGACTTAGAGAAATGTCTAAACTCGGAGTATCAATACTCCCATAATAAAAAAAAACGGGGATGGCAAATGCATATTCATTGCTTTTAAGTTGAAGGAGAGTTTTTAAAACAATTTAGTATTTAATAAAATTCTCTTACTTTTCAGATTTATTTTTATAAAATATTTCACTAATTAAAAATATTTATGGTATTAAGACCAAATATGCATTATATATATATATGTTATATATGTTAAATATATATAAATTTTGTATAAGGAAAAATTATTTGCCTTCATTACTATCTCGTAAGAGATAGTATTGCGATCACGAAAATTTTCGATGTTGAGATTTTGATGTTTTTATACGTTTTAAAGGTTCCTGAATCATTTTCACTAAGGTTGAGAAAAATGTCTGTGTGTGTGTGTGTATGTAACCAAGATTACGGAAAAACGGTTTGAGCTAGAATGATGAAATCTGGTACATGAGCATTATTCAAAATTCGTAGTTTTCTATCAACTTTTGAGAAATGTAGCTCAACCGGAAGAGGGTCATTACCTACAACGTTTTGATTTTTTTTCCTCTAAAGTGACCGTAAAGATAAAGATATATGTTTGATAATTTTTCACATGATTAATAATTGTATAAAACTGCTATATATATATAATTTCAGCTTGATTGATTCGCTGAAATTACCAGAATTAATTTTTTAACACTGCAAATCTCACGCGCCAACACGTGACGTGGTGCGATCAACAAAAAGCCAAACATGCGCTGGTTTAATATTTATTATTTTTAATTTATAATTAATTAAATTTAATTTAAATATAATATATTATGTTATTTAATCCAATTCAAATTGCGAGATAGTCGAGTGGAGACACTCCAGCTAATTTTTATTAGATATTCAGTTTTATTTAATTAAAGGCTAAAATGTATTAAAATGAGATTGACAAAATTAAGATAACTTTATCTCAAGAAAAAACTCTGATATTTATATAACATGATACAAAATAAATGCATTTTTTCAAAAGTCTCTATACTGAGCCATCTAATTATCATTCTCTCCTATTCTTCTCAAATCATCCTTTATAGTATTCGCCCGACTAGTCGCTTCCCAAATTGCTTGCAAATCTTTCCATACTCTTGTACCGCCTGCCAAAAGTTATATAAATTAAAATTTAGTCATATAGTTTCCAAGGAATCTTACTTCCGTAATATAAAATATGAATTAAATTGTTCTTTTAAGCTTTATTAAGCTATTTATTTAAGCTTTAATATATACTATAAATACTATATGAATACAAAATCTAATTTAATCTAATTTTATTAATATAAACAAAGTAAAAAATAAATTTAAAAAAATATTAAGATAACAACAACATTGTATTTACTTAAATATTAAACTAATAAATACTAATAAATAATAAAGTTTACGTATTTATAGATCTGAATTTAGTTAATAATAACTAGCATTTCATTAATATTCATAAGATGGAAAGACTTGTGAGAAATAACCATTAGCCGTTTTGGCGCCCATAGACATCTCCTCGAAGCCAAAGCTGCTAATTGAAATTTCCTAGTTCATTCTAACTTCCCTCGGGCATTCCTATTTCAACCTAGAACTATTTTCATTAATAAATCTTAATGGTCTCTAGACAATAAATACACCAACACAACAAGAACGTAAGATCGTTTTATGTTCAGAAATTTTATTCCCCTTCCTATATAAATATTCTCTTTTGAAACTATGTTGCCTCTTTATAGTTTAGACCTCGGTTTGTGTCGTTAATTAGGACAGAAAAAAAACCCAATTCAAATCGACGTAAATCGGAAAATACATTTGCATATAGGTCTATCTTTATTAATTTGTTCAAAAATCAAATCTTTCTTTAAAATAAAAAATATTACCTACATTGTGCTATATCCCCTTCATACCTTTCTATTTCCATTTTTCGTAAATTTTTATTTTGGATATGTAATGTATATTACAATATACTTTCTTTTATACACGATAATGCAGTGATGGGGCAGCATGGCTGAGTGGGTAGAGTGCTAGATTTCTTCTCAGGAAGCCTGAGTTCGAATCCCAGCATAGAACTCAAGATTATATATTTATTTAATTAATAAATAAATAAATATAAAAAAAATTAATTCAATTTAACATCGGCTGCCCCACCGAAGAAGGCAAGGGGAAACCACTTCGGTCAAATTTTCCCAAGAACACCCTATGACTCCTGTGGAGTTATTAGGGCCACGACACTTCCGCTAGGAAGTTATCGACAACGAAGAAGAATGCAGTGATTCTCAACCTGTGGGGCACGCCCCCCTAGGTGGGCCCGAAGCACTTAGACAACATTCCGACTTTTTATAACGTTTTTCTTAACTTCACTTGGCGTCTGTCTCTGTGTCTGTTCTCTTTTGACAAATAGAAATCGATTTTTCATCGACTTTTATTGAGATAGACTTTTGAAAATTTTTATAGATATCTCAATGGATCCCTAGAAGGTATAGAAGAAATATAATTGAATTATAATAAATTAATTATAATTAATTAGCGATTAATTACTTTAAGTAACTAACTCCTTTTGTATTGCTCCGATTAATTTTTTTTCAACGGATTCTGAAGCAGAAATATTGATTTCACGATAGATTTTCATTTTGAATATGAATGTGAAGCAATTCATCCATAAACTTTGTCAAGCTTATAGAAAAATTATTTTATTCTTTTTGGAAAAACTTTATTTTATAAAAATTTTTTATATTTATATTATTTTCAATATGTTTGTAAAAAAAAGTAAAATGTTTTCTTTTTATTGTAGGGGGGAGGGGCGATAAAAATTATGATTGAAAATTGGGCCGTGAACCGTCAATACTAAAAGGTTGAGAAACACTGCAATAGTGTCCAAAAATATCATTACATTGCAAAATTTTACTCCACAAAGAAATGTTTTTCAGATGAAGAGGGTTAATTCTTCTTTATCATTCTTACCAATCAATTCCTTTAGAACTTGTTTCGATAATTAATCATTATTCTTCGATATATCGATAATGTGTTAACTTTAATAAGACAATACTAAAATATGCCTGCATCAATAATTTGTTCTAATAATAACAATGCATTATTAGCGATACATAGATAGATTCAAAGCATTTATGACTTTCAATCAAAAGTTAAATTTCAACCGAGGGATGTTGCTGCATTTGGTGATAGATTTATGACATTGTTACTGACTGTTTTAGTAAATCCATCATCATAACATTTTGTTAGGAAATATTAAAAATCAATCTTTCAATCAATAATTATTTTTTTATATGATATTTCATTTTAGTTGTTTTCATAAATAATATAAAATCAAATTATTAATTTTATAAAATTTAATAGTTAATAAAAAAATCGGGAGTGTCCTCCCCTAGACTTTCCCGCATATAAATAGGTAATTAGGTTATTATTATTATGTTTTAACAACAATAAAAATAAACAAACTAATTAATTTAAATTATAAAGTAAAATGGTTTAACACTATTATATATATTTATAATTTACACCTAACGCTACTTGTATAGGTAAAATGTCACTTCCGGTAGTCAGATCATGATGGAATTTGGTATCTGAATTTTTTTCATATTTTTAAATCTATATACAAAATATGAAGCTAATATCTCGAAGCAAACTGGTACTTTACTTGAAAGGTAAACGCAACCAGTGTAGGTAAAGTACCACTTCCGGTTAACCGATTTTGACGAAATTTTGATAGAAATCTACAAACTGTGAATAATATCGGTGTACCAAATTTCGAAGTCCTAGCTTGATTAGTTTTTGAGTAAATTTGCTTACAGACATTACATACATACATACATACATACATACATACATACATACATACATACATACATACATACATACACACACACAGACATAATTCCAAAAATGGTATTTTCCGACTCAGGGAGGTCTAAAACGTCAAGATCTATCAAAATCTCGAAGTCGAAATTTTTGACGATTCCAATACTTCCCTTATACGAAGTATGCGGGAAAGTAAAAATGACAAGCATATATCATTGGCGAATCATAATCTTAATTAGTATTTTTTTATTTATTTCACATTAATAAGATTTATTTTATTTTCATTTTAGATGTAATATTATACTATTATGTGTTGTAAGTTGAGTCCTCCATCTTTATATATATATATATATATATAGGAATATGCAAACTCAACATAGTTTTATCAATACATTTTTTTGTATTACATAACATTCTTACCTATCTGTAAATCATTATTTCTTAGCATATTCTCAATTTTAAAAAATATATCACTTATCTAATCATTATAACATCACATGCAATAGAATACATAAAACAATCAACAAATTAACAAATTATTTAAAATTCGACGAAAACTTTTTGAATAGTTCTTCTTTACGAAAGTTTATAAGATATTTTATATCTTTTCTCTGTTTAAATTAACATTATGTTCACAAAAATAAATAATCCACCTATCTTGGCAATCTGGTGATAAAAATGCATTTTTTTCATACTCTCAATTAGCCATAGTTTTGATTTAAGTTTAAAGTTTAAAATTTGTATCTTATAATTTTTTTTTCCACTAATATAATAGGTTGGGGAAAAAGAAATCCATTATTTTTACGTGAACTTCAAGACTTTATTTAACATGTTTTGCATTGTCCGATTTAGGTCAAATATGCACCATTTTGCTCTATAATTTGTTGCCATTTTAATGGTAGCTTCATTATGCCTCTCTCATAAAAGTCTTGGTCCTTATTAGCGAAAAACTCCAGCAATTGATTTTCACACTCTTCCCTTGATGCCAATTTCTTATCACTAAAACTCGCTTTGACCACTATCGCTTTCGCATAATGTTGTCGTATTTGACCCATTTCTCATCCCCAGTCACCATCCGTTTAAGAAATGGGTTGATTTCATTACGTTTGGCCAAGGCTTCGCAGATGGAAATTCGATCCATCATGTTTTTTGGTGTTAATTGGTGTGGCACCCAAACATCAAGCTTTTTTTTAAACCCAGCTTTGTGCAAATGGTTTAAAACTGTTTTGTGGTCGATCTTTAACTCCTGGGCGATGCTACGACTACTAACATGCCGGTCCACTTCGATGATTTCAATGACTTTGTCGACATTTTCGACGACGGGCCTGCCTGTGCGAGGGGCATCCTTAACGTCAAAAATACCCGAACGGAATCGACGAAACCAAAATTGCGCGTAATTAGCTGTTACAGTATCGGGACCATAAACACTATTCACATTTTCAGCCGCCTGACTTGCATTTTCGCCCTTATCAAAGAAAAACTGTAAAATGTACCGAATTTTCTCTTTGTTGACTTCCATCTTTAACGCCGTGTAACTCAGAACTGAATGGACAAAACAAAAAACTGCAAACGAATTCTTTTAGTGCGAACTGTTACCTTGACAACGAGCAAAAATTTGAAATTGTTTGATCGATAATTTACGAGATATCGATCACTACAGCCATCTACCGAAAAAATAATGGATTTCTTTTTCCTCAACCTAATATATAGATTTTATTTTATATGATTAGATTCTTTTTCTTGATAATATTAGTTAATTAAAGCAACCTGTACAAATTATATAAAGACGAATGGTAGAGAGGAGAACATAATTTTTTTGTATTTATGAAATACACCTATTTAGGTGTTGCAACGTGCAACGTGTATCCCCATCAAGAGAATTAACAATTTAATTGGAATGAATGATCATGTAAATTTGTTTTCTAAATATGAAAGGGACAGGAATTTCCCCATCAAAGAGATTTTTTTTTATTTATATGCCGATGTCAATCTAACAGGAGTACACAAAAGTACAATGAAATAAAACAATCGGTCCTTTGTGACATCGAGAACAGTTAACTTAAAAATAGAATAAAAATAATACATACTTCACCAATTCAAAGTAGTTTTTTACTTCAAATTGCTAATTTAGTTGTTGATTAAAAAAAATAAATAAATTCTAAATTGAATAAAATAATTAAAAAAATTAATAACTTTTTTAGAGTTCTGAATGGAAAAGTTAGGTATAAATTAAAAAAAAAATAGATGAAATTACGGAGTTAGTTATTGAAAATGTGTTGTTTTTTTATACAAAATAGATCTAATAGTTTATTTATTACTTTTTGTCCAGGATTATGAAAAAGTTATTTTTAAAAGTATTTCAAAATGCACTGCACTATCCGATCGACCAAACTTTGTATTTTTTGTATTTTTAATAAAAGTGCAATAAAATATATATATGTGGAATCATTTACAAAATTCCTTTATTAATAAACATAACCACCCAAGTTTGAATAATTTAATATCAGATTATTTGTTTAACTTTTAACTAAAAATAAAAGATAATGGAAATCTTTTTTTAACTCTATATTATCTTTTAAGTATATTACAATTACGTTAACGATATAGTATTATGACAATTATAATATTACATCAATTTGAATTTAAGCCATATGTTGAATTAAATAAAATTTAATAATCAATTTAATGAAATAAAATTATTTTTATATTTTTTAGCATGGTATTGATATATTAATATAGGAAAAGAATTTCAGGTATAATAAATATTTTCAAATTAGAAATATTCCTAAATTGTACATAAATTTGAATTAATATATTTAATGGAAAAACAATTTTAAAGAAATTAAACTAGTTTATTAATTATTCATCCATGAATACCTAATTCACGCTCAACCCTAATTTTATTATTTATTCTGCAAATAAAGTAGAAACAGATAAAATTCTTCATGAACTTAGAAACAATTTATCTTACTGTGTATTTTATTTTATTCACACCATGAAGGTTCCAAGCAAATCAGTGGATTACAAAGTTACAAACTTTAATGAGATGGCATGGGCACTATTCCCCAGATGAACAATGAGGGCTATTATTCATGAACCATAAACAACAGCTTAAAGAACTTCCTCGACGAATCAAGGAACTTATAAAAGATAAATGCAAATGTAAAATTAATCAGTATTTTCAAATCTATTTTTCTTAATAATTCTATTATATTACAAAAAAAAAAAAATAAGTTTAACTTTGTAGAATATTATTCAAAAGATTTTTAATTTATTTGATGTAAAAATAATTGAAACTTTATATATCATTAAATGTATAAGTATTTTAAGTAGGTATATAATAAAATAAAACTAAATTCTCAATTTTGGTTTTAATAAATAAATTTAATTTATTATCCGATCTCTCTGGTGACTTATTGCTAAAATTGGGTCCGAGGCAAGTCTTATTGAGACCAGGTTAGCTCGATTAAGTCTTTTTACTATCTCGCCAGAGATAGTATTGCGATCATGAAAATTTTCGATGTTGAGATTTTGATGTTTTTATACGTTTTGAAGGTTCCTGAATCATTTTCACTAAGGTTGAGAAAAATGTCTGTGTGTGTGTATGTGTGTGTGTATGTGTGTATGTGTGTATGTGTGTATGTATGTAGGCAAGATTACGCAAAAACGGTTTGAGCTAGAATGATGAAATTTGGTACATGGACATTATTCAAAATTCATAGTTTTCTATCAACTTTTGAGAAATGTAGCTCAACCGGAAGAGGGTCATTACCTACAACGTTTTGATTTTTTTTCCTCTAAAGTGACCGTAAAGATAAAGATATATGTTTGATAATTTTTCACATGATTAATAATTATATAAAACTGCTATATATAGAATTTCAGCTTGATTGATTCGCTGAAATTACCAGAATTAATTTTTTAACACTGAAAATCTCACGCGTCAACACGTGACGTGGTGCCATCAACAAAAAGCCAAACATGCGCTGGTTTAATATTTATTATTTATTATTTATAATTTATAATTAATTAAATTTAATTTAAATATAATATATTATGTTATTTAATCCAATTCAAATTGCGAGATAGTCGAGTGGAGACACTCCAGCTAATTTTAGTTGTCCTGATACCCACATTTACATGAACATCTTTAAGGCGATTTCTTGTGTATACTGCTTTACAGAATTTGTCCCTAAGAATCTGCATTTGGATAAGTCATGGACTTATTGACCTGCCCTCGAACTTAAGTCAATTCTTTGATACTTTTTATATTTTCACTTTAAAAATAGTCCGATGCTGATTTTCTTAGGAAATTTATTTTAAAATTAATAATTTATAAATATATATATATATATATATATATATATATATATTTATTTATTTTAGTAATTATTCAAACAAAAAAAAAGGTTAAACATTTGTTCAGAGAGAATGCAAATGAAATTGAATAAATACAAACCATTTCAATTAATTATCATTGTGTTGTTAATTTACAAATGTTAGATTAATTAACGATAATGAAATTTGATATGATTTGATATTTCTAATCCTTGAAAATTATTTATAGCCTTGAAAATGATCTATATATGGGTAATTTGTTCTAATCTATTTAAATGGTCTCTGTTATCTGTTGAAGATATCGATACCAAATATTGAACTCATAATGTGTTAGAACATTTGAAACATTTTCACGAATGGCACAATGTCCCTGGAAATTGAATGAGATCCAATCATCTAGACTATAATTTTAAGAAAACTACCAGACGATGTTGCCATTGGCGAAGAAATCATAATTTCCCTGAATGTGACTCAAATATTAAACCTAAATGGATGTTCCCGTTAGGCCTCCACATGTCAACTGATATTAAATCCTGACATGAATTTAAAATATAGAAAAGATAAAAAAGAAACGATCTCTGACATATATTTTATACAAAAAACATTAATATTTTCAATTATCTTATTTTTAATTAAATTTAAAATTTAATTAATGTTATTATCAATAATTTGACATTTAATCAATATTATTGAATATTTATTTTTACATTTGCATTAAAACAATTTCTTTTAAAGTAGAAATTTTGTGTGATTTATTCCATCAAATCATAAAATAAATATATTATGTTTAAAATGAGATTTATATACCCAATAGACAGTTTGCCTGGAAGAAATTTTATGTGAAGGAATAAACAAAACTTAACGATACTTGTTGCTGTTTATACCTATTTTTGCAAATAACAAAAACCTTTGACTTTTGTACATTCCACGAAAGGACAGCGTCTATCAAGACGGGTGTCCCCTAAACAGAATAAAGGTGTTCTATGATCAGTAAAACGGGTCCTCTCAACCTTTATCTTGATTTTCTTAAACGGAAGCGCTATTTTTTATCAATTAGCTTTCCAATTTTAAGACTGGGTAGACTCCGACCAATATCCCTAGCTAGATAATAATCCTTCTTGGATCTGGATTTGAACCCGGGGCCTCGAGAATGGGAGCCAGCTATGCTTTCAATTCTTTCTTAAAGATCATCGAATAAAGTTTTTAAAACTTTTAAAACTCTAACATGCACAAATTTTATTTTTATACAATTATTATTTAATTTTACATCTTTTTCAATTAGCTTTGATTTTGGTTCACAAAAATAATTTAGTTCATATTTCTAGACAATTAAAAAATACAATGATGTTGAATAAGATGTTAGTTTAAATAGAAAAAATAATAATAATAGTTAAAATACAATTGAGATGATTGTGTATTCAAAAACATTTTAACTCATTTTTAAATAATGTGGTGACTGTTTTATGGAATTCTCAATTTTAAAATAAATTATATGGGAAATTATAATGATAATAATTATATATCATGATTAGATCAGAAATATTTCTAAAAAATATTTTTGAAGTTTTATATTTCATCAGATTATCTTGATATATACCTACAATTATGCGGATAAAGATTTTATATTTATAGTCAAAATTTACTTTTCTAATTAGTACAATAGTTATATATATTCCTATAAAAGATTAGAATTAGTTGCTCGGGATTTTTTTTTTTCCAATAGGATTTCTTTGGTTTTAAACAATAGATTGTATCTATATTCCATTTAAGTATATAAAACAAATTATTTATATTTTTAATTATTTATTCAAAACTACTTCTTTCTTCTTCTTTCACCAGGTTGTTCTTTTGAAGTCGCTCAAAGAGAATTTGATTGGCACTCGGGCAAGATACGTTGTTTCTTTGATGGATGAAGCGATCTGCCTGTCGCTCGAAGACAAGGGTTTTTAATGACGCTACGTGAACAGTGATCGCCTTAGCCAGTGCACGCGTCAACTAATGAGAGACTAGAATTCGTTATTTCTTCTTTTTAAAAGAATGCAATCAGAATTCCCATTAATTTTGCTATTGGCCACTAATCCATATACCTATCAAGACGTCATTAATGAATTAAATAATAGAAGAAATATATTTACAAAAATAGAGATTTTAATATCTCACATTACTAACAAAGTATAAAATACAGTATAAAATAGTATAAGATTTCATTTAAATTAATGCAATTTAGTAAATTATAAAATAAAATATAATAATTTTGAAAATAAGTTTAAAAAATTCAAAATATTTAAATAAATTTAAATTTATTATTATTAAATTTATAATTATCCAATTAATATAGAGAGATCAAAAACTTGCAAAAAAGAGATTAAAACTCAATGAGTAAACAAACATTTGATTTATAATAGGATATATAAATATATATATATAATAGGTTGTTCAATCAGTTCGCGGAACGGAAATGAAAAAACTAATTTTTATTTGTAAAAATGAGTTTATTTTTCTCAGCGTAGTTTCCCTCAACTTCACTACACTTATTCCAACGGCCTTCTAAATTATGGATCTCTTGACTGGAGTGGTTTTCCGGCAGCTCTGAAAAATATCCCTCCACAACAGCTATTACCTCTTCATTTGAAGAAAATTGTTTTCCACGGAGATATTGTTTGAAGTGTGGGAAGAGTCGGAAGTTGGAGGGAGCTAAATCTGGCAAATAGGCTGGATGTTGCAACAATTCGTACTTCAATTAAGTTATTTTAACAATGGTTTTTGTGGCACTCATTTTGCACATAGTTTTTAATAATAATAATCTCTCTAAATATAATGATTTTATGATGTTTATTCATATGTATATATAAGCATATATAACAAAACGATGTTTCTATCTATCTTTCTATATATACATATATATATAGGTATCTAGGTATTGGTATGTGGGTATATATGTATTTACATTAGAGAAATATATAACTTATTTATCGATCATAAATCTCTAAAACGCAAATAAAATTTATCATCATACATAAATACATCACAATTATTACCCTAGTTTTCTACTTGTTATTTCCAAATTTATTTAAACACCTTTGTATGTTATTAGATTCATATTTCTGTATTCAATTTATAAGCAAATCAAAATACATTAACAAATAATTCAATGTTGTTTTGTATTGATTGATTGTAATTAGAAAAATCTTAATTTCCATTTTCAACGGTATAAATCTATTTAATTAAAAATTGGTGATTCGTGTAATTATAAATAAATTAATTTAATTAAATATTATCAGAGAAATTGATCAATATTATTAATAAATATTATTAAAACATTTAAAAAGTTGAAATTTTAAATTAAGATAATTTTACTAATAAAATATAACTCTTTTTTAGATATGAATAGGTATACCTTTTAACTTTAACTCGAACGTTACAGGAATCTTTTATAATACAAATAAAAAAAAATAAATAATTGAACTAATCCGCATAATGGGAACATTTCAATTATTAATTTAATATATTATTTTATTTTCTTTGCTAGAAGGCTACGAACACTATTTAAAGAAAAATATCGTAAAATGGTAAAATACTAACTAAGCGATTTTAATGTTTCAATACTTTTTTAGGTCCCATTTTTGATGATGTTTGTTTAGGATCTATTTACAACTGTCCCAAATGAATGTAGAATATTTTTATCCAGGATAAATATTTTAATTTTTTTATAATTAATTTTTTTTATAAATTGAGTTGGTAATTAAATAAAAATATAATCTGGAAGAATAAACTTAAGATTTGGAAATGATCGCAAGAGTTGCTTTAATTTCTTATAAATTTTTACAGTGTAAATAATTCAAAAAAGAGAATGATTAGATCTAGTAAATATATTTTTATAAATATTTGATAAAGAGTTGTTATATTTTGTGATACTTTTCTAATATTTACATATATCCGAGACATGCTAATATTGAATATCTGACCTATCCTCTCTCACTGTTATATGAATATCTTTCATTCACTTGAAAATCAAAAGGATTTTTGTTTGTCGAATCTTTGCTATCTCTCATTTTTTTATAAATAGATGCTACAATCTCTACTGTTAATACATTTAATATTCTATAATATATGAGTACCGGGACCCCTCGGTAATTAAGTTAAAAAAAATGATTCATTATTGGGTTTGGCTGATAATATTAATACCTGGGACACCGAGATCTCGCTCGACCCTTTAAAAAATATTGATATACAATTATTTAATTATTTATTACAATTATTAAATGTTCCATCATTGCATCAATCTGACTAATTGATTGAATTGAACTGGGGTCACCAATAATAATACCTGGTTCACTGAGCCACAACTCGGTCAATAAAAAAAATGATTCTTTATTATCGGGTTTGGCTGATAATATTAATACCTGATTCACCGAATCGCTATTCAAATAATAACATACAAACAGAAAAATACTATCTCTGGTGTGAATTTCAAAAAAATCGTTAGAGCTGTTTCTGAAAACCCATTTACATATATACATATACTAGCTGCTCAGAGCTCCTTCGTCGCTCTTCACATCTAGACGGGGGCTCCGCCCCCTGTACCCCCGAGTGGTACATAGTATTTGGTTGAAAGTAGTAAAAGGTTTTCATCCATTTTGTTTCAATCAGTGTATAACATAAAACTTTCATTTCTTATTGTGTGATTATTTAAAATATATTTTAATTTAATCAGTAAATTAATTATATATATTTTTATTGAATATGTTATAACTATCTACTCGAAAGTTCTTGGCAGCTACAACCACATTTCTCCAAGTGTCCTTATCCTGAGCCTCTGTTCCATCTTTCTTACGTCATTCCCTGGTGTCCTCATCTTTGGCCCATAAATGCTGGGAAGAATCCTATTCTCAAATACTCTGAATCCACTCTCATCTCCTAAGATCATAGACCATGTCTCACACTCATATAATACAACAGACAAAATAATTGTTTTATATATTTTAATTTTCATTCCCTTTTATAATAATTTTGATGAGATAAGCCTCTTTACTGCATGATAACAGGCGTTTCCCGATTGCAACTTCCATTTAAATTCTTCTCAAATATTATTATCCTTCGTGATTACATTCAATTTTTCTACATATTCAAATTCTACATTTTGTATGTTAATACTGCTCCTGTTTGTTTCTAAATATATTTATTTATCATTATTAATTTCAAACCTCATCTCTTTTCCTACCTCGATTAATTTTTCCTCGCTATCTGTAATTGCAATTGCCGAATCTCCTATTATATTTAAGTCGTCTGGGTCACCTAATATTTTACAATTGATTTCCGCATCTTACTCTTTCTTTACTACCTTCAAGATAAATTTTAAGATCAAAATTTGAAAAAGTTTAGCCGGATCTATTGAGTCATGCGTAGGTTTTACTAAAGTCTACAAATAATTAGTGAACAGAGATATTGAATTCGCGGTTTTTTTAATATCTGTCATAATGAAAATATCTTAATTAATGTTGATCGATTTGGCATGAACCCGCAATGATATCGTCTAATATTTCCTCCGCCTATAGTTATAAGTATTGTATATGTTATAATAGAGTATAATATTTCTTGATCATTTCATTTTGATATTTTAATTTCATTGCTTGATTTTTATTGAATATTTTTAATTATAATAAAATTTTAGAAAATGCAAAGTTAGAGACTTGAGACAATTTATAAAAATTAACGGTATAAAAGAATTGATAAAACTAAAGATAAATTAACAATATATACATTCATTAATAGTATTAATTTAAATTAATGGATTTATTTGATTTTTTATTATTAAGTTCATTTATTAATTTTTTTAGATCATAGTTAATTCCCTCCCTTAAAATAAAAGAAGTATTCAAATATAGAAAGAATAAATACAAAATAATTTAAGTTAAATATGATTTAAATATTTTATTATATTAATTAAAATGAGAACTTTTAGAATAAATTATTTAATTGAAATGATATTTGAATATTAGAATTTAAAATAAAAAGTTAAATATTATAATAATTCTTTGATTGCTAGTTATATACATTGTGTAAAATGAGTCCGCCAGTCAGTGGGCCACGCCTGGCTCTTGAATGAACAACACGGAGAACTATATAAACTTTAAAAAATTAAATTCTGTGGTTATTGATTAGAATTAGATATTAATAAAATCTATAGCCTATGTTACCATAGAGATATATAAGAATATTGTGATGTATTTTCATAGAAATCGTTTCTTATTTTTTGATGTTCATAATTCTAAATTACCGGTAAAGTGTCGGTTAAGTAGGAAATTTCTTTTTTGTTTGTTTCTATGACAGCAAAAAAGTAAACAAATTACATACATATATACATACATACATACATACAAACACTCTCCTTTATATATATAGATACATACATATATACTTACAATTTTAGCTAGCATAATAAGATTAGATACCTTTTTATAATTTTCTAAAAAATCTTCATATAGGTATTTGAAATCATGAGAATAGAAAAATTACGATTAATTCTTGAAATTAAATTTTTAAAATAAAAATATTAAAACTTTATTTAATTGGTGACATGACTGTATCTTAAGAATCCAACTTAAATAATATCACAAATATCATCTTGGTTAAATAAATTTGTACAATGGGCAGCTGATTACTGCAAAAAGTCAAATCATCAAACTGTACCTTTCCTGTAAAAAATCAAATCATGAAACAGCAACAGGTAGATGTTGCGTAAATGAATTTTGAAATCGGTTAATTAAAACTCTTATTTCATCTATAAAATCTTTGGTGAGATTAAAAAAAAAATCAAATCATTCCTCCTCAAATGTTTATTATTAACTATTATTTATTTATTAGTTAAAATTAATAAATCTGTAAATAATCTATAAGTGAGAGGCAGTGGCGTACCTAGAACTTTTGCCGCCCGGGGCGATCTCCAGTTTACCGCCCTATTATAAGTCAATCAAATAGTGGTTTTTATAAATTAATACACATAAATAAATTATTAAGTTATTTAATCAATATTAATTAATACACAGAGAGTAAATTTTAAACCTAGCAGACCGCATTCCGCCGGCCCTGCTTTTCAAAAGAAAAATCGATGATTTAAAAAAAATATTGGTATATCACTTCAAAGTAATCATATAAACTTTTCAAAAGAAATGACATTTATAAACTGATATCAAAAAATTTTAGTTAGGAAAAATTGCCGAACAAAATCGTAAAGATGCGTTTACGAATTCAACGAATTTTAATGAATACAATAAAATAAAATTATTATCCTGTTCTTGGAATTAGAATTCAAAATTTACACTAAAATGCATTTACATACACCGAGGAATAATATTCGAAATCATATAGTTAATCATAATTTATATAAATCAAATAGTAATCTTATAATAATCATAATAATCATTTATTATTCAAGAAAGAAAAAAAAAATATGAAATGAATAAGTTGCTTTTTACAACTATAACTAAATATAAAAAATGCCGCCCCAAGATAAGTGCCGCCCGGTGCGGATCGCACCCACCGCCACCCCCTAGGTACGCCACTGGTGAGAGGATAGAAATTGGATGGAGATATATATATGTATGGTAGTTAGATAAATTGATTAAATTTAAATATGAATACCATTATTGAAGAACGAAGTGCAATGTCCGAGGGACATGTACTTTGCCTTAAAAATCACCCCAATCTCCTGGCTTCTCGTCTCTTGAACGACACTGAAATTTTGAGACGACTTAAACGGACTAAACCGATTTAGTGCAAAAAACTTTATGATTGTTACTTCCCATCCAGTGATATAATGGAAATTTATTAAAGAATTATCTATGGCCACTTCTGCGGTGTCAAACTCACACAGTTTAATTATCTTGCATTGTTCAAATAATATTGTAAAACTGTGTTATGACTGGTTCAATTTTTTGTAAATAAATAAAAAAAAATTTATTTTTCGTAATATTTAATTTTATACCTAAATTCTTTTACTCTTTATTTTAAAATTATTTTAATGTCCACTTTTAAATGACATTAATTTATTAAATAAAATTCTAATTATCAAATTATTGCACTAATATTATACTAGATGCTTTAAATTTTTCTTTTTGATTGTTTTTGATGTTGATTCAGATTAGTTTCATTTGTACTTAGTATTAGTTACTAATTAACCGCATTTTTATTTGTATTGTTTTCTTTATCACTTCAAAATAAAAAAACTGCATTTATTTAAATTGTTAATATTTCTTAATTTAAATATTTACTTAATTAAAAATAACGATTTATTTATTAAAAAAACTCTTTATGATAAAACGGTATTACATTGAAATTTTAATTTTAACTTAATGTTCATGGCAACAAAATTATTTGTAAAAGTAATTAAATGTGAATGGTTAATTATATGGATGTTCCATATGATTGCTGACAAGGTATATTAATTATTGACTCGAGGCTTATTAAAGACATTGATATCAGAAGGGTCAATTAAATCGCAGCAGAAGTAAGAAAACGCCTCCTAATGGTTGCTCCAGCTTTTCTCGCTTTTCTTCGACTAACCCTCTCCTCCCCAATCATTCTGATTTTTTTTCTCCTTTTTAAACTGGCGTCATTAATTTCTCGTTGCTTGCTTTCTTTTACCTTCCCTCTGCAAGGAAGGAGCCTCCGTTTTTTTAATGAATAATTGAGGTGCTCTAATTAATATTCTTTAACTTTAAGAAAAATGCTAATTACAGATGACAAATCAAAGATGGATCCAAGATGAATGCTTAGCAATTTTCATCATGAAAGTAAATAAAATAAATTAAATTAAATTCTTGATTTATAACATTACATAATAACAATAACAATACTTGATTCTTCTTAAAAAATATTTTGTATCTTATCTTATTATGCTAGCTAAAATTGTATATATGTATTTATCTATATATCATGGTTCTCAAAAACCGCTCTAACGATTTTTTTCAAATTCACACTAGATATAGTATTTATAAAGAAAAATTAAGTTTTATTGATGATATCTCTTGAAACATACAGCTTCATTATTAATTTCTTAATTGAAAATTATATATTATATGGAAAACGTCAAAATTTTTAATACTGCCTGCTAAGACAGTAAAAAAATGACAATTTTTTATCTAAATACATATAGTCCAGCGGTTGGACTGATGTTTTAACGAGTGGATTTCGTTGGTTCGAAACTCGCCGGGTGAATCGTTATTTAAAAATGAAAATAATGATTTTGTTATTTTTTTTTCTTTTTATCTATTGTTTACTTTTTAATAAATTACTATTCTATATTTATTTATTCATTGTTCTTTTATTAATAAAGTTTTAGATAGTTTTATAAGTTTTAATATTTTTTCAATAAAATATTATTCAATATATTTATTAATATTATTTTATTTATTATTATTGAGTACCCGAAGTTCCATTCATTTTAATCAGATTGATGCAATGATGCAACAGTTAATAATTGTAATATTGTAATAAATTTCTATCTTGAAAATTGTTACATATTATTCAGGATATTTTAAAAACTATTTCTTTCTTTAATTAATATTCATTTTTTCTATAAGTCAGATATATTTCCAAATATTAAATAATTTTTGAAGTGAAAACTTCTTTAGCGGCGTTGAGCACTTTTGCGGGATGGGGAAAAAGTATAGAACTCGCGTGATCGTGACCAACACCATGAAACCATCTGCTTTCAAATTTCTTATAACAGAGCGCGAAATTTGAATTGTCATTAGAACTGTTTTATAAATTATCTCTAACATATAAATATATATTTATTATGTAAAGTTCATTTCATATATACATATATAATCAAAATTATACGAAATGAACTTCACATAATAAATATATATTTTATGTTAGAGATAAGAATTATAAAACAGTTCGTATTGCAATATTTTAAACAAAGTTGTGTATTTATATATATATAAATATAAGTTACAAATTTGTTTAAAATATATGTTTAAAATAATATATAAGTTATATATATATACATGCATATGAAATTCATCTTTCTCGTGAAATAGCGCGAATTTCGTCTGTTTTAAAATTTCTTACGCAGAAGTTTTCACTTCTGTCGGCCAGTCCCACGACTGCCAATTTTGCTTTTTTAATTCCGAAAAGCTGCAAAGCACGTTTTTTTGTCTTTAGTTTGTTTTATAACCACTTGGGGCGCTAAACAGTTTTTCAAAAAAACACTATAGAAAATTAGCTGGAGTGTCTCCACTCGACTATCTCGCAATTTGAATTGGATTAAATAACATAATATATTATATTTAAATTAAATTTAATTAATTATAAATTATAAATAATAAATAATAAATATTAAACCAGCGCATGTTTGGCTTTTTGTTGATGGCACAACGTCACGTGTTGGCGCGTGAGATTTGCAGTGTTAAAAAATTAATTCTGGTAATTTCAGCGAATCAATCAAGCTGAAATTCTATATATAGCAGTTTTATACAATTATTAATCATGTGAAAAATTATCAAACATATATCTTTATTTTTACGGTCACTTTAGAGGAAAAAAAATCAAAACGTTGTAGGTAATGACCCTCTTCCGGTTGAGCTACATTTCTCAAAAGTTGATAGAAAACTATGAATTTTGAATAATGTCCATGTACCAAATTTCATCATTCTAGCTCAAACCGTTTTTGCGTAATCTTGCCTACATACATACACACACACATACACACACACACACATACACACACACACACACACACACAGACATTTTTCTCAACCTTAGTGAAAATGATTCAGGAACCTTCAAAACGTATAAAAACATCAAAATCTCAACATCGAAAATTTTCGTGATCGCAATACTATCTCTGGCGAGATAGTAAAAAATATATGTACCTATATATTATATATTTATGTATTATTGAGGAGCACAAGTTCATTAATTTTAATCAGATTGATGCAAATGTGTAACATTTAATAATTGTAATAAATAATTAAAGAATTGTGTATCAATATTTTTTAAAGGGTAGAGCGAGAGCTCGGTGTCCCAGGTATTAATATTACCAGCCAAATCCAATAATAATGAATCATTTTTTTTAACTTAAGTACCGAGCCGAGGCTCGGGGTCCCGGTACTTATAATAATGTGTTAAATACCATTAAATGAGTGGGTTATTTTTTAATTGCATGCTTAATAATGAAAATTTGTATCATATCTTTCAAACTTTGCGGTATGCATCTCAAGATCGGAAATATATTTATGTATATATAAATAATTTCTTATTGTTTATAAAATTAGTGGTTAGAATGGGAGAGAAAAGCGACTTTGTAGAGAAACAGGTTGGGAAGCGACCGGTTGTTAGACCAAGAACGCCTTGGATAGACGAGTTGGGAGAGAGAGGAAGCTGAATAGCACGTTTGGATGAGTGTGGTTGCTGCTGCTAACAACTTTCGAGTTCTACAATTCTTCAGTCAAATTAGGGAATATAGTTTTAGATTTTCTTGGTCAATACAGACATTCCCAAAGTGGTCTATATCGATCCCCAGGGGTTTATGGCAACCTACAAGGGGTCTTCGGCAGCAAATAAAAAATTTGGGAGTCCATGAAATGAAAATGGGGTCTACGATAGTGCTCTCAAGCCTATTTACTTACATTGTACTATCTTACAATTCAATATGGCTCTAAAAAAAAGGTAAAAATTTTTTACAAAATTTCAATCAATTAATTTAGGGGGTCTACCCAAAACCCAAAAACATGGCAAGGGGTCTACGACACCAAAAAGTTTGGGAACCTATGATATAAATTAACAATAAATAAAACTATTTTTTACTCTTCTTTGTATAGAGCTCTGGTTAAGGGCGATTGGTCTCATGTTTAACTAAGATTAACAAGAGCGACCTGGTAGTAGATCGATCAGATATCCTTTACCAAGACTAGTTTAGTCAATTAGTTTCCCACTAGGAGTCCTCTTTGTTTGCTTAATAGTATGCTAGCTAAATTAGACAAAACCAGGGTGAATGGAAGCTCTGTGCTACTAGGACAAGTGACAAGGGACACTAATTAATTTATTAAATACATGTAGGAGTAGTGTATATAGCAAAGAAAAAAAAATTAATTGTAATTTCGACCATATTATTAATAATAAATTATGAACTTGCAAATTTATGCAAATTTCAAATTTCTTTTTTATTTAAGGTCCTAGTAATCATAATTAATTTAAACAAAAAGGAATATAAAGATAGATCAATGAGAAATTTGATTGAAAAATAGTAAAGAAAGCAGGTAGAAATTGGTTGTTTTGGCAACTAACTTTCACTTTTTACTACTATAGTTTTATATGGAAAATAGAGACATACATTTCTAAAGAGTCCAACTAAAATCAAGTTTTTAGGTAGTATTGTTATAGCTATTTGTTTCTATAATTAATTATTAGTTAATTAGTTAATAATAATAAATAAAGCTAAAAAATTAATAGAGATATTAATAATAATGTTTGTTGGTTAAAAGAAACAATTTTTTGAAAATGTAATGATAAAATATAAAAAATTAAATCTTCTCTTTTATTCAGAACAAAAAAATATTATTAAAAAAAGGTTAATAAATTGTTAGACGATCTATATATCTTTTTGGTAATTATTTACAACCATGGTTCCGAGATAGAAATGATCGTCCCTAAGAGGGCGATACCTTCAACCAAGCTTGGCTTTAGGTCAAGAAATGGCGCGGCCTTCACCATTGTGTTTGCTTTGCCCAGTAGATAGCGAAATTAAAATAATTTTTTTGAATGACTTTAGTATGAATCTAACTATTTCTAAAATAAAATAAACCGAATTTAAAAAACCGAAAAAGCGTTGAAATGATAGTTGATCTTTTTATATATAATTAATCTCAAATTAAATATTTTTTAATATTAAAAATAAATAAAAAAACATATTTCATATGTATATTTATTTTTATAAATGTTTAGGGAAATTTTGCAATTATCACTAATTAAAAAAAATTGTGTTAATATATATTTAAATTCAAATTGTATCTACTCGCCCTCTTGTGATCATATATGTCATACTATAACTGTCAAAACATTGCCCCCCACCCCAATTTATATGCAAATTATATTAATTTTTCTCTCGTAAACACGAAATTTCCAGAAAATATTTCATATCAAAAATCAATCAGGATAATGTAAGGTAGTACGCACTGGTATTTTTTTTTCCAATCCATTGATCCTTCATCTTTTTATATGTCTATCAAAAAAAAGCATTTTTGTAAAATTAAAGATATATTAAGTTTGATCTAAAAATGGATTCAATATGTTCACATTAAGAATTAAACAATACCTCCCTTACTATCGTCGGTCGGTAAAAATATACTGTAAAATATGCTGTTTTATGTAGCCTTTTTAATTAATTTATTTTTACTATGTACTGTGTATCTGTATATGTGTGTATGTAGACATGATTACGCAAAAACGGTTTGAGCTAGAATCATGAAATTTGGTACATGGGCATTATTCAAAATTCATAGTTTTCTATCAACTTTTGAGAAATGTAGCTCAATCGGAAGAGGGTCATTACCTACAACGTTTTGATTTTTTTTCCTCTAAAGTGACCGTAAAAATAAAGATATATGTTTGATAATTTTTCACATGATTAAAAATTGTATAAAACTGCTATATATATATAATTTAAACTTGATTGAATCGCTAAAAGTACCAGAATTAATTTTTTAACACTGCAAATCTTGACGTTGACGTGGTGCCATCAACAAAGAGCCAAACATGCGCTGGTTTAATAAATATTATTTATTAATTTTAATTTATAATTAATTAAATTTAATTTAAATATAATATATTATGTTATTTAATCTTATTCAAATTGCGAGAAAGTCGAGTGGAGACACTCCAGCTTATTTATTTTATAGCTATTTAATAATTAATTTAATTGTGTATGGTTGAATGTTTATTGATTTGATATATTTTCTCTAAATATTAAAAATTAGACAAGTTCATTATAAAATCAATAATGCATTACTAATATAATATTCTGTTTTCTGTAAATCTTAATTGAGAAAGAATTTGTAATATACCTGCAAGCACATGAATATGTTTATTACAATGAAACATTATCATTTGGCGTGAGTAATATCTAAAAGCACCTCTTTGATATATTAATAGGCTAAAGAGATAATAATATTAAATTATCTTGTGTTAGAGAGAAGGGTCATGAGAGAACTAATCCAACTTATGGTTAGAGATTATCACTTGGCAGCATACTAAGATCAAAGATACTATTATTAAAGTTATTGGAAAGGTTCATCAACAAGATAATCTTAAATTGAAGGAATATCAATTTAAATTGAGTAGCAAAAGAAATGGAATTCTAATTAAAGACGTGGATAAGTAATAGTATTAGAGACAATAAAAAACTATGTAATAATATTATAGTTAAGTTATATTCCAAAAATCCTTTTTTTTAATATATTTGTAGAATACTTTAAGAAAAAATATACATTGATGTTTATTGAACAAATCATTTTTATTATATTTTCAGGTGAAACACAAGGAGACATAAAACGATTTCGATATACTTAGAAGAAAAATAAAAGCTTAGATGTTTGATTTGCTCTTCATGATAGTTTAAAAGGATGTTTGATCTCCAATCGTGATATATATATTGATTGCTTTTATATTTGTTTGGGCAGGACATGTGGCTAGAATGGGAGAAGATAGAATGGCAAAAAATATATTGATAGGGAGGCCGAGTGGGAAACGTCCTCTTGGAAGTGAGTGGATAATGTGGGAAAGGATGTGAGAGAGATGGGAGAGGATAGGGACTGGAAGGATGTGGCTCAGAATAAGAATACTTGGAGAGGCGTGTTTGGTGCGGCCAAGAACTTTCTAGTTCCGTAGAGTCACAGAAATAAAAAAAAAATTATATTTGTTGATTTTTTTTTTATTAAAAAATAATTATCTTAATTCTCTTGATCAAAGTTTGAAATATATGTATAGTTAAAGGTAAACATAAATAAATCAAACTATTTTTAATTATAAAAAAATTTTCCTCTTCCTATACACATTTTTCATTATACTAGTAGAATAATAGAGATTTCATTGATACTCTTTTAGAGACTATCATTTGAATACTCAATTTTTTTCTCATTTTTTAAATTTTTAAATGCTAAAAGTTTAAATTTAATAGATTTGTAATCATGAACCGAGTTAGCTTCAGTTTAAAAATGGAATATATATATGGTATATATATATATGTATTTTTAATTTTTTCTAATAAAAAATATGAATCCTCCCCCCCCCCACACACACAAACAGATTTTTTTATCTCTTATATATAAATATTGCAAATAACGATTAACGATCTAGTAAATGATAATAAATAATCTCCACATTTTAGTATATAATTCATTTTAGCATAATAATTTTTTGCTTTGAACAACTATTAATTTATAAATTAATCATAAATTTACTTTTAGATAAAACATTTAATTTTTAATCTATCTATCCGTGTAGCTCTCTAGAAATATTATATACCATAATTAAATTATATAATTATATTAATTATATTAGAGAAATTTTAAAAATTTAATTTTAATATACTAATAAGTTTTCTTTTAATGTTGATCAATCAAATATTCAATTTTTAAATATATTTTAAAAATATGTGTCCTAATGAAATTTAATGCAAATAATCCTTCACACATATTCAAATTGTGAACATTCAAAGAACAATTATAATATATTTTTGGGAATTTAAAATATGGGTATATAATTAAATTGTTTAAAAAAATTCGATATATTATATTCATTTTGATTGTAGTCCTGATATTAATTTTCTTTTAAAATAGATTCTTGTAATATTTATTTGTTAATAAATAATTTGAATAAATAATTTGAAAGAATAATCAGAAAATCTGAAATAATTTTTTAATATTTTTTTTAATAATAAGTATGTAATTAGAATTTAGAATTAAATTCAAACTGGTTTTATTTAAACTTTAACTCTAAAATTTAAAAAAAGTTTTTATTTTTTTATTTATTAAAAATAAATAATCTTTTACATTCTTCCAAGACCATTATTATGATTCTAATTAAGCTTCAAGTGCCACTTTCTTTTTATATCATTGTTAAATATTAAATTTATATTCTAAGGTTAATTATAGTAAGAATACGTAAATAAAATATAAAAAATATATAAAGGAGGATAGAAATGTTTTTTATTTAGTTTAATTTTAGAGGTTTTTTAATATAAAGCAGTTTGAATGATTGACTTAATATAAAAAATAAAATCTAAGAATTTTTAAAAAATAATAATAAATAAACATAACTAATAATATAAGTACTTAAATAATTAATCACATCATCTAGTTGAATATAGTTATTACATTCACTCACCTAAGCAAATTTTTTTTAAATAAAAAAATGTTTTGTTAATTAAAATGGTAGCTATTAAAATCGGGAATGAAAACATTATTGTCAGGGAAAAGATCAAAAAGTAAGAATTAAATTTCTAATTAAAAATACCATTAAAATTGTTATCAATTTTCCTCTGAGAATACCACAATATATTTTATAATTAGAGTTAAAAAATATCTATAATTATATAAAATCATTAATCGTTGATTATATTACGAGTATTATTACATATAATGTACTTTTTTTATTGACTCTAGAGATTAAAATAAATTTTACCCAGGCATCAAATTTACAATATTTAATGAAAAACGCTGAAAATAATTTAAAATATTGAAAATTAATTATATCATAAATTATAATTTATAATAGCTATAATCATTAACTGTTTTATTTTAAGTTAAATTTAAATTAGAATAAATTATCTAACCTAAATAAAAATCAGTTACCAATAAAACATTTTGAAGATAATATATTAGGGGTTACACTTTAAAGCTGCAGATTTTTTAATGACGTAAAAAATAAATTAATAATCACTAAATTTAATTTCTTTTATAAATATATTTTTATTAAAATAACATTTTCTAATAAAAATGTATGTATGTATATATATATATATATATATATATATATATTTGAATAAATTATTTTCAAATCGACATGCTTCAAAAATTACTTATGGATAATGTATTGGGTTGCATATGTTTCAGGAGTGTCAATATCCTGATAACAAATATTGTTCTCTGGTATCAAATAAAAAAAAAATATATATAATATGCATGCAACAGTTTGTAAATATTCAATTTACATTTGATATCATTTATTATAAAATAGCAAAGAACACGATCCTAATTCCCTAGTGGTAATCTTTTATCATTAATCTCTGTTCCTTTTGTTTTTCCTTGTTTATGAAGAATTTATTTTACGTTCATTTCAAATAATCGATTATATAAATATATATTTGATTTTCATAAATCACCTTTTTTGTGAAACAAATAAATTGTACAATAAACAAAGAAGACCAATTCATTCTCGTTTGGCAATAGAGATATAGTTATAGACGTGTATTATAGTGGACAACTCTTTACCGCTACAAATTTTGATTAAATCCAAGAACAAACAAGAAGACGTGGTGTGGTTACGTATTACACGGAAGCTTAAATGGTAGCTGTCCGGGGTCGTTCCTTTCTCACTCTTCCTATCTCCACCCACAAACACTTTCCATTTTCCTTGTATTTCTCTTATCAACAGATAGGAATAGAGGAAGAAGAGAAAGGTTCTTGAAACATAGATGATATTTTCTTTATAAAAATATTAGTGAAATGAGAAAATAAAGACTTCGAGAATTGTAAAACAAATTATTTTTAAAAGAAATTAAATTAAAAAAAACATGATTCTGGAATTTTTTTAGAAAAACTTTCTAATATTGTATATTATTATTATTATTATTATTATTATTATGATTTACAATCAGAAATCCTCAACACACTCTAGTGTCAGTCAATTCTTTTTTGAGAATTAGGCTCACGGTTGTGATGGAGAGGGAATTCACCCTAACCCACAACAACCTTTATATTTCCTTTATGGCTTAGGACTTTTCTAAGAATATAACAAGTTTGTAGAATAACTGGTTTCTGGATAATGATGGAAAGTTTATCCGTTAGTCCTAATACCTTTAAATTATCTTTAAATTTCACTGGAGATATTCCTTCTACCGACATCACATTATAACTATCTTCACACTAGTCAGCTTCCACAGAGATTTCAGCTCAATAGCAAGATTTTGGTATTTGTAGTATTTCTCCTTCCCGGTTTTTGAGACGTTGTGGGAAAGGAATGCCCACCTCTATTATTGTTGCCTTTTTCTCTTTTTTATCAATCAACAGAAGGTCAGGGCGATTGTAATCGATAGATTTATCGGTTATTATGGGACAATCCCAGTACAGCACATAGTAATCGGATTCTAAGACCGTGGGAGGTGAGTATTTATAATAGGGTTCCAGGATAGTAATAAGGTTGCACTTAAGGGAAATTTGTATGTGGAGGATTTTTGCCACTTGGTTATGCCTACAAGTGTAGACATTATCCGCTAGTGCACTGCAACCACCCGTGAGATGTTCTACTGTTTCCCCAGGTTTCCCACATCTCCTACATCGATCAACTACGTTCAACATGAGGATGTTTTTCTCATAATTACGCGTCCTGATTGTCTTATCTTGAATTGCTGTGATTAATTCCTCTGTTGGTGGGAATAGGTAGCCCTTTTCAAACATTGATAGTGATGTCTCCCTATGGACATCGGGGTCACTCAATTGAGTGGGATATTTCCAATGGAGTATTTTATCTCTGCATGATGTTATGAGGCTCTCATATGGTTCAACTACATCGTCTATTACCTGTAGTAAAAAAATTCAAATATTCCAATTTTTAAATTTATATACAATTTAATATTAATGTTTATTAATTTCATATCAAAAAAGAGAATTTATTAAAAATTATAAATAAAAAAAAGAAACCCATTAATAAAAAATTATTATAGAATACAATAATTTTGGTTTAAAACAAATTTAAAAAAATTACTCAATTTAAAAAAAAGACAAAAATTTAAAACAACTCTTTTATATCATTTGCCTAAAAAATAATATTTTATAATATAACCAAGAAATCATTTTTGCAATTAAAATATAGTTATAATTAATAATTGAAACAAAAACAAAAATAATATAATTTAGTCATTTTAATTGTCGTTTTGAAAATATTTTTGTATTCATACAACACTAAAAATAATAATTTTTTTTTTTTTATATTAGTCATTGATATACTTTACACTTTTAAATAAAAAAAGAAGAAATATTCATTCAAGAATAAATAAAAAATAATTAAAGTTAAATATGATCTAAATATTTATTAAATTAATTAAATTGAGAACTTTTAGAATCAATTATTTATTTAATTGAAATGATATTTGAATATTAGAATTTAAAATAAAGAATAAAATAATATATTAATTCTTTGTTTGAATTTATTTATAATTAATATTAATAATAATAATAATTTATATAATTGATTAATTTATATTCATTGTGTAAAATGAATTGGTTAGTTCAGACGGCCACCGTAGGCTCTAGAATAAACAACAGTGAGTATTATATAAATATTTAAAAAATCAATTTCTGCGGTTATTTATTAAATATTAATAAAATTTATAGCCTATGTTACTATAGAGGTATATAAGAATATTGTGATGTAATTTCATAAAAATCGGTTCAGCCAATTTTTAGTCTATAACATCCTTATTTTCCGGACAGATAGAACGACAGACAGTCAGACATAAAATATTCTAAAATCACTTTTGGATTCTAGAGGTCACGAAACGCGAAGATATGCAAAAATTTTTAAATTCTGAGCAATGTGGAGACAAAAACCTTTTTTTATATATATAGATTTTTTTGATTTTCAAAAAACATTTATATCGTAATTAGTCATTGATTGAAATTCTTATTAGTATATGTAATGTATTGGAAATATATTATATAATATACATTATTATATAGTGAGAATGTGTTAGAATAATAAGAAGGAAGTTGAGTTGGCATTCTTTAAGCCGTGGGAAAAATATAATCAAGGGTGATCGTTATGTAAGAAAAGAAAGATTACTAATGGGTGCAACGGAGACAGAGGATGAGAGAAGGAGATGGCGAAAGGGGAAGGAGGGGAGGCTCAAGGTGAGATGAACCTAAAGCGAGCGAGAGTGTGGCAGGCAGTGGAGAATGTACACGAGAGAATAAGTGATTGAATTATCGATAATTATAAGATGTGTGTGTTAATTTTGATCTGTTTAGTGAATCTGTGTTCCTGGCCAGGGGAGTGTGAGTAAAGCAAATTTAATTACATTAAATGCATTTGAATAAATTCGTATGAAATTGATTAAATAAATGAATTAATTTGGATAAGATATATTAAATAAGTTAATGTAAAATTGATTGAATAAATAAAGTAAATAATATGAATTATGATTAACTGAATTAATATAAAATTAATTAAATAAGCAAGTTGAATTAAATAAGTTATAATTGAAAGAATTAATGTAAAATTGATTGAATAAATAAATTAAATAATATAAATTATGATTGAAGGAATTAATGTAAAATTAATTAAATAAACAAGTTAAATTAAATAAATTGTATGTGAATATATTAATGATTTAAATTTGATTTATAATTGTATCCTAATTAAATGAACAAATTAAATAAATTATACTTGAAATAAATTAAATGATGTTTTTAATAAACAATTAACACATTCGTCGCATATAGGTGGCATGATCTCGTACCTTCTTTCTAGCATTGGTGCAAGTAAGTACGCGGCCCATTACAACTGGTGTCAGGTGTGGGGTTGAGGGTTTAGGGGTAGAGAGTAAAATAATTAAGCAAAATTTTGAGGATTGCATCGATAACATTTAATTAAAATGGGAATATTTTGTTAATAGTTAATTCCTTTCAAACCAAAGATAAAGTAAAATTCTGAGAGCAGGGATACGGAAATTTGGGAGTATTTAAGTGAGGGAGAGTACGATAAAATTAAACCCTAGACCTGGTGTTTGCTCAACATCGAAGTTGAAAGCACCCCCACGAAACATGGAGGAACAGATCCATAATTTGGAACAACAATTAGGACAATTGCAGGCCCAGTTATCAAATCTGACTGGGGCGGCTGGTCCCGTGGAGGTACGCGTCAATCGAGACCCTAATTGGGGAATAGTGGAGGGGATGTCGCCCTGGACGGGGACAGGACAGATTGACCTATTCCTCAATAAATTTGAGCAATTGGCCAAAATGGGTAACATACCCGAGGACCAGAGGAGGGAGGTCTTGGAATGGAAGCTGGAGGGAACGGCGTTGAGAGTCGTCAGAAATTTACCAGGAGATATCACTTGGGAAGGGGTGAAGGAACAACTGAGAGCGAGGTTCAAGCCGGAAGACACGGCCACCCAAAGGATGAGAATGGTCCTGACTATGGGTCAAACTCCGCAAGAGAGTGCAGCGGATTATCTAGATAGATTACGAGATGCAATGGCCGGGATAGATTGGGCGGGTACAGGAATTACCCTATTGGCTCGGTTTCTAGAAGGGCTCAGAGGCGAACCGGGTAGACAAGCCCGAGTAGCAGCCCCCACGACCGAGGAAGGAGCCTTACAGATTGCGCAACGGTGGGAAAAAGAGGGAAGGAATGTCCCGGAAACCCGCTTTACCTACCCATGGAGACGTAGAGACAACACACGGTTCACGAGTAACCCTGCGATTAGGGGCAGGTGTTACAATTGTAATCGGGAGGGACACATGGCTCGGATGTGCCCCATAAAGAGGGAACCGAATAGTACCATTGGGGGTACAGAGAAAAGAGGGAACATCAAACCTCGTGAAGGATGCTATAGGTGCGGGAGTAGGGAGCACTTTATAAGGCAGTGTCCCCGACCTCCCCAGGTGAAGTGTGTGGCCGAAGAAAACATCCATACGCAAGTGGCCCCAAAAGAGTTCGGACTCCCTCCGCCCCAAGAGTGAGTCCGAAGAGATTCGGATCTCTCCTGGTAACCGCAATCAACACCAATGCGGATAAGGCTACTAGAGTGAGACTGAGTATAGGGGGACGGGAATTGGAGATGCTAGTGGACACGGGGTCGGAAGTGTCGATCTTAAAAGCTCCTATTCCAGATATCCCTGTAATGGGATATCCGCGAAATGCGTGTGGAGTTACGGGAGATCTGTTGCCCATTAGTGGTCAACAAATGCTTCCGATACTGGTGACGAAGAAAAGAATCATGCATCCATTCATTATTTGCGATGTACGAATAGCGGGAGATGGGCTCCTGGGAATGGATGTGTTGACCGCTTTGGGAGCGGTGATTGATGTGCAGAAAAGGGAGTGCCGTTGGAACGGCACAGCACGAGGTAACGGGAAAGGGAAAAGGGGCGTTGGGGATGGGAGTAATTTGGAGATTATTCCCCTGGAACGACCTAGAGGAGTAGTTAGCACTGAAACTGATGACACGGAATTTGGAGCCATTAGTGGCATTCCGCCTGTCACCGGGATAGAAGTGCAAGAGGAGGTCGTGAGAGCGCGAGTAATTGGCACTAGAAAGGATGACACGGAATTTGAAGCCATTAGTGGCATTCCGCCTGTCACCGGGATAGAAGGAGGGCCAGAAGAGGACGTGAGGGCAAGGGTAATTAGCACTGGGAAAGAGGACACGGAATTTGAAGCCATTAGTGGCATTCCGCCTGTCACAGGGGTAGAAGGATTGCCAGAGGAGGTCGTGAGAGCAAAACAGAGGAAAGTAATTCCGGCGTGGTCCGAGGTAGTGGTCTGGGCTGAGGTAGATAATGCACAAGATGGCTCAGAAATGGTAGTGGAACCGGTTATATTGGCGCAACCAGTGTTACGAGTAGGGCGGACTTGTGTGAGAGTCGAGAAAGGAAGTGTACCGGTCAGAGTAATAAACTTATCTAGTAGGGAGGCAGTGATAGATCGTCGCCAACAACTTGCCAAAGCCAGCACGATACCAATATTAGACCAAAGTTGTATTTGCCGAGTGCAGGTGGTTGAACAAGAAACCAAACATCAATGGGTATCTAAGTTCAAGGAAAAGTTGACCCACCTGCCTAAAAATCACCAACATCAGATGTTCGAGCTATTGAACGAATATGCTTCATTGATGTATGAAGAGGGAACAACGGGATTGGGTTGTGCACTAGGTGTGAAGCATAAAATTGTCACTGAAGGATCGGCTCCCATCTTTAAACGACCCTATAGAGTGCCGCATGCGATGAGACCCGAAGTAGAAAAACAGATCGGGAAGATGCTAGAAGAAGGAGTGATTGTAGAATCAGATTCGCCATGGTCAGCACCCGTAGTACTAGTACCCAAAAAGAGTACAGACGGGAGGGTTAAATATCGATTTTGTACTGACTACCGAGCTCTGAACAGTGTAACGAAGATTCCGGTGTATCCGATACCTAATATCACGGAGACGCTAGAATCCTTAGGAAATGCACAATATTTCACTACCCTAGACCTGGCAAGTGGGTACCACCAAATTCAGGTAGCTCCAGAAGATAGAGAGAAAACCGCATTCACTACTTTTATGGGGCATTTTGAGTACGCAAGAATGCCGTTCGGTTTAGCCGGGGCTCCAGCTACTTTCCAACGCTTGATGGATCGGGTGTTGGCTGGAATTAAGGGAAGCGAATGTTTCGTATATCTAGATGATGTGGTAGTATTTGGTACAACATTTACAGAACATCAAAGAAGGTTGCGAAACGTATTCGAATGCCTCCGACAGGCAAGACTGCAAATACAACTAGAGAAATGTCATTTCGCGGTGGGAGAAGTGGGGTACCTGGGGCATCGGGTGGGGAAAGATGGAGTTCGACCCGATCCAAAAACAGTGGAAGCGATTAATAACTACCCACAACCGAAAAACGTAAAAGAGATACAACAGTTTCTGGGACTCTCAGGGTGGTACAGGAGGTTTATCCCTGAGTATGCTAATATTGCGAAGCCATTGACGGTCCTCACGAAGAAAGACCAGAAGTTCCAATGGGGGAAGGACCAGGAACAAGCGTTTCTTTCTCTCACAAAATTCCTGTGTAGTGACACCGTACTCGTTTATCCAGATTTCACACTGCCGTTTATCTTGGCCACAGACGCCTCGAACGAGGCTTTAGGCGCAGTGTTATCACAGCGTCGAGACGGATATGAAAGGCCGATTGCGTACGCCAGTCGAACGTTGAACAAGGCCGAAAGTAACTACACAGTAACGGAGAAAGAACTACTTGCTGTAGTGTGGGCGACGCAACAATTTCGGTGTTACCTATATGGGAGGAAATTCCAACTGATAACTGACCACGCGGCCTTGAAATGGATGTTAAGTCTGCATGATCCGTCACAGCGGTTGACACGATGGGCGCTACGACTGGCGGAATATGACTATACAGTAGAACATCGACCGGGGAAGTTACATCGGAATGCGGATGCTCTCAGCAGGGTGAAAGTTAGTGAGGAAGGCCCTGAGTCGAAGGTGCATACGATTCGAACTTTATTGAGAACCACAGCGACCGAAAAAGAATGGCGCGAATCACAAGATCAAGATGAGGACTGTCAGCGGTGGGCACGGAGCGGCAAAGCCCAAGCAAGATCCGATGGGTGTTTGTACGTAGTAGATGATCACCAAACCCGTCTAATGGTACCCCGAGAAAAGGTGCCCATGATACTGGAAGAGAATCATGATAGACCCACGGCGGGGCATAGAGGGGTACAGGGAACCTTATCACGAATCCAGCGACAATATTTTTGGGAGGGAATGGAACGGGACGTAGAGTCCTGGGTGAAACAGTGTAGTATATGTACCCAGATGAAGTCGCCAACTGGACTTCGAGCTCCCGTTCAACCACATGAGATCCCCAGAAGGCCCTTCCAAATGATAGCACTAGATGTCGTGGAATTCCCGAAGTCCACCCGAGGTAATAGATACCTTTTGACGGTACTAGATCACTACTCCCGGTACTTGGAAGCGATACCCATGCCGAACCAAACAGCGGCCAGAGTGATCCGTGCGCTCACGGAAGAAGTAATAAGCCGGCATGGGATCCCAGAAATCATCTTAACCGATCAAGGAAGAAATTTCACCTCTAAACTATTCCTGGGACTATGTCAACGTTTAGGAATAAAGAAGGTACAAACAACAGCCTATCATCCAGAATCGAACGGACGAGTGGAAAGGGTACACAAAACAATAAATGAGATGCTTCGACCGTGGGTGAGAACAGACGGTAAAGACTGGGATGTTTGGTTGCCATACGCGTTAATGGCTTATCGGAGCGGACCCCATTCCAGCACTGGGTTTTCGCCGAATGTGTTAGCATTCGGCCGGGAAACAGACATTAATATCACCGTAAAAAATCAACATCATCAAGAAGGGCCAGATAGATGGGCATATCTAAACGACTTGTGCGACCGGATAGAACATCTACAACAACGGTCGATAAATCAGTCGGAAGCCAGGTTACAGGCGAGCAGGAAACAGGCTAATAAACATCGAAAATTCCGAAGGTTAGAGGTAGGGGATGAAGTATATGTATACAACCCCGTTCTGAAAGAGTCAGAAGCTCGGAAATTTTATAAGCCTTGGAAGGGCCCCTACACGATAGCGACAAAAAATTCCGAAGTGGTATATGGAGTGTGGTGGAGCCCCACTAAGATTGTCAACATACATGTGAATCGTTTGAAACCAGCCAATATAGAACGCCGCGGAGTGAACCGTGTATATGAACACACGGGAGATATGTTGATGGCACCCAAAAATTACGCCTTAGCTCATTGCGTATCGGCCGACTTACGCATGTCCCAAGGTGTTGCAAAAACTATACGAGACACCTATCCGAGGCACCCTTGCGAAAAGATCCCAGAACCAACCATCGGAGAGATCCTAGTACAATACCACCCAGATAGAGTAATACTTCACTGTGTCACGAAAACAAAAGCGAGTGACAAGCCGCGCCCTGAAAACGTGAAAATGACAATCAAGAACCTTCTACTGAAGGCGACCGAGGTAGGAATCCCAGCATTGGCGGTTCCGCGCTTAGGATGCGGAATGGACGGCCTCAAATGGGTACAAGTCAAGAAGTGGCTAAAAGAGCTAACCCCCGACTACCCGGTGAGAGTACACATATACACACCAGCGGCCATTGGAACCCCAACGCCAACTGATGATGAAGAGGAGAAAAACCGAATTTGGGAGAGCGATTCGGAAGACGATGTGTGGTCAGGGGAAGAGGACATTTCATTGAGTCCGTGGCGAGAACAGAATGACTCCCAGCCCAATTGGAATGGAGTAGGACAACTAGATTATTCCGCAAGACCCAGCGAGATAGAGGAGATCGAGCCCGAAGGGGAGAAGGAAACACCTCCTGTAATTAATTTAGAAAGCCAAGATGAAATAGACATCGCAGAAGCACTAAGGGAAGAGGAATCCCTCAGAATTGACAGAAGAGATCCAGAGTCTGGGCGACAGGAGACAGAGACCGGTGAGCACGTTACTCAAGGGGAAACAGGACAAACTTCGCAGGATGAAGAAAATCAAAGGGAGGAGGGGTGGGAGGATATAGATTCCCCGGCTAGCCCGGAGAAATCACCCAACACTCGGGACCAGAATGCACACCCTCCTCACACACCACCCAATAGAGATGTCCCGGTTAGGGGTAGCGTGGAGGCCCAACCCAGTACCAGTAGCCCGGGGACAAGACCTCCCACAACAGCCGGGGCGACAAAGAACCCTAATACGAGTAAACCACCCGTTGGAGTCCCACCAAAAAAGAGAGGGGTAGGGCGTCCTAAAAAGAGAACCATTTGGAATTTCCATAAAAAAAAGGAGTAATGTTTCTTTGTTTCTTCTCTCACAGGCCAAACTAACGATGCGATGGGGAAGCAGGCGGGGGAGAGGGAGGAGATAATGCCACTGGGAGTCTATTTTGAACCAGTCGACGATGTGGTAATTACGGGAGATGAGTGGCGGATTGTAACGGAAGTCGACGTGAAAGAGATTCAAGGGAAGGTATCGGTCATCAGGAATTCTCTGGAGAAATTACAGGATGACCGATACGCTCTCTTAGAAGGAGAACCTTTGAAGGCAATAGATTTTAAGGAGGATATGTCCTATATTAAGACCAGTTTCGAGATGACGGAGGGGATTATTTCACATTTGAGTGAAATGCTACCCCCGGCGCGAAGTCGACGTGGTCTGGTGGACGCGGGGGGGCACGTTTTAAAATTCATTTTCGGAACTTTAGATAATGAAGATCTGGTGGAATTGAATACCAGATTACAAAATTTAAATGAAGTTAATGAACAAATGAGTCATTACTTCGATGATCAAATCACAGCATTAGACCAACTCGACCATAAAACTAATCAAAATTTCGACTTGATTAAACAGCATGCTAGAACATTATTGGAATTAGCCACTTTGATAGACCGAAATTTTAATTGGACACTTGGACGGCAAAACGCAGCCGAAAAATTTTTTCAAGAAGCGTTAGAATTAATGACTAAGACACGACGCCTGGGGCAAGCAGTGACGTCAGTTCGAAACTGGTTAGAGGATGTCCTCGGGATTGTTCAATCGGCGGCAGCGGGACGCCTCGATGCGCGATTGATCAACCCAAAAATGTTATTAGAATTAATGATAGATATAAATAAGAAACTCCCCGAAGGACAGGAATGGCTGACCCCGCTAGAATTACGATTTGTTTATAAGTACTATGATACATCATTAGTGAAAGTGTATAGTGTCAAGAACGCTATCCGTTTCGTGATCTCACTTCCGTTGAAGACAGTATCCCAGTCAGGAACAATATATTTCGTTCATGTTGTGCCGACAGCTCGGGGGGGAGTGAGGACCAAGCTAGTGAAAATTTCCCCGTGGATCCTCGTAACGCATGACCACCAAAAATATACCACGCTAGAACATAGATATGTGGACAGCTGCCGGGGACGGGAGCCGATGGTGTGTCAACAGCCTATCCCACTCGTAGCCCGATCCCAACTCAGTTGTGTCAGCGCCCTCTTCTTCAAACACGCGGAGCATCTAGACAGTTACTGCTCATGGGAAGTGTTATTAGGGGCGATTACTGATTTTTTGGGAACCATCATATTCTGGTTCCCATTGGTATTATAGTATATCACGACCTCAAGTGGCCCGGCAAAGTTGCCGTACCAATAGCAAACCTAGATTCGATGATATCCAACTACATCAACAAGGCATCGTTACCGTTCCGGAGGGATGTCAGCTATATACAAATCAACATCTGTTGATGTCTAGGAGCGCGGGTCAATCGAGAATCACGATACCAACTCCAGTGATATTTACCGGCCATAAAGAAGAACCCCTAATAACAGAGACATCACGTAAGGAGAACACAATAATGGCGGAGGGACTGAAAAGCTTGGAGTCGATAAGAGCTGAGTTGGGAAGGACCTCGATGAGTGTTCCATTATCCAGGTTGCGGGAGGAGGCGAGGTTGATACAGGGCAAAAGGAAACAGCATCTTATCGCTGGCGGGACCGGTGGTGGAGCAGTCTTAGTGAGTCTGTGTGGACTGGTGGGGTATCTTTGGTGGAAGAAGTGTACACGGAGGAAGAGGAAGGCCGGGAAACTGCAGAATCAACTGGGAAGTGATGTGGACATAGACAAAACAGAGGAGGGGTCGAACTGTTGAAAAGGATTGTTTCGGGAAAAACCTTTACCCCGAAACAATCTTTTTTAAAGGGTGGGGGAGTGTAATGTATTGGAAATATATTATATAATATACATTATTATATAGTGAGAATGTGTTAGAATAATAAGAAGGAAGTTGAGTTGGCATTCTTTAAGCCGTGGGAAAAATATAATCAAGGGTGATCGTTATGTAAGAAAAGAAAGATTACTAATGGGTGCAACGGAGACAGAGGATGAGAGAAGGAGATGGCGAAAGGGGAAGGAGGGGAGGCTCAAGGTGAGATGAACCTAAAGCGAGCGAGAGTGTGGCAGGCAGTGGAGAATGTACACGAGAGAATAAGTGATTGAATTATCGATAATTATAAGATGTGTGTGTTAATTTTGATCTGTTTAGTGAATCTGTGTTCCTGGCCAGGGGAGTGTGAGTAAAGCAAATTTAATTACATTAAATGCATTTGAATAAATTCGTATGAAATTGATTAAATAAATGAATTAATTTGGATAAGATATATTAAATAAGTTAATGTAAAATTGATTGAATAAATAAAGTAAATAATATGAATTATGATTAACTGAATTAATATAAAATTAATTAAATAAGCAAGTTGAATTAAATAAGTTATAATTGAAAGAATTAATGTAAAATTGATTGAATAAATAAATTAAATAATATAAATTATGATTGAAGGAATTAATGTAAAATTAATTAAATAAACAAGTTAAATTAAATAAATTGTATGTGAATATATTAATGATTTAAATTTGATTTATAATTGTATCCTAATTAAATGAACAAATTAAATAAATTATACTTGAAATAAATTAAATGATGTTTTTAATAAACAATTAACACATTCGTCGCATATAGGTGGCATGATCTCGTACCTTCTTTCTAGCATTGGTGCAAGTAAGTACGCGGCCCATTACATATATATAATTTCGATAATTCTATTATTACTGAATTAATAGTATTAATAGTAATATAATCACAAATAACTCAATTATTTACAATATTACAATAATATTAGCAATTGAATAAATTCCATCATCAATCAATGTAAACATATAGATAAGAATTTAAGAAATTTTTTTTCTTATTGTTACTATTGACATGTATTATAATATAATATAAATACTTTCAGCCTCCTTCAAAATAACCCCTTTAAATTTTATTCTTAAATTGAATCTTGCATGTTTAAAAATTAAATTTTATGAGCAAAGTTTTGTCTATAAATTTAAAAACATGCAATATTTTAATAAAAATTCAAATTATTTTACTCGAAATTCATTAACTAAATATTTATATATGAATATCAATTAATGACTTTCTTTAGTAAAAAATTGATGAATAATCAATTTAAATTAACAGTAATACCTATATGTTTAGACATTCATTGTAAATATTTTTTAATATGTTTTTTTAATGAGGGGGATTTTCATAGACACTCTACATAAAAGTTGCAAGATTCCGCTGACACTAGAAAAATATAAAGAAAATTGGGTTGTGCTTATATTGGTATAGATATATGTTATTGTGCTTATACGAGGGTGGGGTGAAAAGTTTCCGGCCTGACCAAGAAATGGCGCGACTAGGTCTACTTTATTCCTACAGTATCATTCCTACCGAGCTTGTATGTACAGTTTCAGTCCGATCGCTACGTTAGTTTGCGTTTTAGAGCACATTGCGCGAGACGCTTCCGTTGTTTTCGTGAAAATGGAAAAATTGGAAAAACCTGCTGTCATCAAATACTTCTATTTCAAAGGTTTTACACCAAAATAAATAGAAGAGATGGAACACTAAGAGACTCCTTACCATCATATTCAACTATTAAGCAGTGGGTTTCTGAATTTTAAATGGGTCGTGTGAGCACCTCTGACGAGCCTCGCTCAGGATGACCCGTTGAGGTCACAACTTCGGAAATGATTGAGAAAATCCATGAAATAGTATTGGAAGACCGCAGGTTGAAAGTTCATGAGATAGCTGAGACCTGTACGATGTCAGCTGAACCTGTGCAAAATATTTTGCACAACCATTTGAACATGGAAAAGCTGTGTGCAAGGTGAGTGCCGCGTTTGCTAACGTTGGACCAAAAACTGCTTCGAAAAACCATTTTTAACGACAATTTGGCGCAGTATATGAGTAATTCAAACGATTTTGCGTCGATTCATAACTGTTGGGTCCACCACTACACTGAAAATAAAGAACAGTCAAAACAGTAGGTTGGAAACTGTAAATCAGTATTTTGAGGAGCTTGACGAATCTACGCTTAAAACTAACATAACTTAATGGTTATGAGGAATGTATCAGTATTGATGGAGATTATGTTGAAAAATAAAGCAAAAAAAAAAAATTTAAAAACATCGTCGGAAACTTTTCACCCCATCCTCGTAGATATTATTTTATAATTGTAGTTTCTATTTGTTGTTGTCTATAATATTATATTATACCTACCTTAAGAAATAGATTTACATATATAACTTTATATAAAATGAATTTAGTATTTCAATTCTTTAAGTAAAAAATAAAGAAGAGATTATTATCTTTATAATAGTAAATACAATAAAGACTACCTGAATATAAGAGTTTTTCGAAGGCAAAAGAGAATAACTTTTTATTTGAGGTTGGATATTGTGACTCAGGTGTTTTTAGTATAATCTTCGATCTATTTTTTATTTTTTATTTTATTTCCAAATGGGTATATTGTTTTGACTTTGTATGGCTTTCAAATTTGAGGAAAACAAGGTGAAATCTCTCACGAAGACAATATCTATGCAAATGTTTCGCTCTACTTGTGAGGATTTTCATCTAAATAGAAACCTAAATAGAAATCATTAGATAATCTTTGAGCCATTTGTTTTCATCTGATACATGCGATAGAAGTTTCTTTTAGTAATGAATGGTGCGTCACTTAGTTAATATAGAGAAATGGCTTTTCGTTTAAGCCTAATTTTTGAGAAAGAAAAACTAGTTTAATTCATCATAAAGGACTAGCCGACATTAAATGTCACTGATATAAAGTTATTATTTTAAAATAATATAAATATAAAAAAAAAAAAATTATAAAATAACGTTTTTTTCATCGACTAAAAAGAATAAAATAAATTTTCTATAAGCCTGACAAAGTTTATGGATTCAGATACATCGAAAAACGTTGGGCGCTAGACCTGATTAATAAGAATTTATCATTAATTTTAATGATATAAAATATTTTTAATTACTTTCAAAATGAAAATCTATCTTTAAATCAATATTTATGCTTCAGTTCCATTGAAAAAAAATTAATCCGAACAATACAAAATGAGTTCGTTACTGTTTATAATTATATTAAGTATATGTTATTATTGAAGTAATGTTTTTAAAATATATTTATTATAATATAATATAATAAGAAGTTGATAAAATTTTAAACTTTTATGTATTTTTTTATTTTAATATCTATGAAAAGAACGCTGAATTCGGATTTAGTGTTATATATATTCTATGTTACAACACTATTAAGCAATATTATAGAAAGTATTTGGGCAGTATTTTATTTCTTTTAAGTTCATCCATAGTTCCAGTGTTCTTCTTTTTGATCCCTGTTAAATTTTTAAATTCATATTCATAATTCACTATATTTATGATAAATTTAAGAATATAAATATATATATATATTTAATATATTCTATTTATTTAATCAGAAAAACGTTTTTTTTATCTTTGTATAACACTACCAATTTAATAATATTTTTTTATGGAGTAATAATAATAATATGAATTAAATAAATAATAATTAAATAATCTGTTTAGAAGTAATCTATGTACGAACTGTTAAAATAAATTATCCAAATATAGTAGAGAAAAATTTAAAATGAATTTATAATGTGTATTTTATTAATAAATATACTACTTGTTTTTAAATTTAATTTATACAAATAATATTATTTCATTCACTTTTGGGTCTTTTTAGAATCTGTAAAAATAGTAGAGAATGAAAAATCAATAAGAATTATAAATAAATATTTATATTAAAATTACAACAAAAAAATAAAATAAAATAAAGATAATCTAAATGATTTCCTCGAAAAAAAATATTTTTATTGAAAATTATAACAACTATAAGTATATATATATATTCATCTCAATCATTTAAAACAAATATTTAAATATACGATTTTCTAACATCTAGAATCTAGAAATTATACAAATACACACCTATGTTTATTTGCGCATTTAGATTTGTATGTATGTATATTGTTACCTAATAAATAAATCATTAAAAAATATTTATATATCTTTCTTTTATTTTTATACGGGGTCGCCAGGAAACTCGCAATCATAAATGGGGTCGCGGATGAAAAAAGTTTAAGAAGCCCTGATCTAAGAAATACATAAAAATTCACATACTTGTATACACATATATTTTCATTTACGATTCACTGAAAGTTTTTAATATGAAAAACTATTCCTGTATTCTTTTCACGGGTTTTTGTGAGATTTTGGTCTCGGCGTTTTGGTTCCCACTTAGGCAGTATTTACAAGAGAATTTTAATGAGGGAATTTTTTGGATTCTGGGTCTTAAAATCTTTGTGACCAAGAGTTAATGTTCGTATTTTGGGTCAATAATCTTTGATTTACTGCGTTCTGAAACCCAAAAGAATCCTAGCCACTAGCACTGACACCTATGCACATCTTGTTCTTCAGCAGTGATTAAATATATTGTTTTTAAAAAAGTTCAAATTAACATTTGAAGTTTTTCTTCATAATATTTTTTATTCAAAGGTGAAATAATTGCTGCTCATGAAGATTATAAAAAATTATCTTTTTTATATAAGACAATGTCATAAAAGATTTTGTAAGTAATATATCATTGTCGATTTTAAGTTACAAAAATGATGAGATATGGTGTCAAAAGGTAAAATTATTTTACAAATAATTATGATATATATGAGCTTATATATTAAAGAAGACTATCATATATATATTTCAGTGGTGAATATAAAGGGCGGGCTTGGGATGAATTTTTTTTTTCTTTTTTTTTTACTTATATATAATTCATCCCGTTTTGTGAGCCAACCGCTGTTTAGTCAGGATAAAAGCATCGATGATCTAGGCCACATGTTCGACCAATATTATTAAAGTCCGTCTGTCCGGGAATGGAAAAATAAAACTTGGCATATGATGACGTACGAGTTATGGAACATTCAAGGGGACCACTTAGGTTATTCTTCAAAGAGAAAAAAAATGATTAAAGGTGTATAATAGAAGTCGGAGAGACTCAGTAATGAGCAAACCTCCCCACATTTTGATCTTGGATGAGAGACACAGAGAGAGAGAGAGAGAGAGAGCAATTAGATAACATATTATTTATTACGGTAAGCAACTGTTAAATAGCCGCTTGTGGCAGTTAAGTCATGATAAATCGCTATTTGTCATATTATGGGTAGGGAAGTATATATATATATATATATATATATATATATATTGTTCATTGCGCAGATATAAAGTGAGCTGGACTGTGATATCATTGGTATTAACACACTATAAAGATAATTGGTTATGCATTAACAATTAGCCAAATCTATTTGTATATAAGCTTCCTTTGCCGATTAATAATTTCAGTAATTGAGAAGATATTGAATAACCAAAATATATAATAATCATTATAATAATTATACAGAATAATTATATAACTTAATTGCTTTAATATTCTAAATATAGAGATTTCTAAAGTTGAATTAATAAATTAATACATAATTATTTATATAATAATAATAATAATAACAGAATAAAATATTTTAGTAGATTGTTTTTTCACAGAGCAAAAGGAAATTATACTAACACTATATAATTTTTTTTTTAAACTGGGATATTTTTTATAATCTTGTAACAGGCAGAGAACAAAGTACAAGTACTTACTTATAAAATCCAATAATAGAGGAAAAAGATCTCCACTTACAAAAATGTCTTTTTTTTAAAAAAATAGCTATTTCTAGAGATACCCATTATAATGATACACTTTATCTCCAATGACCTGATAAAATAAGCATTGAACGATAAAATATCGAACTAATAGTCAATTCAATAAAGCCCCCCATTTAAAAACTCACATGAATAATAAAAAATCAGTATTCAATATTTATATATAAACATAAACATGCTTTTATTAACTTTAGAGAGTGGGTAAAAACTAGTAATTAATTTTAGAAAAAAAAAATATAAAAATTCATTTTATATTTGATATATTTTTTCATTTTTGAATGAAAATATAAGATAAAACAAACATAAATATTTGACAATCATTTTTATTATTTAAAAATTATAATTATTAACAGCTCCTCAGTACTCTTAAAAATTATATAAATATATAACTAAATAAAATTTTAATGATAATATATTGATTAAATTTTAATTTTTTTTTTTTTCACAAACACGCTCAGAATAATGTTGTGTGCCGATTATTATGAATTATTATGAAGTAAGTATGTATTGTTATGTTATAAACATCCCTGTTTCAATAAGGATTATAGATAGATAGATAGATCTCTAGTAAAAAAATTTTAAAAATGAATTGTTGTGTTATAAAATGCTTAATAACTTTTATGTAAACGATGTTCATTAGTATATGAGGTTTGTTCAAAAGAAAAGGTGAATTTGGAATTTCCACGGGTTGTGTACACTCGATTATCGAATTCTTTTTTTTTTGTTATGTTGGTACACATATGTTTCTCATATGTTGGCATTATTAGTCATTTTGGATTAGTAGTTTGTTTTTGACAACTGAAAAAGTTAGTCACGTTTTTGTGTGTTCTTTGATGTTATACTTAGAAAAAATGGATCAAAGAATCTGTATAAAAATTTGGGTTAAAAATGAAATAAAGTGCTCCAACGTACTTAAAATAATGACTGTGGCATTCGGCAAGTCTAGTTTGTTTCAAAAAAATGTTTATAAATGGTGAAAAAAGCACGCCAAGTTTGATTAAATGTGAAGGTTTTGCTCACTGTTTTCTTCAATTACAATGGCGTGATGCATCATGAGTTCTTGCCAATAGGTTATACTGTTAATAAGGAATACTACAAAGAAGTTATGCAACGTTTGCGTGAAGAACTACTGCTCAAACGATCGGAATTGTGGAAAAACAAATCATAGATTCCAGATTACACATAATTGCTTGATCGTGATTTTTTAGCCAAAACAACACCGTAATCATACCTCAACCACCGTATTCACTAGATTTTGCTCCTGCTACTTTTTCCTATTCTATAAACTGAAGTGACCAATGAAAGGAAAGTGTTTTCCCACAAATGATGAGATAAAGTCGGAATCGAAGAACATGCTGATGGCCATACCGAAAAGCGCATTTCAGAAGTGACTCGACGTTTGGAAGAAGCGCATTATATCTGAGGAAATTACTTTGAAGGGGACAAAATGGATATTGATGAATAAATAAATATTTTTCGAAATAATTCAAAATTCACCTTTTCTTTTGAACAAACCTCGTATATAAAATATTATCTATTAAATGTTTATAAAATGTGTATCATTTTAATATTTTGATTTTTATATTTTTAAACACATTTTAATTAAAAAAATACATTTAAAATTAATTTATTCATAAATGAGCCTTAATCAAGTTAGGTAGGTATATATAATTTTTGATTGTATAATAAGATTAGTTAGAAATTAACTCATTATATGGTATATAATTGTGTAGTCGTATAAAATATTATTTTTAATTGGATGATTGAGAAACAACATAATTCATCTCTTAGAATTTTATTTTATTTTACTTTTTATAAATAAGACAAGCACCTTTTATCTGAATCAGATATTATTCTTCTTTTATTACTTTTTTTGGACAGTTTCATCGTATATCGTTTATTCAGTTCGTTAAACATTTCAAAGAGGTTGTACAAATACAAAAATTCTAATTAAGCTCTATAAATTGGATTATTGGATGAAAAGTTTGAAAAGATTAATCTTATTATCGGAATTCTTAATTAGAATTGTTTTAAATCATTTGATTTGATTTGGTCAAAAACTTATAAAATGTTGTGGTTTTTTTTATTAGAAAAATTTGTAATCTTTTATTCTGTCTGCTAATATTTATGTATATTTTTTTATTTGTGAATTTTTAATTAATAAGTTCGTTAAAGCTTTAGAACAAATCTTATTCCATCAAAAAATGAGTAATATATTATAATAGAATTAAATATGATAAAAAGAACCAATTTAATTTTTTTTAGAATATATGTATATATAAATTTCAATACAATAATCCCTTTAATTTGTTTTTGAATTTGTTTACCAGCACTTGAATAATTCATTTCTAAATGTACATCCTTTATAATCAGTAATTATTTGTGAGGAATATATTGGTGAATGTTTAATTATGATTGTTTATCAATGAATATTTTATGTTGGGTATATATATATATATATATATATATATATATCATAATTCTATTGGATCTGAATTAAAAAGGACATAAATGGTTTATAAGGTGCATAGCCATAGAGCAGTGAAAGAGTGCTATTGATTTCAGAAAAAATTTTTATTTTAAAATGGTCTATTTAGAAAATATTAGTATGAATATAGTGGTTATTAAAAGTTCCTTCCATACAAACTTTATTTATTAATTGTAAATATATTTTCATAGATTCAGTTTATTAGTGAAATAATAATTTTATTTATTTGCCTTCTTTTATAAAATAAATATTGAATTTTTTTTATCTTAAAAAAGAACTATTAATCTATAATCTGTTTATTTTGAGAAAGTGTTTAAAAAAATGAATATTATTTGTATATATAAAATAATTTAAAATTTATTTATTATAAAGTAATCATTTATAAAAAAAATTGTAAACGTTATTGGAATATGAAAAATTAATAAATTTATAAAAGCATTTTATTTATTTAATTAATTTTAAATATACTTTTTGATATATATATATGTGAGTTTAAAATTACAATATATTTATTTATTATTTATACCTTTTATTGATATTAATACTAATATATATATGTATGTAATCTACTTTAATAAGTAAAAGTGCATTTATATGTAGAGAGGTTGCATTTTAGAGATGAAGTACAATTCAAAACAAACAAAAAAAGCAAAAGCAAAATGTCATTTGAGTCTCTTAATCCCTTTTTATCTTGGAATTTTATTTTGTTTTTGTTTGTTTGTTTTTTTACTAGGTAGTAATATTCGTACATTATTTAGAATGAAGCAACCAGGCTTTTTCATGACAGAGTAGTGCATTTCAAAGCCAGAGAATACATAGAATATATTCAATAGGTAGCAAAATATTTTTTAGAAAAGTAAATTGCGCATTCTTTTTGAGGTTTAAAATGAGTTTAAATCTATAATCACCCCTTATTCCTTATTTTTTTGAATTAAAATAAATCTCTGTACAGAAATAATAACAATTTTATGAAAAAGAATATATTAATTTATTATATATACCTATATATCATGTGAAAATCAATTATAATATTTCTCTAATCACATTAAAACAATTCTTCTTTTCAATGTTATTTGTTAAAGAGAATATATTAATAATTTCAATTTTCATATTTAGGTATTTTAATATATGAGAGAAGGAAAATATGTAACTAATGTTTATTTGATGGAATTATCTTGCATCTATACCGTTTAACAGATTGAATTCAAATTCTATACGTAGATTATAAATACCCTAAAAGACTTTTATAAAAAATAAAGAAGTAAAATAACAATTAAAAATTTAATTTAATTTTTTTAATAAAATAAAAAAAAACTGTTTGGAAAATTGATTGTTTGTTCAGTTAACTTTATTTGTTAATTAGTTGAAGGGTTTTAAAAATAACGATTAATGAATAAAAATATTTATTTTATTGAAAGTAAAGGTTATTTAATTAGACGAATTATATTGTACATTTCTATTTCTTTAGTTATATTAGATTTTTAATTATCGATAGCTATCGAGCAGTTACGAAAGCATCAACGACATTTTTTGTTGATAAGAATAACAATATATCTCTTAAATACTCAATTTGAACTCAAGATTAGCTGAATTGTATGTAACGAACAGAAAAAAAATTAAATATCAAATTAAACTAAGAGAGGTTAAAATTAAAAATAATTTCAGACTATATTAATTAATTAATAAAGCTTCTAATGCTTATGATTATATATCAGAAGTTGTAAATAGAATAGAATAAAACAAAAGGAAAAACGAAATAAGAGAAAGAGAAAAAAATAGATATCGTTTTAGTCGCCGCTCTTGTCCGTGGATGATGACTTGTCCATACAATTATAAGATTATTATAATTCTTGTAACTCGTAGTGATACACAATAGTATCAATGGATCGAGTGACACACTAACAATCATGCAATTATAAAAAATTTAGAAATAAAAAACACTGAAGAAATGCTTGAAAATCAGGAGCTTGAAATGCAGTCGACCAGTCTCGTTCCGAGCTGCGTGCGCACCCCCATTATTAATATATTAGTTTAATCAAATTAAAAGAAACAATATAACTATGTAATCAATTTTAGTTTTTAAACTAATATAATGTAATGAATGAATTTGATGATTTTTAACAAGTTTGTTGATATCAGGTTCGACTTTACTCAAAAACAGTCGTAAGTCTCAAATGATTTCTCTTTTTAGTAAGCAGCGTTGACACAGCGATAAATCCACGTTCACACAAATATGACGATGGGAATGTTATCAAAAATCGTTGAACTATCGACCACCAGGGTACAACTGCAGAATTGACTCTTGTGGGCAAAATTGTTTATAGTCATTTTTGAATTTGATTTTTATTTCCTCGTTCGTTGTCAGTTCTATGAGTTCTTCTTCCAACTGGGGTGATATTGCTATGTTGACATTTGAAAAATGATCTAACAACCATGTGATATTTTCAATTTCAATGAAATCACTGTGAAATTGGGAAAATTATGGAACTCACGTCTGCCGATATTCTTCTTGAGTAAGAGCAGCTACGAAAGCATCGACGACATTTTTTGTTTTTATTAAGTTCAAGTGATCGTCTTGAATTTGGAGATTCATATCATTAAGCAATGTATACAGGTCTATCAGGTATGCGATATCATTCTTTGATGTGATGAGGTTTTCGCGAAATTCTGTGTCTTTGTTTTCCAAGATCCTATGACATTGACAAACAGAAAGTAAAAACGAGTAGATATTTTCTTTTGATAGTCAACGCACTTCTGTGTGAAAGATCATTCTGTTGAAATCTTCATAATTAGCCACACAAAGCTGATTAAATAACCTGTCATTTAAAGATTTGTTTCGGATTTTATTGAATGATCTGATGACATATTGCAATGTTTGAACAGTTGCGCCAATTATTTAAAAGAAAATACATTAAATTAATTTTTATTTACACAATTTATTTTTAATGATTAAAAAATATATAAGAAATTACAAAGAAATAAATTCATATTTATTATCATTTTCGATAAAAAAAAGGTGAAATTATTGTTGTTTGAGCGAGTCTGAAATTCGATTTAGGAATTTTGCCGGAAATAGACTTTTTGTGGCTCCATGAATCTAATAAAGCCAATTTCGTTGGTTCATCTGTCTTTATGTCTGTGGTAAGGATATCTATAAAATCATATAAATCTTAGAGAAATTAAATTTGAAACAAACAAAAGCTGTTCATCTACAGTAGATGACATATCAATATCATATTTAAATGGATATCCCTTGACTTGTTGGTATCATATGTCATTTTAAGTTTTAATTAGTTATCATCTTTTAAAAGATATGAGAAAATATTTTATATATTAATAAAATTAATGCTTATTTATTATCATTATAATTATTTTACATAAATAACAATTAATAATAAAGATAAATAGTTAATAAATTTATCTTCTGCCACGGAAGAGGAAGTTGAAAAACTCGCTCCGACAAAATATCTTTTCTTGTTTATAGCATTAGAACTTGTGGAAGTTGATTATAATTGATTTGGTTTTGTACTTAAATTATTCAAATGGATAAATTACCTTGATTACGGCTTAATAACTGAAATGTGAAGATAGGATAAAAATTAATATGAAACTAAAACGAGTGGTTAAATTCAAAACTTTTCTTATTAAGTGTTAATGATTAAGAGAATTCTAGCTTCACATTTCTAAAATAGGTTCTCAATAATCTCAAAGTAGTTTATATCTACTCCTTGAGAGATCAGAGCTTACAGGATGCAGGCCTGGTTTATAGAGTCAAATGCCTTGGTAAAATCTATAAATGCTAAATATATTATGAATTAATATTGCCTAGATTTTTCCAGGATCTGTCCTATACGTGTAAATGATCTATTGTGGAATATCCAGTTCTAAAGCCGGCTTGCTCTATTGGTTGATTGAGATTTATAGTTCTCTCAATTCTTCTCTGGATTAGTTTTGTAAAGATTTTTCCGATATTTGATGATAGAGTAAGTAGCCTATAATTGGCAATATCTTTCGGGTCGCCTTTTTTGTACATAATTATAATGTTGGATTTTTGCCATTGCTTTGGTATGGTTTTTGTTATATTATTATATAAGGATGTTAATTATAAAATTAATGAGTTGTTTTAGAATTTCGTTTTATACCAGGCGCTTTATCCGATTTTAAATTTTTTATCTCATTTTCAATTTCTGATTCCAAAAACTCAGGAATGTTTTCAATTAAGAGTATTTTGTTATATAATTTATTGATACTTTCGCTCTCGTATAATTCTTTATAGTAGTCGTAGCTATTTGAACTATTTCTTTTCGCTCATAGTTAATATTTTTATTTTTGTTTATAAGACATGGAATTAGTTGCTTTCCTTCAAATATCATTTGTCTCATTTGTTTCACTGAAGTATGTAGTTCAATCAACTTTTTTATAATATCATTGTTGTATCTTTGTATATCGGTTACACATTAGATTATGTTCAATTTGTCCTAATTTAGAATTTCTTTTCGTTTTTAATTTATTTCTTCTTTCAATGAGGACCTTTGTTTTTTCGGATAGTTTTGTTTTTGTTTCACTTATTTCATAAGATTGATTTTGTGCGTTTATTAATAAGTGTTCTAGTCTATTATATTAATTTTGTATTTGATCTCTTTATGTAAAATCTATATATAGTTCTTATTTAAAATTTTGTATCGTTTCTATTTTAATACTTTTTAATTGGTTGATATTTTTTATTCCATTTAGGATGTGGACCCTTTTTAATATTATTTATCAGTATTTCAATTTTTAAAAGTCTATTGTCACTTAAGAATGGAAATTTGTCCACTATTTCAAATTTATTAATAAATTAAGGTATGGAGTCACTATAAAGTCAATTTCACTCTTAAATACACCATTAGGGGAGATCCAGGTCAATCTCTTTCTCGCTCTATTCTTAAAAAAGGTGATGACTATTTGGAGTTTGTTTTCTTGACAGAACTGGACCAAACTCTCTCCTCTGTCGTTTCTTTCTCCATAGCCGTAAGGTCCCATCATTTTGTTTTCTTCCTCCATTTGGCTATTGAAGTCGCCCATAATTATCACCTGGTGGTTATGTGAATTTGGATGTTCCCGTATAGCTTTGTTTAATGATAAAAAGATTCCATTACCCCAACCATCAGCTTGATTTGTAGGAGCATAAACTTGTATTAAGCAGATATTAGTTGTTTTGCATATATTCAATGTTACAAGAACTATTCTATCTAAATATCCTCTATATTTTATGATTTTATTTGTCCAATGTTTACTTATTATGAATCCAACACCTCTTTGCCCTGCTATCTCTCCGTTATAATAAAAAATATTTCCATTGTTTCTCTTAATTATCTTTTCTCCATGTCTTCTAACTTCTGCAAGACCCAGGACATATAGTTTTGTTTTGTCCATTGCGTTTTCTAGCACCTTCCTTCATCTTTTAGAGATCTTACATTTAAACAACCAATAGTAATATTGTTATTTTTGAATTTGAGCTTTTTCCTTGTCTTTTTCTTTTCATTGGAATTATTATTTATATCTAGACTTTTAATATTTATTTTATTATTTTTGGAATCACGAACCGGATTATCTTTTTGATTTTGATTTTCATTCTTATTTTTATTTTTATTCTTATTCTCATTTTTACCGACCGACGATAGTAAGGGAGGTATTGTTTTCACACCAAATTTCACATTTGGAGATTTTTACATATCTCCACGAATCATGCATTTTCTTAAAAGAAAAAAGTATTTTTTGCATGATGTCTGTCCGTCCGTCCGTCCGTATAGATGTGTACAGCCTGAACGGCTCAACGGATTTTAATGAAATTTTGTATATTTACTTAATACATCAGTGGGATGAATTGATCAACTTTTGGTGCAAATCCGGAAAGCGGAAGTGGTAATATTAGCGATCGACGATAGGAAGGGAAGGGTTATTTTCAACACCAAATTTCACATGAGGAGATTTTTTACATATCACCACGAATGTATTGGTTTTATCCTCGGAAAAAATCATCTTCATTATGTTTTTCTTAATTTAAAATTATATGACGTCACCCAGCCCTTCACGTCACAGCCTCCTTATTATGATCACGGGCAACGCCGGCTACTTCAGCTATATATTATAAATAAAATAAAATTAAAAATATTTATGTTCTATCCATATCTGTTTTTATTACATTGTTAGATATATTAAAATTATTTGAAATTGTTTCTGTAGCTGGAAATTAATTTATTTCAAACCGTCGGTCGGTTCGGACCTGGCCACAGGTCAACTTATTATTTTTATTTTTATCCTTATTTATATTTATATTTAGGAGGTTATGGTCTAATTCGCCCGAGGTGACTAGCTTTACTGGGCAAAAATTGGGAATTGAGTTGGTAGTTTTTGGGTTACTAATCATATTTAGAGGTCCTCTCCTCGGACACTGGGTTCTGTCTAGTTCGCATCATTGTTGCTCAGTTGTTCCACTCACACTTTCGAGGGAGCTGCTTCTAAATGTTTCTATTTTGTTCTGTTTATCATCCTTATCTTTATTTGTTACTCTTGTCTTTATTCTTTTTTCATTATTTCTTTTTTTTAAACTATTTGTTATAATGATATATATTTATTATATATTTATAAGCAAATATTATGTTGTTTTTTACATACTAAAATAATTTAGCAAATAAGCTTTTGTATTTGGCACAATACCAAACAATTCAAAATTCATTAGAGAATGTACGAAAAAGTTCAACAAATCATAGAAAATTAAAAATAAATTAAAAATAGACTTGGGCATTAACTAATAAGCCCATTAATATTCAAATTTGTTTAAAGAGTGTTCAATAATTGCATTCATAAAATTTATTGTTCAATTTTATAATTTATGTTAAATTTATTTTTATAGTAAAAATGACTTAATCAACCAGATATCTTTATTATTATTATTATTATTGTATTTTTACTGAAAAATTAAAATATGGATTTTCCTTTTCCCTCTTCTTTTCTCTGAGAAGATTTTTTTTAAAAACAAACATACAGACTGAGAACTACAGCATAGAATTAATTGTCTTAATAATAGTTATTATTTATTGTTTGTTTTATAATGTATACGTACATAGATATATATGTATATTGGATGCAAATACATGGAACTCAGGTAAAATCAACATAGTCAATGCAAAACAATACAAAGCCACAACTGGAACACACAGTCGAATACTCTCATCCATCCAAAATCCATCAAAATATATACATAGAAACCACAAATCAACAAATATAAGTCATTATACACAATATATGTATATATCAAATTTACAGCATTATATAAATAAACCAGTTATACAAATCACTTTACGAATCCACTAACAGAAGAATTTCAAGCCATACATGTTACTCTCACTGTATATATGCAATCATATACCACAAGAGAACATAAACTACCTAACTAAATTGCCTGAGGTTTAAAATAGAACAATTAAGAAAGTTAAATTTTAAACTTGTATTAAATAACATCATGTTAAACGTAATTTTTGTCTTTATTAAAACTTGCCAAGTCATAAATTCAAAGAAAATAAAAAAAATTCTTATAAATCGTTATATATATACAGTATATATATATTATACATATACTGATTGTAAGTTTTTAAGAACTTGTCACTCATTCAGATATCTTTTATCGACAAACTGACAACGTTGAAGGTCGTTATTTCCAATATTCTTTTATATGTATGTTTTTGGTGAAATTCAAATTTACAACTATAATTAACTTCTAAATAATTAATTATGAATCTACTTCATATAAAATTGAAGAACCGGTCATACCTAATTAACAAAATACATCAATAAATAAAATAAAGTTGATATTGATATTGCAAAACTTATCTCAGAATTAAATTTTGTAAATGTATTTTCTAACGTAATAAAAAAGAGAATATTAAATTTTATTAAATTATCTAAAATAAATATGATTAAAAAAACACTGACTTTTGTACATCCTATGAAAATGAAGTAAAATAAGGTTAGATGATGTATGATCAGTACAGTGAATCGTCTCAATCGAGCTACTTTTTATTTTAAGTAGCTTCCCAATTTTAATCACGTAAGTTGGGTAGACCTCTTTTAATTGTTAGACACCAGCTAGAGAGAAATTCCCTTGCCAGGCCTGGGATTTGAACCCGGAACCACGAGATTGAGAGTCAAGTGTGTTACTGACTGAGTGGTATATTCATAGATTATTATTATTCATTAAAATTTTAATTAACTATTAGTAGCTATTAATTAACTATTAACTATTTTGTAGCTAGGACATCCTTTAACAAGTGACATAAAATAAACTTCAAAAAATGCTTACGTTTCAGATTAAATGCTGACTTGGAATTTATATATTAAAGACTAAAGATTTTTTTTGATATCCTACCAATTTTTATTTAATAATTTCCATGAAATACATTTAATTCTATTTATTTATTGATTTTGAATACAGTCGTCCTGAATAGAATAATGTTAATTCTATTGAGAGGCTGATATTTATAAGAGATACATAGTCATGACTTAATCTAGATGGCATTTTGTTATTAACTATTAATATGGAAATGTCCTGGAACATTAATAGGTTCATGTACTCACCTAAGCTATCAAAGGCAATCTAAGCTTCGGAGTTTGCAAATTATCGTTCTAGGTTAACATTTATGAACTAAAATGGATTTAAGGTAAGCCTGGAAACAGAGACAATAACTTATTGAGTTCTATTCAAATCGAACTAAATAAGAAATTAAACGATGTCTCTTCCATACGGCTGACAAGTTTAATTGATATTCCAAGAATTGATATTAAAATACTCAAAAATTTATATTAAAATATATATATACAGGTATATATACGAATATATGTACATGCATATAACCATTTACTATTCAATTCTAAAGAAAGAAGTAATTATTTTTTTTAATTAAAAGGCATTTATTTGTATATTCAATGAGTTATATATCTATTGAAACGTAATGTTTGATCAAATAATTCACCTTGGCATTTGTGATGGATGCATTGATGGATTGCGTTGCAATATTTTTCAGTCACAGATGACATACGGACTTTCAGTCAATTTAATAACTTATTACAGATACATTCATCTAACTAGAGAATTGATTATATTTATGATTTGACAAATTAAAAATCAAAATTCCAACAGAACTAAAAATAAAATATTCTTTATAATGCATATAAATAATTAGTAATAACATTAGTTTATTAAATATTATCTCGTATAAAATATGTATCTAAGTAAAGTTTACTTTATCTATGTAAGTATAAAAATACTTTAAAATAAATGTAATTATTGTATAAAAATAAAATTGTAATATTGAATTAGGAGTACTACGTATTAGGAGTAATATAAAAGGACTATTATTATTGTAAAAATTATGGTGTGTTTGTATGTGTGTGTGTGTGGTGTAGTATAAGTACTTTAAAAATATTAATAATCTATATATATAAAAAAAGGTTTTTGTCAGCACATTGCTCAGAATTTAAAATTTTTTGCATATCTTCGCGTTTCATGACCTCTAGAATCCAAAAGTGACTTTAGAATTTTTCATGTCTGTCTGTCTGTCTGTCGGTCTGTCTGTCCGGAAAATTACTATTTTATAGACTCAGAATTGGCTGAACCGATTTCTATGAAATTACATCACAATATTCTTATATACCCCTAGAGTAACATAGGCTATAAATTTTATTTATATCTAAACAATAACCGCAGAAATTAATTTTTTAAAGTTTATATAATTCTCTGTGTTGTTCATTCAAGAGCCTGGCGTGGCCCACTGGCTCTAGCGGAATCATTTTAAACAATGAATTATCATAGCGATTCCCAATAAAAGAATTATTATAATATTTCACTTTTTATTTTAAATTCTAATATTCAAATATCAATTCAATTAGATAATTTATTCTAAAAGTTCCCATTTTAATTAATATAATAAAATATTTAAATCATATTTAACTTAAATTATTTTGTTTTTATTCTTTCTAATATTTGAATATTTCTTCTTTTCTATTTGAAAGTAAAAGGTTAAAAAATCTCTCGCTAAGAACATTCAATATTTCTATACACAAATTATTCAGAGTATTGGCAAAGCGTATCACTCACAATCAGTTTAATTTGAAATTTATATAAATTAACAAAGTGAAAATTTTTATTTGTTTAAATTTTATTACAACGAATCAAAAAAAACTAAATATATAGATCACATGATTAAGCGAAGCAAGAAACTTGAGGGAAATAACTGTCTTTTAAGGAAGGAAAATAACTATGATCTAAAAAAATTAATAAATGAACTTAATAATAAAAAAAACAAATAAATCAATTAATTTAAATTAATACTATTAATGAATGTATATATTGATAATTTATCTATAGTTTTATACCGTTAATTTTTATAAATTGTCTCAAGTCTCTATTTTTGCATTTTCTCAAGTTTCATTATAATTAAAAATATTCAATAATAATCTAACAATGAAAATAAAATATCAAAATGTAATGATCAAGATATATTATACTATTATAACATAGAAAATATTAAGAACCATAGGCGGAGGAAATATTAGGAGATATCATTGCGGGTTCAGGCCAAATCGATCAACATTAATTATGATATTATCATTATGACAGATATTAGGAAAAAAATCGCGAATTCAATATTTCTGTTCACTAATTATTTGTAGACTTTAGTAAAACATACGCATGACTCAATATAGATCAGCATAAACTTTTTCAAATTTTGATCTTCAAATTTGTCTTGAAGGTAGTAAAGAAAGAGTAAGATGCGGAAATCAATTGTAAAATATTAGGTTACCCAGACGACTTAAATATAATAGGAGATTCGGCAATTGCAATTACAGATAGCGAGGAAAAATTAATGGAGGTTTGAAATTAATAGTGATAAGAAAAAATATTTAGTAACAAAGAGGAAGAGTATTAACATACAAAATCCTAAGATACAAAATGTAGAATTTGAATATGTTGAAAAATTGAATGTAATCACAAAGGATAATAATATTTGAGAAGAATTTAAATCGGGGTTGCAATCGGGAAACGCCTGTTATCTTGCAATAAAGAGGTTTATCTCATCAAAATTATATCAAAAGGGAATATATAAAAAAATTATTTTGCCTGTAGGATAGGATTCTTCCCTGCATTTATTGGCCAAAGAAAGATGAGGTCACCGGGGAATGGGGGAGACTGCATAACAAGAAATTGCATGGCCTCTCTGCATCTTCAGAAATAGTTATGGTTATAAAAGGGAAAAAGCTGCGATAAGCAGGGCACGTGGCTAGAATGGGAGAGGAAAAATATATTGGTGGGGAGACCGCGATTAGAAAACGTCCGCTTGGAAAACCAATGACGCGTAGGAAGGGACGTAAGAGAGATGGGACAAGGGCTCTCCTGAGGATAGGGACACTTGGAGAAATGTGGTTGTTGCGGCCAAGAACTTTCGAGTATCTTTGAGCCACATAGATAGATAGATATACCATATACAATAATAATATATATAATTAATTTACTGATTAAATTGAAATATATTTTAAATAAGAACACAAAAAGAAATGAATGTTTTATGTAATATACGGATATAAACAAAATGGATGAAAACCTTTTACTACTTTCAACCAAATACTATGTACCACTCGGGGGTACAGGGGGCGGAGCCCCCGTCTAGGTGTGAAGAGCGCCGAAGGCGCTCTGAGCAGCTAGTATAATAATATAAAATCTTTTCTCACGTACATTTTATCTTCTGAGGATCGAATTTCATTACTTTAAAAATTATTATTGTTATTAATTTTTAATTTAGCTAGAGGTATTTTAAATGTTTGTGAACCTTTCAATAATTGCATATATTTTTTTTATTTTATTTCCTTTTTAGGACAAATGACCAATCTTAGTAAATATTTAATTTTAAATCTAAGTGAACTTGGCCAGGTTCGATCCCTCAACCTCAAGCCGACCCGCACTATGATCACAAAGTTATTTCAGAAAATTCAATATATGTAAAAATTCCATCATAGAATATTTCAATAATCATATTTAATAAAAATATTAATAATAATTAATATTTCTAATTTTATTAATATTATTATTTATTTTATTAATATTTATACTGTGTGTTTAAGAATTTGATTAAATAGAAATATCAAATAGATCTTATAGATCTATATATAAAAATAAAAATAGATCCATATCTTTACTTTATCTTTAAAACAAAAAATATAAATAAAAAAGCATAATCATTTGATTTTAGAAAAAAAATTTAAATTGAACAGAAGAAAAGAAACGATGAATATATGTATGAAGTTGGCTTCAGTGAAAAATTGTCTAGAGGGAGTGTTTTATATGAAAGGAAAGATTAAGTGCATGAAAATTTATTAGATATTTGAACGCTTCTGATAACAAAAGATAAGAGAGGTGATTGAAATATTTCCAACCTCGTTCGTTTTAGATACCAGTCTCGAAAATGGTTTCATCTTCTCATTCGAGGAATCCTCATTAAGCAGGGATTCTTTATTTTGCTGATTCACTCGAGGATTTTTACGCTATAAAAGAAAAATCCATTCCTTTTTCTAGTATAGTTTCATACTCTATTTTTAACTTTTTCCAAATATATATTTTTGTTTGGTGGTATAATTTTAATTTAATTAACTGTAATAATTGTTAAAATTGTTAAATAAATGTTTGAGTTTGGGGTTGAAGGCAATAGAAACAACACAAGATATGTTATTAAATTTAACTTGTATGTATTAACCGCCACTAACTTTTAGTTTAATGTTTTCTTAAATTTTGAAAGAAACTTGAAACATATTTATAGATTACATCGTGTATTTATATTTTTAATCAAATTTTGGAAAAGGTGATGTTTATGTTGATACCACATTCATATATGATGCCTACTCCTTAGGTTTATTTATATAGAAGCATTGTATTAGATGAAAAGTTGCCAATGTTTACTTTTTCACCTGAGCAACTAGTCAGAACAAAAGAATACTTGCATTGACCAATTGAAAAATTTATAAAATAAAATTTGTTCTATATAATTATATATTAAACATTAAATTTTGGAGAAATCATTCATATTATACAATTTTAAAGGAAAAATTTGAAATATAAATAAATATATAAACTATCAAAAAATCAATTAAAAATGAGACTGAAAAATATACTATGATATCAAAAAATGTTAAGAGCTAGATTGGTCAATTATTTATCAAGGAGGTTCTCATTAGATTTTTATTAAATATAAATAAAGGATCGATTTAAATAGGTATCTTTTATCAATAGGGCCCAATTTGTTTTTAGTCAACTAATAAAGTGATTCTCAGATTTTATTAAAATCATAACTACAACAATCTAAGATTATTTTATAAATATGAAAAGCATGCACGTACGTATATTTTTCCAGAATTAGCAAATATTAATTAATATTAATAAATCTGAACAGAAATACTCAGACTTATTTTTAAATTTAATTTTTTTCCAGGATCACTCCTCCATAACGAATATGAAGGCAAAATAAATGTGAACAAAATACTTTTTTTTAATTAAACATTATAGATTTTTTAAATAACAATTTCAAGAATAAATCAAGGTTTCTTCTTGATATCTATCTAGTGCATCTATGCATAATTATAAGTCCTAGTTCCTTTTCAAATGAATGATTACTTAAGCTTATTTCAACAAATTTTTAATCGGGCAATAAATAATTAAATTCCTTTAGATATATTGTAGCATCCAACATGATAAATAGGAAGGGGAAATAAAATAAAATATTTAAATGATTATTCTAAATTTATTATACAAAGGTTAGCATTCTGGCTTCAATAAAATTATATTAAATATAAATGGATATTAATTAATATTAATGAGTATTATTACTAAGAATATTGTTCTAAATGTTCAGCTAGCACTGAATGAGAGAGTGTATTGTTTCACTGAACTAGGTCGCAGTGTGGGTGTGATGGAAGATGTCTCGTTGGTTTCTTGAGATCGGAAGACCTCGATTAACCTGGATTCTCACTGACTTATGGACTGCTGAAGTATGATTAAAAATATGAATTTTTGGGTCAAAAATTTTTTTTATACCTTACGGGTAAAGTTTGAAACACTGCTATTCTAAATAATACATTAGGTATTTAGTTGATGAATGACTTATGAGAATTATTACATATTTTGCTTGCAAAGGTATTCAATCAAACGAAAATGAGTGACTACTAGGTAAAATATTAGAATTATTACATACTTTTCTTAAGGATTTAATAGAATAACAAATGAAATTTTAACAAAGTATGAAAAAAGAGGTATTTTTTCATTATATCGCCATACCATAATTGTCACTCTGGTTATATGAAAGGTGAATATGCTGACCATTAGAAATGCAATTACATTTCCAAACAACTTTTCATAAAACTGATATGTGGAACTTTGATCTAACAAATATTTCTATATGATTGTATATTGAAAAAGAACTACAAAGTTCCTATTAAGATATAAATCTTTTATTCTAAAAAAATAATGAAAATGAAAATTTTTTATTCAAAATACGTAAAGAAAAAAGGAAATTGTACGTAACAATTTATGCCATTCTTTTTATGGGAAACAAACTTTTCTTATAAATACGAAGTTAAAATTAATCTTATTTTTCTTGATTCAATTTTTTCTAAAATTCAATTTCAATTGATTTTCCCAATAATCATCTATTAATTATGATTATTATTAGTAACATAAAAAAGATAATTTCTGAGCCTAAGCGTTCATTAAAAGTAACCTGCAACGTAATATTTTATAGAATGCATAGGATATGTATAAAACAATGAAACGTTTAATATATTCGCGGCACTGATTCCCTAAATGGGCGCTACCACCTAAGATTATTTGTTATCGGGAACTAAGTTTTATTTTAAATAATTTTATTAATGAAACATATAGGTTCGAAAAAGCCAAAAAATTTAGAGTTAAATATTCTATCAAATTTATACATACAAATAATAATAAATAATTAATTTCTAATGAGTATGATACGAGATATGATACAATTTCGTTAATAAATATCAAAATAACACGATATATTTTTAAGGATTAAACAAATCATATGGTCAACATTCCATAAAAAAATATAGAAGGTAGAAAAAGAGGGAGGAAATGAAGTAAACCAAGAACCAAAATGGAAACTCGATGAGCATATAATTTAGAAGCATATATATAATATAATTTTAAGTTCAGGTGGATAATCGCAGATGTACTTTTTATGGATCCTCGGACATCAAATGGAATGAGGCTGCCGACCAACTAGCTGAAATAGGAGCTATTAAAATAGAGTTCGACCTTCTTTAAATCTATTTAAATTAATTTCTTAAGTATATGAAAAGTAAAATAAATCTATAGTATAATATTTTAGCTCAAAAGTGGGAGAGAAATAGCGGATTACTTAAGTGAATCAAACCAATCATTTGTCCACTCGAAAAACATTATTTCATTCTGTCATTCTGTCCCGTCTCAGAATAAGTCACTGCTTTTTTTCCCATGGACATGATTCTGAAAGAAAATGCCCCTTGGTGCACAATATGCAATATGAGAGTCACTTTGGATCATGTTCTTGTCGAATGTTCATCGTACGCATCGGCAAGAAGGTCAGGTAAAATTGAAAATTTGAATATCAGAGATCTATTAGGAATGATGACAAATTTTGAGAATTTGTTTCTGCATAGGATTAGATAGTTATACAAAATATAATATTTATTTATTTATTATTTATATAAATTGTTGTTTTTGTTATTATTATTTTTACATAGTTTATTGTTGTTATTTTTATTATTATATTCTAGTCATGTTCAATGGGGACCCCTTTACAGATTCTTTTGAGCTGTAATATTTTTTATTATTTATTTAACTATTTATTTATTTATTGTATATTGTGTTTTTACCAACCGACGATAGTAAGGGAGGTATTGTTTTTACACCAAATTTCACATGTAGAGATTTTTACATATCTCCACGAATCATGCATTTTGTTAACAGAAAAAAGTATTTTTAGTATGATATCTGTCCGTCCGTACGTCTGTCCATTGTGTGTCCGTATAGACGTATATATATATATATATATATATATATATTGTAATATATAAGCATAAAAATAGCATTTTTATATATATTATGGAAATATAGAAAGTTATTTGTTTGAACACATGGCAGAGTATATAAAAGATAACTTTCTAGAATTATTGTTTTTTTAAAAAAAAAACCAGGGAAATACCTAGATGATATACCTCTTCGTTACCCAAGAGGGAGAGAGGGGTGGACAATTTTGCCAAGTGGCATAGGAGGGGATGATTGGTTTCGACATATTTTAGTCAGTCTTGATCAGGAATTGGAGAAGGAGACATTATATCCCCGAAGGAGTGACATCCCCGGCGAACCCATCTTTTTGAGAAATATCGCGGCCCAAGAGATGTTCCAGATAAATCCTCAGGACGACACTCAAGACTCAAGTCTCCAATGAATGCTCCATTCCTTCCATACACAATATATATCAAAGAGGTCGACCCTTTGGTAATTAACATAATTTGCAATTGCGTAATATAAATTAAATTTCTTTTAATTTATATTTCTATTTTTACGGTACCATTCAATTTCTTCAATTTCTTATTAATTTCGTTATTATTCGTTACTATCTATTGTATCATATTAATTCTTCTATTTACATTAAATACATAATTTTTAGTTATAATTTAAATATGCATTTTTAATCTGAACCTATTCAATTTTATCATTTCCCATATCAACCTTCGCGGATTCAATAACCCTTTATTATTCTAAATTTATCCAGAGTGCTACCAAATTAATTTAATCTGATTTTATACCCAATTTTTCTAATAAAATACCTTACCCTCTATATACGACAAAATATATATATAATGTTGTTCGGAAATTAATTTATTTCAAATCATCGGTGAATTCTGGGCCTGGTCAGCTCATATTTTGATTGGTTGTTTATTGAATAGATTGTTTTTGGTCTAAGAGGAAAATTAATTCTTTCCAAGGAGCGTTGAGTCTGACACAATGGAATCGGCCAGTACTCAGTAAATTACTGTTGACCTGGCTGTGCCCCGGCGAAGAAGACGAAATTCGAAAGGGGTTGTTGCTTGGAGATAAATGAGATTTATTTTTTGTACGATGGATGATTTCTTTAAGGCACAAATAGCCGTAGTAACTGATGTACCTCGATGTTTAAATATTAATAATAATAATAATAATTTTAAGTTTGTCATTTTTAATCAAATTTTAATTTTAGTAATGTAAATATATATATAATCATTAATTACTGTTAAATATATATATATATATATATATGTATATTAAAAATAGCAAAAAAGAAAAGAAAAGGAAAAGCAAAATAATTGAAGACAAGAGAGAGCAATCTCTCAGGCAACTTTAATTCGTTTCGGTTCGTTTATATTTTCATTTGTGATCTTTGGTATCGATTCCCTGGTGGGTGATCGGGCTCTGACGGAAATCCCTTCCTTAATCAAGTCAATCGGATAACTGTTGCCACTCTATCAGCACTCTGGCCCCACTCTGTTATTCATTAACCCCCTGTGAACTCAGGGATATATATGAAGGCCTCCGGCTTTGTTGCCCCTACCTATTTCGCTTGGAATGGCATGAGCTAGTTAGTTACCTAGATCTAGATTGTTTCCAACTTCAACAAGTTTAAGTGTTACAGGTATTTTTAATTACCAAAATGGACAGTATATATAAATTATAATTATATTTTTATTTTTGATAAAATAGAACAACTTAACCTTATCTCTATCGCTTACATGTAAATAATGTAAGGTAGACCTTTGAGAAGTGAAAAAAAATTTGGTTTTCAAAATTTATTTTAATTACTCGATTATTATTTAGTAATTAGTTAAATTTATTATATATTAATTAAAATATGATTTTCTTAAACAAATTTTTAAAATTGAAAAATAAATTTCTTAATAATATTTTTCAATATTTTTAGGTCACTTTTATAATATTTTATTTTATTTTATTTTTTGTTTTGTTAAAAAAATTAAAAAAATATTTAATTTATGAAATATAAAAAAATATTTTAATTTATATATATTTAAATTTAGAAAAAATGAATTAAACATTTACATTCTCTCTCAAAAGGATATAAATATTTAGTTAAAATATTTAAATAGGTATTCTTTAAATAAAACAAAAGTTACATATCATTGCGAAATAATGAAATATATGATTTTTTTAAGTGATTTTTAATAAATATACTAATTTTAAATAAGTATATTTGTTTTAGTTTCTTATAATTAAATATAATTCTCCTTATATTTTATTATAGGTCAATAATCTATAAGTTCATACAGGGTCACAAATGGTCTCTGTGAATAGGACATTATTCCTGTTAGGATAGGCCTATGATGGCAACCCGAGCATCCACCAAGATAATAAGTAGCTGTAAGGATTTTCTATTTATTAGATCACTTGGTCCTTGTAATTATTTTATTAAATTGAAGTCGGGCTACCTTGTAAAATATTAACTAATATAATATTAACATACACTTTCTCAATGTACTAATTATTACTATGATCAATCCGTAATCAGTGGTTTCCAACCTTTCTGTACCGGCGCCTACCTTTCGTTAAAAAAAATTCTTGCGCCCCCCTTAATTTTTATAATAATCTAATTTCCTTTTTCAATAGTCGGGCAATTTCTGAAATAATATAACAACAGGGGTGGGCCATGGTTCAGAGCATCGCAAACTCATCTGACTTTTTTTTCGAACCATAATGAAAAAAAACCATAATAAAAAAAATCTGTAATAAATATATTAATTTATTTAGTATATTAATTAATTTTACCTTCTGGAGATTTTGTTAAAATGCTTTAAAATATATTTTTATATAGATACATATATGTGTATGTATTATAACAAAACAGAATGTTTATCGAATGAACTATTATCATGGGAATAGATTTTGTTAATTCTACGCAATCCAAAACATTAATGGGACTTTGATCTCTATGGAATTGATTGGATAGAGCCAAATGAAGATTATTGAAATTTCGATAAAAAATTAATGAATCAATACTATTTCTTTTTAAAGATTTTCATATTGAATTAAATAACGTGAAAATATAAAAGGTAGCCATTATGAATGTACAATTAACTTTTCTCTAAAAATCATTTTGGATGGAACTTTTATCTTTTACATTCAGTCCTCTCTCGATATTTAAATATCCATGTACATAGGTAGGGAAGAAAATTTAAAATGTTTCATATTTTGAATTATTGATAGTATGAAATAATAACTAAAAAAGTATAAAAAAACAGAATAATCAAACATTTATTTACACAAACTTTAAAAAAAAACTAATGAGAATAAAAAAGTCCAACAAAAATAGAAATACAAACTAAAAATAAATATATATGAATAATCTTTAATATAAAATTTTTTGAGCGTTTGAAGAATATATGAATTGTGTGAAATTTATTTAACCTTAAAGTGTCAAACATTGAATTTTTATATTAAAATAAAATATTAAAGTTTTTTATACTTTTAAAAATAAAATACATATAGATTTCTCCGATACCCCACTGATTTGTCTTTAGGACACTACTAACAAACACCAAACAAATTGTGTTATATATATATATATATATATATATATATATATGCTCCTAAAGATACTTGAAAGTTCTTTCTTGGAGTAATCACATTTCTTCAATCGCTCTGGAGCAACTTCTATTCATCTCCTTTTCTCTTTTAATTCCCTCACATTTACTTTTATAGTGTATGACTACCCACTGATTGATCTACCTACTGGTCGTTATCCAATTATTTTTTTTTTCTAAATAAACTTCACACTAGCTTATGCTTAACTATTCGAGCAAGTAACCAATTGTAACCTAAATGGTGTACCATTTAAATCTGTAGTTTATACTTGTTATATTCATATTAAACTTTAATTGAATTAATTAAACTAGAATTTAAATTATTATTAAAAGAAATTTAATTTTAATATTTATGAGGTGATATTTTCTTCAATTCCTACTTTTACCTAGTACACACTCTCCCTATATATATATATGTATAATTGTTTTGAACATCCTTTAATAAAAGTAATTGTTTGAAAGAAATTTAAATAACTCCCTATTTATATCTTATCTTATTATGCTAGCTAAAATTGTATATATGTATTTATCTATATATCATGGTTCTCAAAAACCGCTCTAACGATTTTTTTCAAATTCACACTAGATATAGTATTTATAAAGAAAAATTAAGTTTTATTGATGATATCTCTTGAAACATTCAGCTTCATTATTAATTTCTTAATTGAAAATTATATATGGAAAACGTCAAAATTGGCCTCCATTTTTATTTGTATTAATATTTTTTTTTATTTAAAATATTTTAAAATTTATTATTTAATTTCGAAATAAAATTAAAAATATTTATTTTTAATAAAATATATATAGATATTTATTAATCTCTCTCAAAAAAAAAAAAAATAAAATAAAAAACATCAAATCTGCCTGCTAAGACAGTAAAAAAATCACAATTTTTTATCTAAATATATTTAGTCAAGATGGTAAAGTGATGTTTTAACGAGTGGATTTCGTCGGTTCGAAACTCTCCGGGTGAATCGTTATTTAAAAATGAAAATGAAAATAATGAATTTGTTATTTTTTTTCTTTTTATCTATTGTTTACATTTTAATAAATTACTATTTTATATTTATTTATTCATTGTTCTTTTATTAAATTTAATATTTATTAATATTATTTATTATTAATTTATATATTGATGACATCACAAATGACATTTATATTGAAATTTGACTCCCGCCTTTTTTTAAAGAATATTGTATTAATATTTTTTTTATATTTAAAATATTTTAAAATTTTTTATTTAATTTCGAAATAAAATTAAAAATATATATTTTAATAATATTTTATAATTATAAATTACGATATATATTTATCAATAATAATGAATTTTTTTTTTTTAACTTAATTACAGAGCCGAGGCTCGGGGTCCCGGTATGATCTTAATATATTGTGAGAATTAGATAAATAATGTAGAGAGAAAAAAATATTTAAAAATAGATATTTATTTAAATGAAATAAAATTATTTAATTTACAGAATGAAAATGTCTATAATAATGTCTAAACATTTTTTCTTTATAATTTTACATTATAATAATACTAATTACAGTAGTTATAATATATGGGGAATTTTCAACTTTGACTGCCGATTTGACCATGTTCCCAAACGAATTTTAAAAAAACCAAGACCACTTTACATTTACACATTTTAAGCTCTAATCGAATCCAAAATCAAAATTTAAAAAATCGAAAAACAAACTCACAGATATATAGATTTTATAAATGAACATTTATACAATTTATTTTAATTAATTTGAAACATTTTAGGAAACAAATTTTTAATGGGTCATTTTTAGAAATCCCATTTAACAATTATAATAAATAATTAAAAAATTGTAAAATTTTTAAAGTATATAAAAATAAATTGTATAAATTGGTTAAAGGGTCGAGTGATAGTTCGGTGTCCCAGGTATATATTTTATATTAACACGCCTACTTTTCTGTATAATAAAGATATAAAGAATCTTATTTTAATTTTTATATAACCAAGAAATCATTTTTTCACTTAAAATATAGTTGTAAAGCCCAAATCCATATAACATCATCGACTGGGCCGCTACCAAAAGGAGTCTTCTCTTGCTCTGACTAGGGCCACCGGTATTTGCCATTAGTCTCGAAAAAATAATATTAAATTTTATATAAATTTATAAATTAGAACATTTGAATTTGTTTAAATTTTAACACATGTAATCAATCATATGCATAAAGAATAGAAAATTTTGAAAATCAACTTGGTATTAAATTCAGAAAAAAAAAAATACTCATATATAGAATATATAGACTATTCGAATATAATTGAAACTCTTTCTCTCCCTCTATTTTAAATTTGAAAAAACGGAGTGTTAAGAAATTAAGATTCCTTATACAACATGGATGGTTAAATGAATTGGGCTCCCTACCTCCCTGAGAAATTCACATTAAAAATGTTTATAATATTTTAGTTTATTAAATCAAACTATTATTTTTTTATTTCAATATTTTTAATGTTAATACAATAATTTTTATTTTATAATCTATAAAATAATTTAATTATTTTTAAAAACAACGGTCTTCAATTACAATTTTTTTACTCTCTACTGACTGTTCATTTCATAACTGAAAATAGTGTCGAATAGAAATAGACGATATTACTTGGATTAATCTTATTATGCTAGCTAAAATTGTTTGTTTGTATTATTGAGGACCCCAGTTCAATTCATTTTAATCAGATTGATGCAATGATGCAACATTTAATAATTGTAATAAATAATTAATTGTAGATTAATATTTTTTAAAGGGTCGAGCGACAGATCGGTGTCCCAGGTATTAATATTACCAGCCAAACCCAATAATAATGAATCATTTTTTTTAACTTAAGTACCGAGCCGAGGCTCGGGGTCCCGGTACTAAATATAATATACCTAGGAGAGTTATTTAATAAAAAAGAAATTCTAATGGAAAAGTGGATTATTATAAAATATTCAATAAATTTAAAATTAATTAAAATTTTAAAATATTTATAAAAATAAACTTGTCATTTAATCATTGTTATATATATATATATATATTTATATAATGTCAATATAAACTCTATAATAGTATAAATAAAATGAGGTAGAAAATCATATAAAAAATTGAGTATTTATTTTTATAAAACCGTTGGATTTAGCGAGGGTGAATTCATACGGGTGTTTGGGAAGCTCAACTTTAAACTCTCGATCAATTTAACTAGTTTGTTCATTTTTTTCTTTCAAGAATTAGCGAAGCAAAAAATATATTTTAATTTAAGGTTTAATTTATAATTAATGGGTTACGCTTTCCCTCTCCATTTATCTCTCTCTCTCTCTCTCTATCTCATTCTTTCTTTCTCTTTTTCTTTCATTCTTGCTAAATTTTTTAGATTTCTTTTTAATCCACTTTTCTCGAGTTCACCTAACTAGACTAAAAAAAATATTTCAATTCTCTCTTAGTTAGAAAATAAAATGTTCTAATTATCGAATAAGAATTTAGGGATTGGAAGAGTTCACATAACATGTCCTCCAGGTTCAATGCATGAGCTAAGAAATGGAAGAGGGAGGATCAAGAGGCTTGAATAGATGAGGAAAGGCTCGTGAGGAGTTAGTGGGACATTTCTCCAAGTGTCTCTATCCTGAGTTTCACTCATCCAACTCTTATTTTCACATATCTCTCTTATGTCCCTTTCTAAATTGTCTGCACACCGTGATATAATAATAAATCTTTATTTATCCTTATATCTTACAGTAGTTATAACAAAAATATTTACATTTTTAAGACTCTTTCCCCTTTGGTTGGTTTGACGGTCGGGTGAGATCATCGTTATCAAAAACGAAAAAAAAAAACAAAAAACAAAAACAAAATGGAATCACTTTATGTTTCAACTGTTATTCCTCCTTGTATACACTATTTAAAATTAAATATATTTATATACTATATATATAAATTCATACTTTATATCAGGGCACGGCAAACTACGGCCCGCGGGCCAAATCCGGCCATGAATATTGTCATTTTTTATGCAAATGCTAAAGAAATTTTCATATTTCAAAATTCATCTGAGTATACGATTGACGAACTTCTGTCAGAACTTCAGCTAGAAGTCAATGATCTGCAAAATGATGACACTCTAAAAACGAAGTTCAAAGGTATGGATCTAACGCAATTCTATGAATATCTTTCCGAGAATGAATACGGTCAATTAAAATCATATGCACGAGTACATTGGAAGTACATACCAATGTGAAAAGACATTTACGAAAATGAAGTATACAAAAACGCAATACAGATCATTATTAACAGATGACCATTTGCAAACAATAGGAAGTACTAACTTTGTACCCAATTATAATGAACTAATAACTCAAAAAAAACAACAATTGCATTCATTACATTAATGGAAAATTTATTATTTAATTAATTAATTAATTAATTTAAAATTTATTTTTTATTAGATTCGTCTTTAGGACAGTAAAATATATATTTTAAAACATGTCTGGCCCCCCAGATCTTTAAAATATTTATATTTGGCCCTTTCCTAAAAAAGTTTCCCGACCCCTGCTTTATATTATTTGAAACATTCTTTTGAGTCCAGTAAGATAGGTAATTAGTTTATATTTAAATATTTAAAGACGCGTGGATTAGAAATGTAAAAAAGGTAAAAAGTAAATAATTAGTCAAAAAAAATTCATAAGCTATTAGAAAAATATATAGAAAATTAATCAGATTTAGAATCTATTGTAATATCATAATATACATTTAAACAACTGTTAATAGATAAAAGAAATATTGAGATAAATTTAGGGGAAATGATAATCACCTTAAAATCAGAATATATAAATAAAATGAAGTTTGAAAAAGAGAATATAATAATATAAAGAAATACTCGAATCTCAAAGAGATATCCTAACTCTTTTCAGAGATCATTTCTATTAATTTATAACAGTATTTTAAAACAGGATATTTTTCGAAATAAGACGGAAAATGGAATAAAAACCACTATAATCAATATTGACATTCAAGTATATTTACACGAAGGTCTTTTCCTAATACTCATTCTTTTATTTACAAAGACTTTTTACAAAGACACTCCAAGTTGCGTGCCCGAGGCTGTCAAGACTTTATCTTATTAACCCAAACCCTTTTTTCTGTCCATATTGATGGTAAAACATTTTTACTTCGCTACTTATTTAATTTCTTTCGGCTTTCGTTAAAAACGATTCTGATCTAATCAGTTAGGATACTCAATTAGTTTCTTGTAACGAGGAAAAAGTATTTTTCTTTGTGTCTTCAATAACAATGTTTTATTTGGATAGAAGATAAGAAGACTGAATTTTTTTTTTTAATTTTCTTAAAAAAAAGATATTAATGTTTTTTTTTTCTTATTTTTTTCATTTTTATAATTAATTAATTAAAAAGTAAAATAAAGTATAAAATAAAAAAAAATTATAATAATTTGATATTTAGCTTAAAAAAATTATTAAAACACATTTCAAAACTATAATTTGAATAGTTTTATACATAAATGTGGGAAATTTAGTAGCTCGACTATTGGGAATGACACTCCTGGCTGGTTTTAGGAGTGCGGATCGCTGGTCGTCGTACAACGGCTAAAGAGTGATCACCAGCTACTCTAAATCCTTATCCTCAGACAACCAAAACCACTGCACTACTGGCCAAAGAGATCAGGCACACAATGAGTTTGCCTTGGGGTAGTTAACGGTCCTCCTTGAGATTACACTCTCTGCCGAAGCTCCGCGGAAAGAAGTGCGTTGACAGATTCCTGGAACGGCCTATGCAGCCGAACAGGACTGAATATAGATGGCATTTATATTAGTAGAATGCCGATTAATGCAGTGGGAAATGTTCAGCTTCGATGTGCAGATATCGCGGTTGTGATCACCAGGTTGGAACCGCGCCATCTAATGGTGTCTTTCGTACTATTGATGGGGGAATCGAACTGGGTCTTTTGGCATCAATTTCCAATCCCACTTAAATATGTATCTACTATTAAAAAGTATATTTTTACATGATCTATTTAATATACTTTCTATTGGAATTTATTTTATCCTAAATATAGGTATATTATTTATAAGCATATAGAGAAATCGATCTTCATTAATAGCGATAATAGAGTATATTTAAATAAAGATTAATAGTCAAGAAGATGAAATCACATTATTTAGAAGTAATTGTGTTATTTAATTAGTTTAAATAATTATTAATGATACTATATTACTTACGACATTTTATTTCAGGAGAAATAGCTTTGGCAGGAAGTGTCTTACCTGAAAATAATAAAAAAGAATTATTATATATATTAAAATAAATTAATAATAATGAATATTACAAAAATAATCATTTAATATGTTCATCATTTATTCTAAAATAATTTTTTTTAAATATATATCAAATTTTTTCAATGACTATGAATAAAAATTTGGAATAACATAAATTATGGTATAAAATATATTCCATTTACAATTTAGTAGTATATATTGTAAAGATGGAAAAGTATTTTTTTTCGAAAATTAGTTTCTTATTAGTTTTTAATTAATCAAATTAAAATATTTATATATTCAATTTTCTTTTTAGAATCAAAAATTTAAAACTATATAAAGTTATAAAGTAGCTATTCCCCAATGTTGATCCCGGAAACTGGGTTGACTCCGTCCCATAGACCCCAGCTAGAGATATTCCCTTGCCAGGCCCGGGACTTGAACCCGACAGCGAGGCTAGCCTCTCACTCAGTGTTTATAAAAGTCTTGTTAAAATCTAGGGATGCACTTCAGTTTAATAATCAGATCATTTTTTATTCCTCGTTGACATCATAGTGGTCTAGATTTTTTTTATTTCAACGTATAATTTTACTACCTGTAAATTTTGAATATTAAAAGGCGAAAGAGAGCTAATTCTAAACTCAAACTTCAACAACTTCATCCCCCCCCCTCCATCCTTCAAATGAAATCTAATGAGTCGCATGACTGAATGGCACAATTGAAATTGTAAGGGTAGAATGTCTACAAGTAAAATTATTCTCAGGTAGGCTAATGTGAAATTAGAAAATTGTAATTCTAATCGATCAAAATTCAAATTGTTTATACATTTTAATTAAATATAATTTTAAATTAGTTTCAATTTGGTGAAATTATATTATAAGTAGATGTACCTATTTCAAAATTGAGAAATCAAGTTTATATTCTCAATTGAAATTAGTATATTAACCGGGGCATAAATTATAGATTTTTAATTTTAAAAAATTTTAATTTATAATATTCTTTGAGTGAAAATTTTATAAAAAGTGAATGTAGGATATTTCTTTTAGATCAAAATTGTTTAGTATATATTGATTTTACAGAAATCTAAAAGATAAATAAATTATAATTAGCGAGCATTCGAACAAAAAAGTGTTGAAATTATTTACTTTTAATTTAAAAACTAATTAAATTTTTCCAATTGGCATATTTATTTCAGTAGAATGTGAACAGTATCAAAAAAAAATGCAGAATCACTTAATAACAATTAATTAAAATGTAATTTATTGATTTATATAATTTATACTTTTATCTACTACAATTTTTTCTACATTATAGGTATATTATTAATAATAAATAATAATAAAATATAGTAAATAACTAAGATGAACAAAAAAAAAATGAATGTACAAAATTTATAATTTATAATTTTTTAAATATATAAATTGAAATTTGTGTGTGTGTGTGTGTGTGTGTGTAAGAAGAAACAAGAATATCTTTTAAATTGAAGGAGAAAGAATAAAAAAAATCAAATATCTTATGTGGAAGAGTCCGAGGTCTCCTCTTGTCACTTTGTACCTTTAGTGTATGGGAAATTTTATATTTTCAAGTAAATATGTGGCTAACTCTGGTAAGAGGAAAGATCGGATCTGAGCTCCGAGTTGTGCCTTAAGCAATTGTGAAGCCAGTTAATCGCAAGCGAGGTAAGTGTATGATCGCTACAGACAGTTCCAAAAAGAAAGAAATAGAGTGATTGGTGCATGAAGTAAATAGTTCCTGCCAAACGTAATTGTTAAAAAAAAACTAATAAAATGGGGAAAAATGAGTGGAAAGAAGAACCGCAGTTCATAGTCATAATGGTAGGCCAACTTTATGATCTTCTACTATATATATTATTATTTTAATTCTTATTAAAAAAGAAGTTGAAGAGTAAGTAGCACAGTACCTATGAATTAATGTTATCTCAATACACATCTTTCTTAGCCATCTGAAATTCAAACTACTCTTATCTATAGTTCTTTAAGACTTGGATATTTTCCCACTTCGTATACGAGGGCAAGAAACTAAGTTCGTGACTTTTTGAATGAAACACAGGTTTTTGGATAAAAAATTATTTTATTTTTCAAGTTAGTCTCCTTTGAGCTCTATACACTTTGTCCAACCTTTCTCCAATTGTTTTATCCCTTCCAAAAATAAAATTTGTCGAGGACATCAAAATAGGCATTTGTTTGTGAGATAATTTCATCGTTGAAGTCAATTCCGCCAAGGTATTTTTTCAGGTTTAGAAACAAGAAATAGTCATTCAGGGTATAATCCGGAGAATAGGGCTAATGAGGGAGCAATTCGTATCCCAATTCATGGATTTTTGCCATGGAAACTGCTCATGTGTGCAATCTTGAATTGTCCTGATGGAAAATAATTTATTTTTTGACAAATGAGGTCGTTTTTTTCAAATCGTCATTCCCCATTGATTGATTTATCTTTTTGAAGGTATTCAATGTGGATTATACCGCGTGCAAAAACCGGTCGCCATGACTTTATTGGCCCACAAACGCACCTTGGTTTTCTTTGGTGCCGATTTACCCCAAGAAATCCACTGTTTTGACTGCTGTTGGTGGATTCACGTTTCATTCAAGTTTAAGAAACGGCGCAAAAACTCGTCAATATTGCGGTTAAACTGGGAAGTTGTCACACGATTGCATCCAGAACGTTCGGCATCTTGCATGCTTGTACGGTGACAACGAAATTCTGTAAACCACTTCTTTACCATTGAAATTAATCGTATGGAGACCCATATTATTTATCAATCTTAGCCTTGATTTCAGTGATGTTTTTTTTCGCAAAAAATAATGCTTAATGAACTCACGAAATTCACTTTTTTCATTTTCTTCTTAAATCAAGAGGTAGTCTTCTATTAATGGATGTCAAACAAAAACTGGTTCAAATTTCGACATGAGCCAGCTGATAGTTGCCTGCTGACAGGAGCATTGTTTTCATTTCATTTAAGAGACGGGAAATTCAAAAAGTCACGATCATATTGACCTGTCCTTGTAAAAACGGACATGGGCAATAAGCGGGTTTTCTTAGTGACTTTAATAAATCTCGGATGAACCTTAATCTCCAGACCATTTATTGACACTGAGAAATGTTCTAATGCTTATGGCGAATTAAAAAAAAAATTAAAAAACAAAAAGTGTTCATGGTCTTCAAAATCAAAGAAAAATATATAAATATGTAAACTAGTCCCTAAAACCAATAAAATAAAAATTAAATTTTAATTTAAATTACTTAATATAATAAATAAAGCCTTTTAAATTCATTACTTTATTAATAATTAGTCTAGATTATTGTATAATAATAAACATTAAATTCAATTCCGTAATTTAATCTGATACAAAATTACTTGTTAAAATGATACGAATAGTTAAGTTTTGTTTATCAAATTATTCACTCAATCAATTTAAACTCTATTCAAGAGCTTAGCAAATCCAGAACTACTGGACTTAATAAGGTAAGTTCAAAGATTTCTAAGTTCATAAAAGAATTTAAAAAATTATAATTAATATAAATGTGAATGAAGAAAAATATATAAATATGTAAATTAGTCCCTAAAACCAATAAAATAAAAAATCAATTTTAACTTAAATTATTTAATATAATAAATAAACCCTTTGTAAATCATTACTATCTCGCCAGAGATAGTATTGCAATCACGAAAATTTTCGATTTTGAGATTTTGATGTTTTTATACGTTTGAAGGTTCCTGAATCATTTTCACTAAGGTTGAGAAAAATGTCTGTGTGTGTGTGTAAATATATATGTGTGTATGTGTGTAGACAAGATTACGCAAAAACGGCTTGAGCTAGAATCATGAAATTTGGTACATGGGCATTATTCAAAATTTGTAGTTTTCTATCAACTTTTGAGAAATGTAGCTCAACCGGAAGAGGGTCATTACCTACAGCGTTTTGATTTTTTTTTCCTCTAAAGTGTCCGTAAAAAGAAAGATATATGTTTGATAATTTTTCACATGATTGAAAATTGTATAAAACTGCTATATATAGAATTTCAGCTTGATGGAATCGCTGAAAGTACCAGAATTAATTTTTTAACACTGCAAATCTCACGCGCCAACACGTGACGTGGTGCCATCAACAAAGAGCCAAACATGCATGCGCTGGTTTAATAAATATTATTTATTAATTTTAATTTATAATTAATTAAATTTAATTTAAATATAATATATTATGTTATTTAATCCAATTCAAATTGCGAGATAGTCGAGTGGAGACACTCCAGCTAATTTTTATTTGATTTGATTTGGAGTGACATCAAGATGAAATAAGATGTTTGTAACTTTTTATCATCAGAAAATGGTTTACTTTCTATCATTCAGTTTTATTTTTTATTAATTCATTAATTTGTAATAATAGACAGTTAATATGTAGTTTTGCGCTTGAATTAAATATGCGAATTGGGGATTTAAATCAAAATAGAGGATTTAAAGACATTTTAAATTAAAATTTACCCGAAAAATATTTTGTGTAGATATGTGAACATTCTACAATGAAAACAATGAATGCTATAGAATCAATAATTTCTCAAATGAGATTACAAAGATATGACAAGAACATTTTTATTAATTAAAAAGTAGCCAATACTCGTTTTTAGGTTTTTTAGATTTTATCAAATTTTAATTAAAAAGTCATAGACATTTGTGCATAATTGTTTTTTAATATATCTTTCATATTAACTGTGTGTGTGTGTGTTCTATTTTTATAACAATTTTCAAGTGATTTGCTTTGAAAACTTTATATGTAGTGTTTATATAAAAATGAATTTTTTTCGAAAGATATCATATAGGTATCATATTATAAATAATATTTATACAAAAGAAATATACAAATTAAATAGTAGTTATAGAATAATTATTGTTAATTAGGCTTAATAAATTAAATGGTATATATGTTTTTGAATGAACTTGACTCTGATTAGGGGTGAAAATATGATAGCTCGCAGTGAAAGAGGAAAAGAGAAGGGATGAAACGGACATCTAGATCCCTTCATAATATTATTGATGATATGAAAATACATGAATATCGTCATTGAGTTGAAAAGTATTGACATTATAATATTTCTATATAAATATAGATATTTCTATAAATCAAATCAAAGACTGTGATTTGGTCAGCCATTTTTGGGCGACTTACAGCTAGCTATCAGAGAACTTCTTTCAACCTCCAACCCAAAATTTCATTTTTTTTTTATTAAACCATTCCCTCTTATGAAATTATAATCTTATATATAAAATTCTCGTGTCACAAAACTTTGAAATCATACTCCTCCGAAACGGCTTGACCGATTCTTATGAAATTTTTTATGTATATTCAGTAGGTCTCAGGGCATGTCAGACTTCCTTTAGAAAAACGCTAATTGGTAAGGTGTGTCCAGGAAATGCTAATTAATTAAAAATAGTTTAGTTACCATACTAGCTCATAGAGGCGCTGGTGGCAAAAATTTGACATCATATATATATCCTGATAGGAGCCTTCAAATATAAGTGGTTCGTAGGTGAACGGTCTAAGGCGTTAACTTATGACTTTGTACTTTCGGTTCGAAACTAGCAAAGGCACATTTTTTTTTAAAGTATTATATATTTTTTTTACAAATTTATTAATTTTTATTATTATTATTTTAATATTTTATTAAATTAAATTTTATTTTATTAAATTAAATTTTATTATTAAATTTTATTTTATTAAATTAAATTTTATTATTAAATTTTATTTTATTAAATTAAATTTTATTATTAAATTTTATTTTATTAAATTAAATTTTATTATTAAATTTTATTTTATTAAATTAAATTTTATTATTAAATTTTATTTTATTAAATTAAATTTTATTATTAAATTTTATTTTATTAAATTAAATTTTATTATTAAATTTTATTTTATTAAATTAAATTTTATTATTAAATTTTATTTTATTAAATTAAATTTTATTATTAAATTTTATTTTATTAAATTAAATTTTATTATTAAATTTTATTTTATTAAATTAAATTTTATTATTATATTAATAATTATGTCAATTAATTTTTTCTGCATAAATAAACATATATAAAAAACTATATAAAATTTGAATTTTCATTCATTCATTTAAAATGATATTAAAATATTCCTTTGAAATATAATAAATAATTAAATTAATCCCTACTAGGGCCTCGGGGGGGGGGGGGGAGGTAACTTTCTCTTTTTGGAAAAACCCATATTGCCATCCCCAGCTCGACTATCTATATATAAAAAAAAGGTTTTTGTCTGCATATTGCTCAGAATTTAAAAATTATTATAATATTTCACTTTTTATTTTAAATTCTAATATTTAAATATCAATTAAATTAAATAATTTATTCTAAAAATTCTCATTTAAATTTATTTAATAAAATATTTAGATCATATTTAACTTAATTTTTATTTATTCTTTCTATATAATTGAATATTTCTTCTTTTCTATTTGAAAGTGAAAGCTTAAAAAAACTGAATATATTATTTTTAAACTTTTATCAATACAAAAATATTTTCAAAACTTCAATTAAAATGACAAAATTTTATTATTTTCGTTTTTGTTTCAATTATTAATTACAAATATATTTTAAGTGCAAAAATGATTTCTTGGTTAATTAAAATATGTTTTTTAGACAAATGATATTACGAGATGTTTTAAATTTATGTCTTTTTTATATTGAGTATTTTTTTTTAAAATTAAAATTTGTTTTAAATCAAAATTATTGTATTCTATTATATTTTTTTATTAATAGGCTTCTTTTTTTATTTTTAATTTTTAATAAATTCTCTTTTTTGATATGATATTAATAAAAAATAATATTCAATTGTATTTAAATTTAAAAATTAGAATATTTGAATTTTTTTAAATTTTAACACATGTAATCAATCATATGGATAACGAATGGAACATTTTGAAAATCAAGTTGGTATTAAATTCAGAAAAAAATACTGATATATAGAATATAATAGACCATTCGAATATAATTTAAAACTATTTATCTCCTTTTATTTTAAATTTAAAAAAACGGAGTGTTAAGAAATTAAGATGCCTGGATAGGTAAATGGGCTGGAAGAGGAGGTAATTTATAATTTTCTTCTAATTCAGATTGAAATTAATGGTGATAAGAAAAAATATTTAGTAACAAAATCTATATACAAAATGTAGAATTTGAATATGTAGAAAAATTGAATGTAATCACGAAGGATAATAATATTTGAGAAGAATATATATATTTAAATCGAAGTTGTAATCGGGAAACGCCTGTTATCATGCAGTAAAGAGGCTTATCTCATCAAAATTATTATCAAAAGGAATCAAAATTAAAATATATATACCAATTATTTTGCCTGTTGTATTATATGGGTGGGACGCAAGGTCTATGACCCTGGGAGATGAGAGTAGATCCAGAGTATTCTTTCCAGCATTTATTGGCCAAAGAAAGATGAGGTCACCGGGGAATGGCGGAGACTGCACATCGAGGAATTGCATGACCTCTATGCATCTTCAGAAATAGTTAGGGTTATAAAAGCGAAAAAGCTGCGATAGGCAGGGGACGCGGCTAGAATAGGAGAGGAAAAAGATTTTGGATTGGAAAACGTCCGCTTGGAAGACCAAGGACGTGTAGGAAGGGACGTAAGAGAGATGGGACAAGGGCTCAGGATAGGGACACTTGGAGAAATGTGGTTGCTGCAGCCTAGAACTTTCGAGTTCCTTAGAGTCACATAGATAGATAGATATAACATATACAATAATAATATATATAATTAATTTAGTGATTAAATTAAAATGTATTTTAAATAAGAACACAAAAAGAAATGAATGTTTTATATAATATACTGATTGAAACAAAATGGATGAAAACCTTTTACTCGGGGGGGTATAGGGGGCGGAGCCCCCGTCTAGGTGCGGAGAGCGCCGAAGGCGCTCGGGGCAGCTAGTTAATTGTATAAATTATATATCATTATTCTAATGATATTATTATTATTATTATTATTTGTCAAAATTGTAAATGAAAATTGTCTGATATTCGCACAAGATTTTAGATTAAATAAAAGTAATATTTTATACTCACAGTTTAAATTGGCAATTTATTTTCATTAGCAATTCAGAATCTTCATTTCCGACTAAATTTCATCGTTTTTTTATTTTTTTTTTATTTTTTGTAATAGAGATTTTTTTAATATAAAGACTGGTTATTGTAATTCTTTCTGATTTTACGTACATATATTATTAAAAAAATAATATGCGTTTTTTTGCGTATTAAAATAAATTAAAATCCATAAGAAGTATGTAAATGGCGGATGTTATTACAAAAATGAATAAAATACCAAATTTAATCCAATAATAATTAATAAGAAGAAAATATAAAAGTATGAATTTTAATACTCATTCTAATGTCTTTTTCAAGTGTTACATTGAGATATCTGATTGGAATGTTAATATTTGTAGATGAGATTGATAATATTCAATAATTCAATTTATGCACAATATAACCAATAAGTTAACTAATAATAACGAATATATATAATAATAAAACCAATAATAAAATAATAAAAATGGAAATATTTATTCCTTAAAAGAACACGCCACGAAATCTGAAGAGCAATCCACTTGTCTTTCAACCTCTTGGTTCTGTATTCAAGTCCCTGGCCTGACAAGCAAATTTCTCTCTAGATGGGGTTTATGGGAATGAGCTCCTCCTAGTCTACCTGAGCAAAATTGGGAAGCTACTTGAAATAAAAAGTAACGGCTTCCGATGAAGAAAATCAAGATAAAGTTTGAGAGGATTTGTTGTACTGATCACATAAAATATTTCTCTACTTTCATTGGATGTTCAAACTCAACTTTTCTATTTCATTTAAATAAATTCAATCACCAAAAATTTAAAAAGATAATTAAAGTGTACCGTCTTTCCCAGTTAGAAATGTTAATTATGAAAATCATGATATATCTTAATGAGGTATCTAAATAATTAGAAATATACAATAAATGGATATATCTATCATGGCTCTACGGAACTCGAAAGTTCTTGGCAACTACACTTCTCCAAGGATCCATATTCTGAGCCATAACCCTCCAGTCCCTATCCTTTCCCATCTCTCTCATGTCCCTTCCCACATTATCCACCCACCGCGTCCTTGGTCTTCCAAGCGGACGTTTCCCCCACTCGGTCTCACTACCAATACCAATCTTTCTTTGGCCCATAAATGCTTCGAGGAATCCTATTCTCAAATACTCTAAATCTATTCTCGTCCCCTAAGGTCATCGACCATGCCTCACACCCATATAACACAAATACATTAAATCAGAGGTTCTTAAACTGTGGTCCGCGGACCCCTGGGGGTCCGCGAAGCCTTTACTGGGGGTCCGCAAAGCCATCGTACAGGTGCACGAGAAAATGATGAGTCGGTTAAAACTTTATTTAATATAAAAGAAGCGATGGCATGACTTTGTGAGGAAACAGAGATCAAATACCCAAATTCAACGAAATGTGCAAGAAAACTATTGCTACCGTTTCCATCTTCATAGCAGAATTTTCTTTCTTCAATATTATAATTTCTAATAAAATGTGTTCTACAATATGCAAAAAAATCGTTATTCACCAATCACTGTTAGAAATATTCATCATATATCCTTGTTCTTATGAGATCGTAAGCCAGAAATTAACTAATAAAATGACATAAAGTACCTAAAGTTGGAATGGGGTCCGTCAAAAAAAATTTTTTCAAGTGGGGGTCCGCAGAGTACATAAGATTAAGAACCTCTGCATTAAATGATTAAAAATAAAATTTAAATTCATTAATCGTTTGAGTAATTATTATATACAATTTTTTTTTTGTGTTTAGGGAGACGTATAACAAGTATTTTCGTTAAAATTTAAATAACTTTAATGTCTAGTTATTTGCAATCCTATAAACATATATGTAAACGAACAAAAATCAATTCAAATGGTCATTAAAAAATCCATTTGATTTTTTTCCAAATTACTTTTTTTCTATTCTTTTAATAAAATAAAAATCACATGAAATCCTGTAGAGGCATTTCTTTTCGTAGCCTTTCCAATCATGCTAAGAATCTTGTCTTGCGTTATCATCGTGACTTTCCTCTTCAATTTAACTCTCAAACACAAAATCCAATTGATATTTTATTTGAAAACAACATTAAATGTCAAACATAATTACTTACTACTAAAATGCTTCTTTTTGTAAATATATAAAATTTTCGGATTTCTTTTAATTTAATATTTTTCAACTTTCTTATCAGTTGACAATCATCGTTGTTATTCACTTTTATAGTATTTTTATAGTTTTTATAGTATTGTTAGGAGAAATGTTAAGTTCTTTGCACATTATTGCTTAGTTAAGTTTATTATTCTATCTCTTTTTATGCTGGACTCAAAAGTTCTTAGTTCCAACAATCCTATTCCCACAACTGCACCAATCTTGAGCACCTTCCATCCAATTCTTGTTTTCTTTTAGTTCTTTAATTTCAGTTTATACAAGTCTATTAGGATTATCTTCAAACATTATATTTGTTAAAAGAAAAATTAAAAATGATTATGTTATATTATTTTTAACATTTTTAATATTATTTCAATAATAATTTTTAATATTAATTTTAAAAATCCCCCAATTTCTTTTAAATATATTTATTTTGTTGGACTACTGGCTTCATAAAATTGTCTAGTATTTATTTTAGTCAGAATTTATACTTAAAATCTCTGCAGTCCTATAAAGCCGTCATGAGCTTCCAGAGGCCCTAAATTGTTCTTAGATACTCCCCAGCCATACCATATATTTCTTAACCTTGTTTTTTGTCCTTTACTCGTCTCTTCTTATGCCTTTAGGTGAATCTATATAAATTGATCTTTATTTGTTAATTTAAATGCTAACATTCCGAATTTTTCAATATAATCCGTAAAATTAAAATCCATCACTTAAATCACAATTATTTACAATACGATTTTTAATCTTAAACAATTAATTAAATTATTTAGACTTTTATATATTGAAAAGAAATTATATATTTTTTAAATTTCAAATTTTAAATACAAACAAAAATTGTATGTATTTATGAAATTTTCTTTTAATGGTTTTATTCTTTTAGTAGGGCTTTCTGAATTATTAGGAATTAGGATCTCCAATGATAAATATCGATTTATTTCATCAACAATTTAAGATAAAATTATTTTAAACCTTTTTTCTTAATTACAATAATTAATAATTGGTGTCATTTAAAATCAAAAGAAGAATAGTAAAAATTATATACTTATAAGGAGAAAGAATATGATAATTTAACTCATTGTATAATATTTTATGGGCAAGTTGTATATTTTGGAAAGAGGGTGATGTGTCGTACATAGTATCCATGTCGCACCCTTCGCATACAAGTACTTGACATAACAGGCAGCCAGATGCCGAGTATTACTTAACACCATTATGAAATAAACAGACGAACAAACGAGAGAAAGGAAGACGTTCCTCTGTTAATTTGGATGCGGATTGTCTCTCCGCACAACGATGGCATTTCCTAATGTAATGGCCGGCGTGGAGGAAACGATAAATCAACCAGTATTTCAAGTACCCAAGGTTAATACGAAACATCCACCCTATGCCTAAGGATCCCTCATACTAATCAATAACTTACCTTATTAAGGCTTGCCTGGACAAACTGACGAGATTTCACTGTTCCTAGCCCTCCAGCAATCATATTAATATTATTATTATCATCTCTTGGCAATGGCATTTCATTTGAATTTAACGACCACGAGTTATGGATATAAACAAATTAAACCTTAACGCTCTAAGCTTTTCGTGTCATATAATTAGCTACAACACTCTTTCCGTATTTGTCAAAGGGGACAAAAATTAAAATATAAGCAAAGACAGCAAAAAATCTTTTTTTTTATTTAACTTCTTTTCTCAGCTTGATAAAAAAAAAGTTTAATAAAAATATATACATTCAAGAGAAAGAATAATTAAATTATAAGATTAATTAGAGTAGAGAATACAGTCTTTTTTAAATTTTTACGAAGAATTTATGTAAATTCAGAACAAGTATCTTTCCTTTTTTTATGTCAATAAAAACAACGAGAGAATCATTTTTTATATTTTAATTTTAATTTTTCTCAAGTTGACTGGGAGTATTAATTAATACTAAACTTAAAGGGCAATAACACTTGCTAAAAAAAAATGGAAAGGAAAATTTGATTGAACTCATTTAAGATAGGATCAAAAGCTCAACGATTTATTTCATTTTTCTTATATTTTCTACAAAAATTAATAGAATGTTTTCTAGAATTTTTTGTTAAGCAAATAAAATAAGCGGGAGTGTCCTCCCCTAGACTTTCCCGCATATAAATAGGTATAAAGAGTTGTGAATGAATATTTAGAATGTGTAAACTTGGTATTGATAAAGAGCCAGTTCGTATTAGTTTATTGGTGTCAAATTTGATATTTGGTAACATTTATATATATATATAGAATAAATTGCTACTTCCGGTTAACTGATATTTTAAATGTAAAAAAAAACAGATATGGATATAATATAAATATTTTTAATTTTATTTTATTTATAATATATAAGGGCTGGCTGTGACGTCATGAAGTGCTGGGTGACGTCATATAATTTTAAATTAAGAAAAAACTAATGAAGATGATTTTTCTCGAGGATAAAACCAATACAAAGTGCATAACACGTGGAGATATGTCCTCACGTGAAATTTGATATGAAAATAACCCTTCACTTCCTCTCTTCGATCGGCAATACTAGCACTTCCAGTTTCCGGATTTGCACCAGAAGTTGATCAATTCATCCTACTGATGTATTAAGTAAATATACCAAATTTCATCAAAATCCGTTGAGCCGTTCAGGCTGTACACATCTATACGGACGGACGGACAGACGGACAGACGGACGGACAGACATCATGCTAAAAATACTTTTTTCTGTTAAGAAAATGCATGATTCGTGGAGATATGTACCTAAAAATATCCATAGGTGAAATTTGGTGTGAAAACAATACCTCCCTTACTATCGTCGGTCGGTAAAAAAGAAACGCTACTTGTATAGGTAAAATGTCACTTCCGGTAGTCAGATCATGATGAAATTTGGTATCTCAATTTTTTTCATATTTGTAAATCTATATACAAAATATGAAGCAAATATCTAGAAGCAAACTGGTACTTTACTTGAAAGGTAAACGCAACCAGTGTAGGTAAAGTACCACTTCCGGTTAACCGATTTTGACGAAATTTTGATAGAAATCTACAAACTGTGAATAATATCGGTGTACCAAATTTCGAAGTCCTAGCTTGATTAGTTTTTGAGTAAATTTGCTTACAGACATTACATACATACATACATACACACACACAGACATAATTCGAAAAATGGTATTTTCCGACTCAGGGAGGTCTAAAACGTCAAGATCTATCGAAATCTCGAAGTCGAAATTTTTGACGATTCCAATACTTCCCTTATACGAAGTATGCGGGAAAGTAAAAAATGAAACATTTTAGTGAAATTTTGATGTTTCAACAATTGAAATTTAAGAATTTATAAATAAGGTGAAGAACACCTACCAAAAAGTTCTTGATTATAAAAATGGTAAATAATTTTTTGAAGAATATTAATCAATTTTTTTTTTTTTAAATTTTTTTTCCTTTTTGTGCTTTTACAATTTTTGATGAGAAAATGATTGGTATCTTCTTATTTATGAAAGGAGAGTGAAATTTTAGATTTCCAAATTTTATAATTCAAATTTGTTTATTACTAATTATTATATATTACTTTTTGCAGTTGTATATCTATCTGTATATGTATTTCTTATATATGTATAAAATTAAATGGATAAGAAAATACATCGAAGATAATGCTTAGATGAAATTGTTTTGCTCATTATATTGAAACTTTGAAAACACGATGACACTGATCTTTTTTTCTTCGTCTTATGAAACTTTAAAAAAAAATATTTTTTTCTAATTTATTAAGATATATTTCCAGAGGTGTATTCATTGCAAATGGTAATTTTAATATTCATTTTTTATTTCGATTCTTTTTTTGGAATAATTTGTTGATGTCAATAGAATGGAAGAACAATATGTATTATATATATCATTAACTCATGAGGTTACTCTAATCAAATCGATTTTTAAAATAGTAAATAGTTATAAAAACCATTAAATAAAAAGGGCTTTATGAATGGGGTAAAAGAAAAATGTTAAAAAAATATAAATATATATATAAATAGTAGAGTTAAATTTTAAAAATTTAAATTCAAAAAATATTAAAAAAAATAAATAAAAATGATTGCAAAATTAAAATTAAAAAAAGTTATGTTCAAAGCGATGATAAAAATTATGCAGAAAAAGATTCAAGTATGTAGTAAAATGGTACATATATACAGGGTGATTATAAAAGGACTTTACAATTCTGTAAGTAATTTCAATAAATATCTATGTGCTTTCAAAGTTGTAAAGTCCTTTTATAATCACCCTGTATATTATGTATTGTATAAATCAGTTGAATATAATTGATTTATTGATTTATTGAGTTATTTAGAAAAAAAATATTTTAAATAATTTTATTCTATTCCTGGGGGGCGCGAATGTATTAGAACCAATTTTTTTTCTAAAATCTATAATAATCTATAATATGTTTTTGCTTAATTGAGTGTGTGTGGGTGTGTAATATGTATGTGTGATTTTGTAGTCCATTAAATAAATTACTATATTATGTGAGTATTTATGAGATTAGATTATTACAAGAATTAAGGGGGGCACAAGAATGTTTTTTAAAAAAAGGGGGGCGCCAATACAGAAAGGTTGGAAACCACTGTGTTAAAGGATTTTTTAAAAAACACATTGTATTTTTTTTAAAAAACACTAATTTTAACTTCTAAATTTCAGAAATAACTAGTATTAACATAATAAGATATGATATTAAAAATATAAGTTTATTATTATTATTATTATTGTTAATATTATTTTCAGAAAGACCCGTAGGATCTTAAAGCTGATTGATTTTTCTTCTTTCTTACTATTTTCTTTTTTCTTTTCATTTGTGTTTCAGATTTCCTTCACTTTCCCTCTGCCGTTAGTTTACATTGTGCCTGGCTTTTTCTTATTATGAATTTCTGAAGTCACATTCAATTCAAACATTTATTTTGTTTATATTTGTTGAATGTTGTGTGTTAATAATGTTGATAATTTTGAATCCCTAGTAGCCGTCTGATGATGAGTGGAAATGTTACTGTCTGAGCTAATCCTCAATCCAACCCCCCTGCCCATCCTGAATGCCCGGTACCCCTTCGTTAACGAATGGATATGTTACCGCCTGAAGTATTACTGTTATTTCTTCCACATAACATAATATTACATGTTTATGCTTCGACAAAGGATTCGAACTTATTTTTTGCTTTGCAAGAGGGGCGTAGTAATCACTACTCTAACGCGAATTTTAATTATTTCATTTTTTTTATCATTTCCAAACTTTTTCCATAAGTAAAATATTTCAAAATGCCAACGTATTTGAATTGAATCCTGGGAGGGGTGGGACAGCATTGTCCACGCGATGTGCCTTTGTTCTTGTGCAGTTTAATTCGTGCCCAGGGAAGGTAGGCTTTGACCGATTGATTCAGCAACCGCTTTATCACAGTTTCGAATTTAGCAAATCACCCTTATGAACCCTAGAAAGATTGAGAATTCTTTACTAATTAAACTTTCTTGTAATGGATATTATAATTAAATAAAGCAAATATTAAATATTAAATTAAAAAAGAGACAAGAAATTGAAAATGAAAGATTCATTAAATTAATGATTAAAATGGATCATTAAAATACAAAAATATTGGATTATTTATCTAAAATTCCAAATTGAAATTTTATAACAATTTTTTTGGGAAATTTTTATTATATAACTTTTTTTATTTAGACATGAGAGAATTTAAAGATTTATTTTTATAAAACTTTTAAAGCAGCTTTTAAAACTATTAAATTATTGAGTCTCTAAAATTCTACTTTTATCTAAATTATTTATTATTAAAATAAATTGTTAATTAAATTATTTTAATTAAGAGTTTTGTGCTTTAGTGTATTTAACTTTTATTTTTACCGACCGACGATAGTAAGGGAGGTATTGTTTTCACACCAAATTTCACATGTGGAGATTTTTACATATCTCCACGAATCATGCATTTTCTTAACAGAAAAAAGTATTTTAGCATGATGTCTGTCCGTCCGTCTGTCCGTCCGTCCGTATAGATGTGTACAGTCTGAACGGCTCAACCGATTTTGATGAAATTTTTAATTTTATTTTATTTATAATATATATGCAAGACCAGGCTGTGACGTCATGAATGGCCTGATCACGTCATATAATTTTAAATCAAGAAAAAACTAATAAATATGATTTTCCCGAGGATAAAACCAATACAAAGTGCATGATTCGTGGTGATATATAAAAAAATCTCCTCATGTGAAATTTGGTGTGAAAATAACCCTTCCCTTCCTATCGTCGATCGCTAATACTACCACTTCCGGTTTCCGGATTTGCACCAAAAGTTGATCAATTCATCCTGATGCATTAAGTAAATATACGAAATTTCATCAAAATCCGTTGAGCCGTTCAGGCTGTACACATCTATACGGACGGACGGACGGACGGACGGACAGACATCATGCTAAAAATACTTTTTTCTGTTAAGAAAATGCATGATTCGTGGAGATATGTAAAAATCTCCACATGTGAAATTTGGTGTGAAAACAATACCTCCCTTACTATCGTCGGTCGGTAAAAATATTGCCAATCCATTCATTCTTTTATATACCTTTTCCTTACAACAATGAAGAGCAACAACAATATTATTATGATCTATCTAAGGAGATTAACAATATCAGTACAAAGTGAATCATTTTAAGAAGATTGAAGGATTATGGAACAAAGCCTAACAATAAAATAATCTATTCGAAGGGTTATGGATAAAAAAAAATATATGTGTGTCAAGAAAAATTTCCATATTCTTAAAAGTAAAAAAAATATATATTATTATAGTAGAATAAAGGACAGTAACGGAAACTATAATAATAAAAAGAAATAAAATGTGATATTTGTTATAAAGAATTGAAGATATTTTTACAAGAGAGAGAGAGAGAGAGAAAAAAACGAGCAATTGAATCAATGAATTTCAATTCCTACCGCTTTCTTATCTTCATTCAATTCACGAAACATATAATTTGCTTTGTCAATTTAGTTACAAAATATAGATGTAAGTTTGGTCCAAAATGTTCCATTGGGTTTTTCTTTTGATCATCTTTCTATTGATCTCTTTGAAACTTGCTAAAGGCATGATGATGATTCTTTTTATTTTGTTAATTTACATATATAAAGAAAATTTTATTAAAGAACTGTGAATCCAATAGTTTCCATCCGTGAATTATTAAACATTTAGAAGGGTTTGTACAAAGTTTGTTTTTACATGTTTGATAAGGGTTATTCAAATGTATATATAATAGGTTATATGCATTGTTTAATAATAGTAGTAAATATTTTAATGTAAAGATTATTTTCAATTTGATTTAATTCAATGTGATTTGAATTCTTATTATTAATATTATAAAAGAAGAATAAATTAATGCGTGATTGTCAGTCAATGTGTTAAAAAATGAATTCCGGTACTTTCAGCGATTTAATCAAGCTGAAATTCTATAGCAGTTTTATATAATACAATTTTTAATCATGTGAAAAATTATCATATTATCCTATTATATTTTAATTGAAAATATAGTAAGCCAATTTTCAAAAAAATAAATTTCTTCTTTTGCTCATTGATTTATGCCAAATATATAACTATTTTAATCTAATTTTACCTCTTCATTCAAGTAAGTATTCATCTAAGTAGATTTTCTAAATTTTTTTTATCGTAATAATAACAATAATTTTTAGAAATAAATATTTAATAAATAATTACCTAATTATTGTAAAAGAAAAGTTAATTTTTGAAAATAAATGCATTTTTAATTATTTAACTTTTGAATAAGATATTAAATAAGTTGACCTGTGGCCAGGTCCGAACCGACCGAGTTTGAAGTAAATTAATTTCCAGCTACAGAAACAATTTCAATTAATTTTAATATATCTATTAATGCAATAAAAAACAGATATGGATAGAACATAAATATTTTTAATTTTATTTTATTTATAATATATAGGTAAGACCACGCTGTGACGTCATGAATGGCTGGATGTCATATAATTTTAAATTAAGAAAAAACTAATGAAAATGATTTTTCCCGAGTATAAAACCAATACCAAGTGCATGATTCGTGGAGATATGTAAAAAGTCTCCTCATGTGAAATTTTAGTCTGAAAATAACCCTTCCCTTCCTATCGCCGATCGCTAATACTACCGCTTTCGGTTTGCACCAAAAGTTGATCAATTCATCATACTGATGTATTAACTAAATCTACCAAATTTCATCAAAATCCGTTGAGCCGTTCAAGCTGTACACATCTATACAGACAGACGGACGGACAGACATCATGCTAAAAATACTTTTTTCTGGTAAGAAAATGCATGATTCGTGGAGATATGTACCTAAAAATATCCATAGGTGAAATTTGGTGTGAAAACAATACCTCCCTTACTATCGTCGGTCGGTAAAAAGCAATCCAAATAATTTAAAACATTCTTTTAAATATAGTAAAAATAAATAAATGTGTAATCTTATGATGACTTTTTTTAAAAAAAAAATATTTCATCTTGAAACTCAATTAAATGTCTAATATTGATCCATTTTTTATTGATAAAAAAAAGAATTAATATACTTTTTTTAGTTTGATGATTGATGATGAAAAGAATCAAATCTATTTTTAAAGCAATTACAGAAAAGATGAAGAACCCTTAGACGATAGATTGATTGATAACAAACATTATGACTCGAATTGATTGATTTTTACAAAGATAGATTTTTATAATTCATTATAATCTCAGAAAAAAAGTTTCAAAAGAAAAACATTAAGGCGAAACTATTTAAAAAACTTTTTTTTGAGTCTTAATTTGAATTATGATTCAAAACAAAGTCAGCAAAATTCTAAATTAAGGTTTGATATTACATAATACTCGTCAAAATTTCTCAAAATTTTAAGTACTATTCTATGTTATTTTTAAAATTAGATATAAAAGATAATATTAAATTTAATTTATTAAATTTATATTCATTTTTATAAGTATAATTATAATTATAATTAAAGTTTCTAGTTAAATAAAAAAAAACAAGTTATATTTCTCACTCTTTTTTGTATATTATAATTTATAAGCATATCTATTAATATTCTACAGATGCATAATATGCATAATATCTATATTTAAGGGCTTTTAAGAGGTGAGTTTGCTAAAATCTCCTTTATATATATATATATATATATATATATATTTGAATACATTAAACTATACTCAATTATTTACTATTATATTTTCTTTTCTTTTCTACATGGAGAATATATATATTTAACACTTATGTCAGGGCTTCTTAAACTTTTTTCATTCGCGACTCCATTTATGATTGCGAGTTTCCTGGCGTGGCGACCCCGTATAAATATAAAAGAAAGATATATAAATATTTTTTGATTATTTATTTATTAGGTAACAATATATATACATACAAATCTAAAATTAAAAATTGCACAAAAAGTTATAAAAGTGTATTTATTACAGTTCACATTTAAATATTTGACATTAAAATCTCTCGCGACCCCAGAATTTCGCTACGCGACCCCCTTTGGGGTCGCGATCCATAGAAGGCCTGACTTATGTCTTTGAAGTATCGAAGCTCCTAATTAATATATTTATAATATTATGAAGATATTTTATGCTTATAAAATATAAATGATTTTCTGATTAAATATTAAAACATAATTAATATTCTAAATTTTGAATTTTGAATTTTAGAATATTTTTGAAAAATATATATTATATATATATATATATAAGAAAAAAACCTACAAATCACTGATGTAAAGAGGATCTTCTAAAAGAGATATTTTAACTAAAGCATTCTATCGTGCTCAGCTTAAGTTTAATTTATGGTTGCGAAAAACCTTTTCAAAGCGTTTTTTTAACAGGTAGATTTAGTTTACACTGGTTCAGGTAACAATCTATTTCAAAATATCATTTTACATAAATTTATAGGTATTCAGGACATTTTTTATTATTCAACTTTGTTGAGACATAGTTCAAAAATTATAATTATTTTTAATTTATTATAATTTATAAATTATTAGTATAGAAACTTTGTTTGAAAACACAGAGTTATTATTATTTATTATTATTATTTAAATCACATAGAATAATTATAACTATTGGAAGGTATTATCATAATTAATTATTTGAAGAGGCATATTTTTCATAAATTGGTATTTTTTTTTTAAAATACAATTCATTATATTAATATATAAATTTATTCGATATTTAAATTAATAATTTATTATTTACTATGATAAAATGCATTTAATATTTTCAAACAATAATTTTACCTATATTTATTTTTTTTTATATAACTAAAATACATTTATTATATATAAAATAAATTTATTTCTACACAGGAAGCCTGAGTTCGAATCCCAGCATAGAACTCAAGATTATATATTTATTTAATAAAAATAAAAAATTTAATTCAATTTAACATCGACTGCCCCAGCTCCAGGAACTGACAAGCCCTGTTTCTACAAAGCCTGCTCCGGCAGGATAACCTCAAAACAAGCAACCATGAATCGTTATAGAATATCCAGATAATTGCTCTTCAAGAGACACGGATGAAAAATACAATGGACTATAAGAACTATCGCATATTCAAGAGCAAGACGGCCAAGCGAATTGGAAGAGGTTTACCACTTCTGGGCGTGGCGTTCATTGTGAACAAGAAGATCATCGATTCAATATTAGAAGTCAATGCCATCAGCAATTAATAATAATAATATAAAATAAATTTATTATAAAAAACTAAAATATAGATTTGCGTCTTGATACCAAACTTAATTCTAATCCGTTATTAATAATATATTTATATTCCAATTGCACACCCATAATAGAGATATATAATAAAAACTAGAAGATTTTTACTCTGTAATTGTCAACTGGCTCATCTAAGTATATGATTCTGATGCATCATATCATCGTTTCTGATGAAGCAATTTTAATGTGAATCTAAATTAATAATCAGACTGAAAAAGAAAAAATATTGAGATATGATATTGGTTTAAATGAAAAAAAACATGTATATTAAAAAGAAAACTGTAAAAAAAAAAAAAAAAAAATGTGGTGAGTGAAACGAGAAACAAAAATAAAATGAAAATAAAAATTCAATAATTCGAAACAAAATTAGAAACGAAATGTCAGATGAAAAAAATATACAAGCAAAACAAAAATATTTTTAATATTATTACTGTACATTATAGAGTGAAGGGTAGAGAAAAAAAAATGTTTATTTTAAATCTTGAATAACTTAAAACATGTGTATATTGATTCTAACCGCGTTTTCGTATTAATAATAATAATAATAATAATTCCATGAAATGATCGAATGTTGAAATAATCAACGAATTCAAGCTAAATTGAGAGGGTAAAATAAACCCCAAAATAGGACAAAAAATAAAACACCTGAGTGGAGTTTTAAATAATCCCATTTATATTAGAATAAAATACAATTATATTTAATATTTACTTTAAAATAAAAAAAATTATAGTTTGTTTTATAGCCTGGTATTTCGTTTCTAATAACATTGACATTTTTATATATGAATATACTAAATCACATTCTTCATATTTAAATTTGAGATCTTTGCTTGTATTCATATTGTTTTTGTTATTTATGCATGAATCTTCTTTGAATTGAAATAATTCATAGATTTTTTTGGCTTTCCTATGGTTAAAATAATATATATATATATATATATATATATATATATATATATATATATACATAAATTAATAGAAAGCTTCTGAATAATACATGTTTGTTAACATTGATTTTCTAACTTTGTTCGTAAATAAAGTCATTTCGTCATTTCTTTTCCACCGGGATCGGAATTCTTAAAAAACAAAAATAAAAAAAATATGTATTTACAAATGGTCAACATGGTTTCATTTTATCCCCCAAGCATCTCGTCTTTTCAACATCGTTCAACTCTACGATCTCAAGAGAGTGATACTTTTCACGATTCTCCCATTTTCGTATTTTCTCCACTTTTTTTTTTTTACCATCGAGGGAACTTGGTTAACTATTTATTTCATTTTAAAACTTTTAGATTTGGAAGATTATATATGTTATAATAATATAAAATGATAGAATAAAAGTGTCAATTATTATTACAGAAAATGTTAATAGAAAAAATGTATAAAAATCCCCAATAAAGAATATATAGAGGGTGTAAAAATTTAAAACATGTTTATTTAAGAATAATGTAAAATGTATAGTATAGACTAAAATCCTAAAACTATTATTTGGTATTGAGAAAAAACAGAATAAAAAAAATTATAAATAATTCAATTACATATTTAAATCTGCTTAACTCACTATTAATAATAATAAAAATATAAATTTAAAATTTTTTCGAATTTAAAGATTATTTGAAATTTATAATATTATAACAATATTAAAATGAATTAAAATTATTTTGAATTCTTTTATTATTTTTATAAAACATACCTTGGATATTGATGATCTATAATTGATGCTGAATACACAAAAACATTGAAATATATATATATATATATATATATATATAATATTAGATAATAAAATACAAGATAGTTGAGAAAAGTTAAAGGAATACGTATTTTATAAATAACACGACACAACTGTGGTTTTATTTTAAAACAAATTAGATATAATCTTATCACTAAAAAAACATTTCTTTAAAAATATTACAAAATTATTTCTAAGAATATATTTTATTAAGTGTTTATAGATATTTTATAACTAAAACAAATCGATTAAATAAATAAGTTATTGAATTATTTCTTTTTATTTATTCTTAAATTATTTTCCCATTAAATAAGATTAAATATTTTTTTAATAATTAAATAATTTATAATGTTTTTAGAAAAATTCACTGATATACAAGATTTATATAAATAATAAAATATACTCCTAATAATTAATAATATAATTTATATTTTTATAATTAAAAATCAATTTATTTTGCGACTAATTTTAAACTGAACAAAAACTTGTCATATTCTAAGATATAAAATACTAATTAATAAAAAGCTTACACTAATTTAAGCATAATTGCATAATATCTCATTTTTTAAAAAAAATGTACCTACACCATTTTCAAAATTAACTCTCCATATATTAATCAATTGAATATTAGAAAAGTTTAGGCATATAATATAAAAATATATTTATTCAGAGTAAAAATAATTATAGTTCAAATACATTGTATATATATATATAAATTGGACAAATAATCAACTAATTAGTATACACAAAAATATGTTTCACAAAAGATAATTTTGAAATAAACAACAAAAACAAAAGGTAGTTGTTTATATTTTCGAAAATCAACTTCCTTTGATAAATTATATATATAGATATAGATGTAAGTGACCTCAGACAAAAACAAGTCAATTACTACATATTCTCTAAAAAATAATTCGGAATCAAATCAACTATACAATAATATCATTATTATTTTAGAAATTATTTTAATTTAAATAATTTGTTTATTCACATAATACGATTCACATGATCGTAATAAAATAATTATTTTTTCATTAATTTTCTTTAAATACATATAATATATATATATATATATATATAAGGCGCAAACTCATTCTGGAGTGCAAATGACTTTTTTTTCATCCTAGTCTCCCCGGCTCAGTTTCTGGGACGTCTAGGAACGAGGTCTACTCAGTCTTTATAATCAAAATTGAGGAACTACCTATAATAAAATGTAGATCAATAAAATTCTTAATAAAAAAGAGCATTGTGATGAAAATGGAAAATATAGTTAATTTTTAAAGAAATGAACTTAAGTAATTAAAAAAATAAAGTTCTTTAACCTTTAGTAAATTTTACTGATTATTTATCAATTTGTATTATTATTTAAAATAAACTAATAATAATTTTGTGTTAAAATTAATAATATTTTTTTAAATTGAAGACAAAAAAAAACTGTTTTATTTTTAATCCTATGATGCATATTCAAATTTTAAAAGATAATTTTTAGGTTGTTTTTAACTTTAAAATAAAAATGATGGTTTAGAAGTTTAAAAGTTTGGAAAAGTCGTGGGAAAAGTTTTATGGCGAAAATTGATGAGTGAACATGGACTTGAACATTGATTGGGTTTACTTATAGAAAATTCTCTACTCGTGCAAACAATTACAATTTTAAAAACTTGAATAAATTACCTTAAGGAGGTTGCTCTCATTTTTCTGTTCGAGTAATAGAATGAATAATATTTGAATAATTATTTTAAAAATTGATAAAAATAAACAATGAATATATATATGTAGGTATATGTAGGTATCTTTGCCTCTAGACAAGAATTTTTCCACTCCCTATACTCCTGGAGTGGTATAAAATAATTTGTTGAAAATGTATATGTAATAGCTTCACATTTATTTTGTGACAATCAATGAATTAAAATTTTCTATTTTTTTTTATTCTTGTTCATTTCTTATTTAATTGAATCAGTAGATTATAAAATATTGTTATAATAAGATACAATACACCTTTGTATTAATTTTATAATTTACTTGGATCATGTAGTATTACAAAAAATTATGAAATCATAAAAACGACTATAAGATTTGGGAATATTTTTAAAAATAAACTTAAGAAAAAATTAATATTAAAAATTTAATTTTCAAATTACTTTTTTATTTTTTTATTCGTTTTTGATGTCAATAATATTCCATAGTTATAGATTTCATAGATATCTACATTTTAGAAGGAATTTCTAAGAAAATCAAGAGGTATAAAGTTTCATTTAACAGAAAAAAATTTGGCGTCCGATGTGAACAGAAAAGAAGTCTAAGGCCCGATTCACACACAAGTGGCGTATAGTACTGGCGTGGTTCTGGCGTGGAACAGGTTTGCAATGTAATTGCATTAGCTTATGACTCAATACCCACAGATATGGCGTGTTGGAGGCATGGAAAATGGCACGAAGACCACTCCGCTCCGACTCCACCGGTGGCTCGTAGGGACTGGCACGCCACTTCTAGACCATTTGGAGTGGTCTTCGTGCCATTTTCCACGCCTCCAACACGCCATACGCCATATCTGTGGGTATTGAGTCATAAGCTAATGCAATTACATTAACAAACCTGTTCCACGCCAGAACCACGCCAGTGCGATACGCCACTTGTGTGTGAATCGGGCCTAAAACTGTCTATATTTCTGTTGTGTAAAGACAACAAAATAAATAATAAATAAATCAGTTTATTATAACTTTTTAGTGTCACTTCGTTTAAAATTTTTGATAATATTATTTTCATCTATATTTTTCAAAGGTTCAATAATAGTAGATATTTTCTTAATCTCAAAAATTCAAATTGTATAAATATTATTATAAAAATAGGATCGCGTTATATAGATTTAGTAAACAAATAAATGATGAATGATTTTTTATTTATTTTTAAAAGAAAAAAAAACTTTAAACTTGTATTATGAGAGTAGCTGGAAAGTTAGTATAAACAACATTAATTCTTCAAAGTACCGAACTTGTACCGATATCATGAGATATTTTCTATGGATTTTTGATTTACGTGTTCCACATACAAGTGAGGTCACTATAGATAGGGTGTTTTGAACTTAATATCCAACAGTTGCTTTGACATCTTAAACCATGGATTCAAGAAAAGACAAAAGGATTGTGATGAGCTTTCTAATTTAAAATAAAAAAAAACGAAAAGAAAAAGGTGAAAAAATATATAAGGCCTAGAATTGATATTATAATAGTATATATGAACTTATCTTGATTTAGTATTTTATTATTTTGACTGTTTCCCATTCAGTATTTGAGTGCATATAAATCATAATTAAAGACTGGAAAGCTAATCACAAGTTCAAAATAAGTTGACCTGTGGCCAGGTCCGAACCGACCGACGATTTGAAATAAATTAATTTCCAGCTACAGAAACAATTTCAAATAATTTTCATATATCTATTAATGTAATAAAAAACACATATGGATACATAAATAATAAATATAAACATTTTTAATTTTATTTTATTTATAATATATATGCAAGACCAGGCTGTGACGTGATGAATGGCTGGATGACGTCATATAATTTTAAATCAAGAAAAAACTAATAAATATGATTTTTCTCGAGGATAAAACCAATACAAAGTGCATGATTCGTGGTGATATATAAAAAAATCTCCTTTGGTGTGAAAATAACCCTTTCCTTCGCTAATACTACCACTTCCGGTTTCCGGAATTGCACCAAAAGTTGATCAATTCATCCCACTGATGCATTAAGTAAATATACCAAATTTCATCAAAATCGGTTGGGCCGTTCAGGCTGTACACATCTATACGGACGGACAGACGGACAGACGGACGGACAGACGGACGGACAGACATCATACTAAAAATACTTTTTTCTGTTTAGAAAATGCATGATTCGTGGAGATATGTAAAAATCTCCACATGTGAAATTTGGTGTGAAAACAATACCTCCCTTACTATCGTCGGTCGGTAAAAATCTGAGGGATTTATTTTTTGTTATGTATTTGCGAAAATTTTGTAGAATAGTGTAAAAGTTGTATTTGTTTTTATTTCTATAAATTTTATTTCTATAAATGTAGAAAACATATTTTTCTTTTAATGTATATTCTTTTCTTATAACTACCAATATATAATATACTTAATTTATATAACATTATTTTTTATTTTTCTTAAATTTTTTTTGGATATTATTAATTTATATATATATATATAAATATAGGCATATACGTATATATATAACAGTTGTTATTAGAAAAAAACATCAAATAATCAATTTAATGATTAAAGTTTACACATTAAAATGTTTATTGTCATTACTAGTTTACTATGAAATCATTATTTTTCTTTTTTATCTTTCTCAGTTGGCATTTCGTTGTTTCAATGTATATATGAACAATATATACATACTTTTATATAGACATAAATGTATATACATATATACTTTTCAATCTCTAAGGAAATAATCGACAGCTCTAGATCATGACAGAAAAGACCTAACCAACTAAAAAAGAAAACATGAAAAATATTTTTGAAATGAAGATCGAACATGAAGAAAATAGAAAGGATTATAATGAAAAAAATAATAATAAAAAAGCTGAATAAAATTGGATCAATAAATTAGAACGAATTCGGGGAGGGAATAGAAAAAACAATTCTCAACAAAATATTATTATACTTAAATTTTAATTTACATATCTATATATCAATTAATAATAATTTATAATATAAATCAGTATATAAATCAAATATCTTTTGAAGTTACGTTTAATTTTATTCTTCAGTAAATCTATTATAATTATTATTTTTTGATTAACTTATAATATTTATTATTTATTATATTATGATTTTATATTTTTATGTATTAATTTATTGTCCATTAACAAAAATTTATTATTTTTGCTTCATTTTTATTCATGTACTTACCTATTAATTAGAATATAAGTATTATAAAAATTCTAAAAATTTTAAAATGTTTCTTTAAAATAAATTGATAATTTATTATAATTCCCATATGATAAATTTCAAATTATAAACTTATATTACTAATAAATTAATTGAATAAATAAAGAAGTAAATAAGGGGGAAAAAAATTAATTAGTGGAAGATACCCTGAATTCTGATTAAATCTAATTTAATTATAAATTTTCACCTCTTCAAATTGAAGTTCAAAGGAATAGAAACATTTTCATTAAATAAATAAACCTCCTCTTCAAGAATGCTTTTGTAGATTTTAGCCATAAAATTAAGTCAATAAGTTCGGCTATAAAATTAAAGAGATTTAAGATATGATATGAAGGGTACAATCTGCATATATACCCTTCTTGAAAATTATTACCGAAATCTGCTGAAAAATATTCAAGACTCTTTAATATTCTTAACTAGATTTTAATATAAATATTAAAACCTATTAGAGATGAGATGGCTAATGGCGGTTTTTGGGATTAAAAAATAAATAACGAGCGAGAAGAAAAGAAGAGCCGGACTGAGAGAAATTCATATTAAATTCCGTAAAAACGAATAATCCCCCTTCCAATGGCTTAAGACCAAGACCGGAGGACGAGAAATACCTCTGAGACGGGACTGGTGGTTTAGAGGGTGTGGATAGAGCGAGAGAGACAGAGAAACAGAGAGAGAGAGAGAGAGAGATGGTGACTGCCTCGATTTTCTCTAAATATATTTTGGCATCTATCCTCCCCAAACTCAGATCGGGTGAAGTCTGGTTGCCTCTTAGGATATTGATTGTGAGTCACGAGGATAGAAAGGCAGGAAACCACTGATTTGTGAATGACATTGTCGAAAGTCGGAATCAGTCACAACAGCCGTGACATGGCTCTTATTGTCTCAGGAGTATAGTTTCTAAGTTGATCCAACACCTGCGTCTACCTAATAATTTCACTATTATCCTTGTAAATGACAATCCCCTTTCCTTCTAATTACTTATTTAATTTTAGTTGGTTAATTATTAATTAATATTCATTTATCTATAATTATATGAACAATATTCATCAATAAATGAATATATAGAGAAAAAAATAGTACGAGGATATACTATAAGTAGAATAATTAGGATGAGGGTTGTCAAGTGATTAGTTAGTGATTATCCCCCGATTCCCTTAATCATAAATCATAGTCAACGGAGCGGGGCGAAGATTGTAAGATAACAGCGTGAGAATATTAGCTTACAAGATTAAATGCTGTTTGCGATACGAGTTAGTTTAATTAATACGAATATAATTACCTCGACCATATATCTATATATATATATAGATATATCGATATAATGTTATGTTCAATTTTAGCGATTAATCCAAGCAAAAACTGGATATTTTTATTATTTAAATATGGTAGAGGAGGGTTTCGTAACGATGGGTAAACTCCACCTAGGGTAATTGTCAAAATTTGAAAAATTGGATATAATGGAAAATCAACAACTATATCAGGAATGGGCAAACTTTTTTAGGATGGGGTCTACTTCTAATTTTTTTACAATAAGTCGGTCCACCAGATATTTATTAAAATAATAATAATAAACAATGTGGTATAAATGTACATAGGTAACTAAAAAAATAGAATAAGAAAGGAACTTAGGTATATATTTTCAAACAAAATTTAAAGATTATAAAAGTATAAAAATATCAAGTTCATAAGAAATATTCTGATTCGAATTATTATTTAAGATAAAGTCATGTGAAATTGTCCGCATTAGAAGATTTACACTGCATATCCTCTGCTAATTTAGTAAATCTTGGTGTATAATTACTAACTGCCAGTCTTGTACTGCATTCGAGGTGATTGTCTGTAAGACGGGAGCGATATTTTGATTTAATTATATTCATCGTAGAAAATGCAGATTCACATAGGTAGGTAGAGCCAAAGAACGATGTTAAATTTAATGCGAGACCTTTTAAATTAGGATACTTAACTTCGTCCATTAAATTCCAAAAAATATTTGTAGGATCTGAATTATGTGCTTTTAAAATTATGTCATTTTGAAGAAGAAGAACTTCATCTTCCTCAATAGTTATAGAAAACAATTCGTTTATATTTTTGGTTATTTATTCCCAGGCCCGGCCCTAGATTTTGCGGGGCCCTAGGCAGCAAGCCATAAATAGGCCCCAATGCCAAGATTTTAGAGTTCATTGCTTGAAATGGAAATACTTTAAAATCATATATGAAATATGATTATATGAAATTGAAGTTGAAATTAAATGAGTTATTTATTGAAACACTGTCAAACACAACATTCACTATAACAGACAGACTTTAACAGTCCTTAGAGTCCTATGTATAAACTGTAGGCCTATTTAAGTATTTTTACAGTATTTAATCATAATGAAAATGAAATGTTTTACTTCTCAGACTCAGTTATCACAAGCAAATCTTGCGAGCTTTGATGGATGCAAAATCTGCAATGAGTTCATTATAATCAAGTTCGTTAGCAACATCATTCTCAATTGATAAAATAGCCAAGTTAGTGAGTCGTTCTTGCAGCATCGTTGATCGCATGTAGGTTTTGATAAGCTTTAGCTTAGAAAAGCTTCTTTCACCAGAAGCAACAGTGATAGGAACAGTCAGCAGTATGCGAAGTGCAATGTGAGTATTAGGAAAGTCATTGTATCGCTTGTTTATTGTAAGAAATTGGAAAATCTTAACAGGATCGTTGTAAGTCGCTGCAGGGATTATAGAACTCAATGATTGCAATTCCTCAGCAAGCATATAACCATCAATATCCTTAGTTTCACCGTGTGTGAGCTTTCTTTCCAGATTTACACTGCAGTTCAGTAGATCAGTGTTTTGTAAGTCGCGAAATTTGTAAAGAAATCCAAATGTCGCGTGATGCATTTGCAGTTGTTCAAAACGTTTTTCCATCGACATGAGTGCCATATCAACGATCTGGTTGAAATAATTAACGCGAAATTTCTTTTCTGCATCTACAAATCCTTCATCGTCACCTTCATATGTAAATTGTTTTTTTCTTTTGCGAACTCTCGTCTCTTTGAAAACTGGTTCTATTTCTAATTCCCTGGCAATTTCTTTTGCAGTTGTTATTGCTGATTCAAACCCGTCCTCTCTGTATGAACTCAACCATTCACAAGTTTTTTCCATGCTGTTAATGGCAGTTGCTAGATCGGTTGAGATGTTTTGTAATTCTTTGCTGATATAATTAAACTGGAACAATATATCATACCAAAACACGCTTGCAACAATGAAATTGAAGTTCTTAAGTTCTTTGCACAGTGACTCTGCTTCACTTCGAGCTTTTGGATCATTAGTTTGTTCTGAAACTTCGAACAGTGCATCATAGATTTCGCCTGCTTGATATCGCACTGCCTTTACACTCTCAACACGACTTTCCCATCGTGTTTCACAAAGTGGTTTGACTGAAATATTTCTAACATACTTCAAGAAGATAGCCCATCGCTTTGTTGATGTTGAAAATAAGACATATATTTGTTGAATTACACCAAAAAACGTCATTGCATCAGGGCAAGTTTTCGCCATATCGCATAGCAGCAAGTTGTAGCTGTGACAAGCACAAGGGGTAAAAAATGCTCTAGGATTAAGTTGCAGAAGACGAGCCTGTACACCTGACTTATGGCCTTTCATATTTGCACCGTTATCATAGCCTTGGCCACGTATATCTGAAACATCTAAACCCAATCTTTTCAATTCCAACAGTAAAGTATCAAGCAGGTATTTTCCAGTAGATTCTTCTACTTCTAGAAAATTTATGAAGTGCTCCTGAATTACTTCGGAAACATCTGACTGTTCATCTGTTGCTGTGTTTACATATCGAATTGTCAATGACATCTGTTCTTGGTGACTCTGGTCCGGTGTGCAATCAAGTATTACTGAAAAGTACTTTGCTGATTTTACTCTCCCTATAATGGTTTCCCTTACCTTGTTTCCCATCAAAGAAATGAGCTCGTTTTGAATTCGCTTTCCCAAGTAGTGATCGTGAATTTCATCATTTTGAATTCTTCGTATATGTTCCTGCATGACTGGATCAAATTTAGCCAGAAATTCCACAAGACCCAAAAAGTTTCCATTATGAGCCTGGTGTAGTTTGTCAACTGAACTGCGAAAAGCCATGTTGTGCTCAGCAAGAAATTGAACAATAGCCATTAGCCTTTGAAACACACTATGCCAACGAACTTTTTCACTGTTTATCAATTTTTGGTTTTGTTTGTCAATTGTACATTGTTTTGCTAGCCGGTTTTGAAGCTCAAACCATTGCAAAGTGGAAGTTATATGCCCTTTTGATTTCTCATGTTCAGACAGTCGCACACTGGCATTTTTCCAGTCGCAGAATCCTTCGGATCCTAGAGCAGACAAAATGCTGCTAAAAAGTTTGCAACAGAAACAAAATATTCTGTCCTTCGATACTGAATAAACAAGCCATTTTCTGTGTACAATTTCTCCATTTGGCATGTGTCTTTTGCAATAGGCTTTCGAAAATTTGCGTTTATTCACATCTGCTGGAAAGTCTATTTCTTCAATTTCTTTTGGCCCCTTGCAAACAATTAATGCACGAGTGTCTGCATTCAAATGTTCTTCCCAAGTTGCTGGATCATTAAGATTAATCATACCTGCCCAATCTTCATTTCTACGTGTTTCGATATCTGTTGACTCACTTGACTGAATGGACGGTTCTCCGGGTTCTGTAAGTTCGGTATCACGATAAGCAATATCAATATGATCAACATCACAACTGACACTGTCATCATCGCAGTCAGTGACGGTGTTCTTGACAGAAGTCGAAGTCGTGGCGACGGTGGTGTCGTAATCTTCTTCAGATGATGTTGAATTTTCCTCTCGTTGTACAAGAAATTTGTCGAGAGAGCCTGTTAATGCTTTGATTTGTCTTTCTTGTGATTTTTTTTGCTTTTTCTTTTCACTACCGCTTTTATATTTCCTGCCAAAATCTCGAGCTCGTTTTGGTGGCATATCCCCACAGAATCAAGCAAAAATAAATAATAACTAAATTTTCGGTTTAAAATTAAAATTTATAAGATTTTAAAAATAAAAAAATTTGATGGCAGACGCTGAGAAGAAGGCAATGACGCAATGTTATGATGCATAGAAAGTGAGTTAAAGTGAATTCCATAGATACCAATTTCCATAGAGGCATAGAAAACACTAAGAAATGTAACCGTTGTAATGTAACATAACTTTTCATTTATTTCACATTTCACACTTTTAAAAATAGTACCTTTTTTTGAGAGAGATTAATATATATATATATATATATATATTATTAAAAATAAATATTTTAAATTTTATTTCGAAATTTATTTTATTTTAAAATATTTTAAATATAAAAAAAATATTAATACAATATCCTTTAAAAAAAGGCGGGAGTAAAATTCCAAATTATGTTTTTTTGTTTTTGTTTTTTTTGAGAGAGATTAATAAATATATATATATATTTTATTAAAAATAAATATTTTTAATTTTATTTCGAAATTTATTTTATTTTAAAATATTTTAAATATAAAAAAAATATTAATACAATATCCTTTAAAAAAAGGCGCGAGTAAAATTCCAAATTATGTTTTTTTGTTTTTGTTTTTTTTGAGAGAGATTAATAAATAAGGTAATGGCACCTATAGATGACATGGCACCTATAGATGACACTTTTGAATTTAAACTAAAACAATAAGGAAATTTTAAAACATACGCGGAATTTATTTTTTTTAAATGATAGTTTTGTTTTTCCACCACCTGAGATACCCTACAAGAATACAATTAGTCGCCCTATTTTTTTTCTTTTAACTTGAAAAGCAGACAGGATCGTCAACAATTGATTTTTTACACAAATCTTAAAGATAACCTTAAGGTAACTAATGTTCTTAATTAGTATTTTATATTTTTATTTTCATATTTATCAAGAATTTAACAACTACATTATAAAATAGACTTAATATAGATATAAATCACTTCAATTTAAACACCTAATTTTTAAAAGTATCTTTTTTATCAACCGTGTCATCTATAGGTGCCCCTAAAAATTGTTTTTCCTATAGATGACAGCAATGTCAGCTATAAGTAGGTTTTTAAAAAAATTGTCTATTATATTAATAGATGTAAAGAGGAGATAATTTTATAGAATTCAACCAAGTTTCATGTCTGAATTGATATGGGAACCTACCTAAAACTGTGTTTTATCTTTAGTTTTCTCATTGTCAGAAAATTTTTTTCTATTCCAGAACTTCAAACACTATTTTTTTGAAATTTTTTTTAAATTAGTCTGTTCTCAATGTATAATTAAAAATGCATAATTAAAACAAGATTTGTTTAAAATCAATTTTTTATTTTATTATAATAATCATCTAAAAATAAAATCAATCACAATAAATATATCTAATGTATCATTATATGAAACCTGATTTTTTTATTATAACTAAAGTTAAAGCAGCAACAAGGTGTTGGAAAGATGTTTTACTTTGTAAATAAATAAGTTGAAGATAAAGAGAGCAAGCGAAGTGAAAAAAAGTAGATGTCATCTTTGGGTTCCATAATTGTCATCATTAGGTTCCACCAAAATTTTTGGTGTCATCTATAGGTGCCATTTGATTATTTTGAAAAAAAATTATATTTCCCCTTAAACTCATATAAAAGTTTAAAATATTTATCCTGGTGATAAAAGGTAAAATAAGCTTTATAATAACCAAAAGATTTTTTTTGTGAGACGTATAGTTTCAGTTTTATAAAAGAAAATAGGAACAAGAGCGCTTAAAATGTCATCTATTGGTGCCATTACCTTATATATATATATTTTATTAAAAATAAATATTTTTAATTTTATTTCGAAATTTATTTTATTTTAAAATATTTTAAATATAAAAAAAATATTAATACAATATCCTTTAAAAAAAGGCGCGAGTAAAATTGATGACATCACCCATATATAATTTTTAATTAAGAAATTAATAATGAAGCTGTATGTTTCAAGAGATATGATCAATAAAACTTAATTTTTCTTTATCTTATCTTATTATGCTAGCTAAAATTGTATATATATATCTATATATCTATATTTCTTTCTATAACCATTGGTTCTCAAAAACCGCTCTAACGATTTTTTTCAAATTCACACTAGATATAGTATTTATAAAGAAAAATTGAGTTTTATTGATCACATCTCTTGAAACTTACAGCTTCATTATTAATTTCTTAATTGAAAATTATATATGGGTGACGTAAATGGCATCCATTTTGAAATTTTAATCCCGCCTTTTTTTAATTTTGTATTAATATTTTTTTTATATTTAAAATATTTTAAAATTCATTATTTAATTTCGAAATAAAATTAAAAATATTTATTTTTAATAAAATATATATATATATATTTATTAATCCCGCTTTTTTTTTAAATGATATTGTATTAACATTTTTTTATATTTAAAATATTTTAAAATTCATTATTTAATTTCGAAATTTTATATTTAAAATATTTTAAAATTCATTATTTAATTTCGAAATAAAATTAAAAATATTTATTTTTAATAAAATATATATATATTTATTAATCTCTCTCAAAAAAAACAACAAAACAAATAAATGTCTTTGAAAGATGGTAAAAATATCTTTGTAATTATCAAAATATCATAGACCAGCGGTAAGAACAATTGTTTTTACTCCCCGAGTTCGAAGGATCGAAACTCGCCGCGTGCATTTTTTTTTTATCTATTTTCGTGATTTATTTATTCATTGTTCTTTTATTAATTAAGTTTTAGATAGTTTTATAATTTTTAATATTTTTTCAATAAAATATTATTTAATACATTTAATAATTGTAATAAATAATTAAAGAATTGTATATCAATATTTTTTAAAGGGTAGAGCGAGCTCGGTGTCCCAGGTATTAATATTACCAGCCAAATCCAATAATAATGAATCATTTTTTTTTAACTTAAGTACCGAGCCGAGGCTCGGGGTCCCGGTATACATATTTATGTATTATTGAGGACCCCAAGTTCCATGCAATGATGCAACATTTAATAATTGTAATAAATAATTAAAGAATTGTATATCAGCTCGGTGTCCCAAGTATTAATATTACCAGCCAAACCCAATATAATAATGAATTATTTTTTTTTAACTTAATTACCTAGCCGAGGCTCGGGGTCCCGGTGTGATCTTAATATATTGTCAGAATTAGATAAATAATGTAGAGAGAAAAATTATTTAAAAATAGATATTTATTTAAATGAAATAAAATTATTTAATTTACAGAATGAAAATGTCTATAATAATGTCTAAATATTTTTTCGAGCGACAGCTCCGTATCCCAGGTATTAATATTACCAGCCAAACCCAATAATAATGAATCATTTTTTTTTAACTTAAGTACCGAGCCGAGGCTCGGGGTCCCGGTACTAAATACTATATCTAGTGTGAATTTGAAAAAAATCGTTAGAGCGGTTATATATATACAATTTTAGCTAGCATAATAAGATAAGATTAGTCAGCTGCGCGGGGCCCCTAAAGTGCGGGGCCCAAGGCGGTTGCCTCGCTCGCCTTGCCCTAGGGCCGGGCCTGTTTATTCCCCGAGTAATGGAATTTTTTATATGCTAAGGAGTAGTTTAAGTAAAAAAGGCAATGAGTAAAGGCGATCACTTTAAAATGACTCGGCGGTCCACCAGTCGATCGCGATCGACTTATATATAATGCCCATCTCTGAACTATATCAATGAATATTTTGAGAGAGATAGAAGTGTGAGCTTGTAGACTTTTTGAAGGGTAGTGAAAAATATATAAACAATATTTAACCTAATGTTTAGTCCGTCTTTTGAATCCTAACAATTATAATCACAAATATTTTATTATTATTTAAAATTACAATTTGAGATATGAATAAATACATACTCAAAACTTTATTTTATTTATTTATTATGCCAAAATCTAAAATATGTTCGCATATCTTATTATTATTGTCCAGGAAAAATAAATATTTAAGTATATAAAATTATAAGTAGTTGTATATATAGGTATACCACATAATTTATGATAGAATATATATATATGAATTTAAAATGATAGAAATAATTGTAAAATTATTTTAGCTCTATCTTTTTCTAGAAATGTTTATATTATTTGAATAGAATCATTTGTTTTTAATATTGATCAAAAGTTACTTTAATAAATAGGTATAATAAATAAAATAAAAATAATGTATATTTTTAATAACTTTTCAAAAAGAGAACTGTTTTGGATGAATAAATTAAAAAAAAAAATTTTATGTACCGGATGTTTCTGTAAAACATTCATTTTAGTATATACAATATTATTCATATATTATTTAGCTGTTGGCAGGAATCCAAATAGGGTAGCACTTGCAAATGAAAAATATACAAGTTGTCATTTTAGATTGTCAAGATCTCAAATAATCAAATTCAATAATTTATTTATTTTTTTAGTTTAAAATGAACATAGAAATGGATGAGTATCTTTCAAGCAGGAATTGGCAACCTTTACGGAATTGTGAGGTTATGATAGTAAAAATTTCAACAATATAAATCAATTGTATTGTTTTTTTAGTACAAAATACAAAATATTATGGGTTAACAAAAAATAAATAAAAACATATGTATACTCCCAATTTTGTTCAAGAACCAGGCCTGGAAAGGGAAGTCCTCGCTAGTTGAGATTAACGAGTCGAGATCTACCAAGTATGAGTGATCAAAATTGGAAAGCTAGATGAAATAAAAAGTAGTGGCCTCTGTTGAAGAAAATTAAAATAAAAGATGATAGGATCATACAATACCTCTACCTTTTTCAGGATGTTCAAAAGTCTCTCGCTCTCTCACACACACACACACACACACAGGTATATATTATTTTATTATTATAATAGTGACGGAGACTATAAATTTAATTATCGTAAATAAATATGTGGCAATACAATATAAAGATGAATGAGAGGAAGCTGAAAGAGAGTAATTGTTGGAAAAGCTGACTTATACAATAGAAACTGTTGGAGGAAGTTGGTTGTTTCTGGTAAAAACTTTAGAGTTACTTATCATCAGAGATAGGTAAATAGTAATCATAGTAGTTCTTTAAATTTAAAATCAAACTTCTAAAATAGTCAAAATTAAAATAAGAGGAAGAAAAATATGCAAAAATATTACTATTATTACTACTAAAATCAACAAATTACCATTTTAATTAAATCTCTCGAATATAAAGTTAAAATTGGCACCGATCTATGATGACGGTTTAAATTAATAATTGCTATTTAATGAAATAGATTCAAATTTCTGGGGAAAACAAATTTTTATTAAAAAAAAAGATGATCGATGATTTTCATTATACTAAATTAATAATCTCTTATTTATACATTTAGTAATTTTTTCATTAAAATCATTTATTTTTAATCAAAATTCAATTTAAATGGTTTAATTTACATATAATAATTATTAATTTATGATTTTATAAATTCTTTGATAACTAATTGAATATAATTTTACAAATATTTGTAATATTTTGTTATTAAATTAATTATTTATTCTATCTTAAACTTTTAATTAAATGGATGTTTAACCATAAATTTTTTACCCAAGATGCTACCTATGTATTTAATCACTATGAAGCCAAATGTCTATCTATACAAAAAGACAAAGCCAATTATTTTTGCTTTTTGACATTTAAAATTAGTGATTAAAAATTTAAATAAATATTTAATTAATCGAGTGTTGTTTAATTTGAGAAATTATTTCCAAATCTCATTCTCTCTCTCTCTATATATATATATATATATATAATCTAACATTTATATTTATTTAATAAAAAAAACCTCTCTAGAAATTTGTCTTAAAATTTGCACTTTTATTTTTTACCGACCGACGATAGTAAGGGAGGTATTGTTTTCACACCAAATTTCACATGTAGAGATTTTTACATATCTCCACGAATCATGCATTTTCTTAACAGAAAAAAGTATTTTTAGCATGATGTCTGTCCGTCCGTCTGTCCGTCTGTCCGTCCGTATAGATGTGTACAGCCTGAACGGCTCAACGGATTTTGATGAAATTTGGTATATTTACTTAATGCATCAGGATGAATTGATCAACTTTTGGTGCAAATCCGGAAACCGGAAGTGGTAGTATTAGCGATCGACGATAGGAAGGGAAGGGTTATTTTCACACCAAATTTCACATGAGGATATTTTTTTATATATCACCACGAATCATGCACTTTGTATTGGTTTTATCCTCGAGAAAAATCATATTTATTAGTTTTTTCTTGATTTAAAATTATATGACGTCATCCAGCCATTCATGACGTCACAGCCTGGTCTTGCATATATATTATAAATAAAATAAAATTAAAAATGTTTATATTTATTATTTATGTATCCATATGTGTTTTTTATTACATTAATAGATATATTAAAATTATTTGAAATTGTTTCTGTAGCTGGAAATTAATTTACTTCAAACCGTCGGTCGGTTCGGACCTGGCCACAGGTCAACTTATTTTTTTTATAGATAGAAAACACTATCTGATTTTAGAGAACCTGTCAAAATCGAATTTTTATATTTAATACTAGCTGCTCCGAGTGCCTTCGGCGCTCTTCACACCTAGACAGGCGGAAGCTCCCTGTACCCCCGAGTGATAATTGTATTTGGTTGAAAGTCTGTATGTAAAAGGTTTTCATCCATTTTGTTTCAATCAGTATAAGTAGATAAGACATTTTTTGTTTTCTTGTAAAACATATTTTAACTTAATCAGTAAATTAATTATATATTATTATTGTATATGTTATATTTATCTAACTCTGTGTCTCTACAGTTTTCGAAAGTATATATTGTAATAAAATTTATATTTTAACTGATGAATATAAAAATTAAAAAGTAAACTTAATAATTTTAGCAATTCATTGAAATAAAATAAAAAAAATTTAAAAAAATAAATATTAATTTTCAAAATTTAAAATAATGAAAATATTGTTCTATTCTAATCTAATATTATTTTAGACATTATATCATTTAACCACATTTAATAACTGAATATTTATTTATATTTCTCTCTGACTTTATGGAATTGGAAAAACACCCATCCAACCCATCATCACTATCTTGAACTAACTTGATCAATTTTCTATTCTTTCCCAATTCCTTTTATTATATCTGACCACCGCCTTCTTGGTCTATATATATTATTAGGATATAAAATGACATAAAAAAAAATCTTTCTCAACTTTTACTATAGAGAATTTTTTGTTTAGGTAGATCGATAGATGAGACCTTTAAATTTCTTAGCTCCACTGATTTTTATGAATAACGGAATATTCATCCTTTTAAATTTAGAAATTTCCTATTGAAAATCAGAGATCAAAGAAAAATGATGAAAATTAGTTGATTAAAAGTCTGAAGGGGGGAAACGAAAGGAAATGAAAGAGCCGATAAAGCAGCTAATGAGGCAATAAATATTCGTGAATACACTGATCATCATGACCTCTACCTAATGACCTTACACTCGTTGGATACAAACAAGTAATCCTGCAAAAATGACTAACGAGAGTTCATTCATACTACTAAAATACAAACGTCCACAATAATTCATGTCCTAGATTAAATAACAAATCCCTTTGTCCATTAAAAAAATTAACTAACAAAAACATTCTAAACTTCTTTTATTTTTATAATTTTTTTTCAAATTAAAAGTATTAAACAAATTTGTCGGAATAATAAATTTAAATTAATAAAATTAATTTATGTAAGTTTATATCATACAATTAAATATTATTAATATTAAAAAAAAAATTTGAAATGCACCTTATTTTTTAGGTCTGATAATAGAGAAAATAATTTAAATAAATAGTTATTTCATAAATAATGGCAATATCAAAATAAATTAAATAAAGAAAAAAATTAAAATCTAACTTATTAGTTAATTTTTTCTCGGCTATTGATTTTTTTCATGTTATACAAATTAGCTAGGAGAAAAATCTGTTGAATAAGTAGGATGTTGCTAAAATTCCAAAAATCTATTCATGTTTTTTCACCATTGGATCTGTACAAATGTATTCTTTCTTAATGGAATAATTGTTTTAGTTTCTTCTGTTTTTCTTGAAATCTTGGCTTGATGATTAAATATATTCTTTGTTCTTTTCCATACATATATTCAATTAATTGATAATGATTTCTGTTATGTAAGTTATGAATTTGTTAATTATAAATTATTTCTCTTATAATATATGTATTAATACAGAATATTTAAATGAAGATGTGATCACTATGCCTGGTCTTTTTATTTGAGTTTATATTTAATGTATTAAAATCGTAAATAAAAATAGTTTAAAAATAAATAAATAAAAGAATAAAGTTATAATTAAGTTTAATCATTTTATTAGCAAAGTATTTGAGTTAATCTATTATGAATGTCAAAAATTATGAGGGCAGAGGTAGTATACATGGTAAATGACCTCAAATATTCTGACATGAGTGACACAATGACAGATTCCCCTTCTCTTTATATTCACCACCTGAACCGCTTTACTCCATCATTTCTTGATTAGTGGGAGAATAAATTTGTGTCAATTATTAAAGTAGGTTTCTGACTAATTTGTTTATTGTTTGGATTATAAAAATTAAAAATTCTCAAAATAATTAATTTTATATTTTCATAACTTGAATGTTTTAAATTATTTCCTAAAAATTTAAATAATTTTAATTTTTTTTTTATTATGTAAATGTTTATAAAATAATAAGTATAATACAATATACAATATATTATACTTAGATATTTGAAAGAATTATCTGAAATAAAAATTGAAAAAAATTTATCCTCCCATCTCTCTTTCCATTAAAACGTTTCTTGTCAGAAAATATTCGATATAATTGAAAATTGTCTTTTCTAATATTTAATTGTAAAAGTTATAATTGATTGTAGGCCCGGAGGTGCAATTACAAAAACTTTTCTTCAAAATTTGATTCGAAAAACTAAGTTTGTTTGATAATCCATACTCTATTGAATTAGATGAAAAAACTTAGATCACCTAGCAAAGAAAAAAGATTGATAAAATTTGTTACACTTATATACTGTTTATTATCACTTATTTATTAATTAATGTTAATAATAATGAAATTTTTTATTATAATATTCATAATTTCATAGAGAAAATTAGATTTAATTTTATATTTGGAAATAAAATATTTTTAATAAATTGTTTAATTAGTACTTGCCTATAAAAATTGATATGGTTATTATTATTTCAATCGAATACACCTCTTTTCTAGATTGTATCAACTGAATGAAGACCAATAAAAAACTCATTTTTAAAAATTGCTTTTTCTTCATATTATACGTGACCAAAAATTAAACCATATCTTACAGATATATTTCCAACTAATAATAGAATTCTTGATTACAAGGAAGATTAAATATTTGTCTATGATGTTTTCTCCTATTATTTACAACATCTATAAATATTATTATTGAATTATTGTTTTACTTTTGTTTAAAAAATCAATTAATTTTTATTTAAATTAACAAATTCTTTATAATGTATTAAAACAAATAGTTATAATTTAATTTTATATATGTAAATTGCATTTATATCGTAATATGAATTATACTATTTTTGAAAATTTAGTAATTTGTCAAATTAGTAAGTGAAAAATATTTATTATTATTACTGATTAGTAAATAAAAACATTATAGAATATAAAATATAATTTGAATTGATCTAAATTAAAAATCATAAAAATTTATATTTAGGCTGAGAGATATATTTAATAATAATTTCTAAACTAATGTTTTTCCAATTTTTGAAATAACAACCCTTAAGATAAGTTAGGATAATAAAGAGGTGAAACGTAGGAATATTTATAGGTTATGTCTAACTTAAAGTATTACGAAAATTGGAACAATTTATCATTATAAAAGAACCACTAACGTTACTTAAATCTTTTACTCAATGTTTTTTCTTTATTTTTTGATTATTTATTATTATCCACTATAATTAACTATCATTTAGATTTTAAGGTATATATAATGTATGCCTGCCATTTTGAGGATAATAATGGTGGACAAAAAGAGAAAGCATTTGACAAACAACATAATAGAGCTCCAAATTAAAAATTATAAAAATATGAGCAAAATTGAATCTTGATTTCCATCGAAAAAGATTTATTTTTATATTCTCTTACAAATAAGTTGACCTGTGGCCAGGTCTGAACCGGCCGACAGTTTGAAATAAATTAATTTCCAGCTACAGAAACAATTTCAAATAATTTTAATATATCTATTAATGTAATAAAAAACAGATAGGCATATAACATAAATATTTTTAATTTTATTTTATTTATTTATCGGACAGACGGACATCATGCTAAAAATACTATTTTCTGTTAAGAAAATGCATGATTCGTGGAGATATGTATTTTGGTGTGAAAACAATACCTTCCTTACTATCGTCGGTCGGTAAAAATAAGAATATTTTGGGTTTTATAATTTTATCTTTAATATCAAGGTTGTTAATAAAAATGATTCAGTTGAGAGGAGAGGTGGCTCAGAAACTTGATCAATTAAATTTTCTGCAATTTGATATTAAACAATAATTTTAATTATTTAATAAATGATTACCATTCATAGAACTCTGTTGTATCAGAAGCTTGTTTATAATACAAAACATGACAATTGTTCCCCATATGATGATCAATTTTCTATAGTAAACCTTGTAGTTAGGAGTATAATTATTACCATAAATTTTGTTAATTTAATTCAAAATAAAGTAAAAATATAAACATTTATATAATAAAATTTAAAATAAATTAATTTTATTCATTCCTAAGAGAGATGTTTATTTCGATTAAAAAAATACTATTAATAATTAAATAGAAAATTATTCATATTCATATTCAAATTGTTTGCCAAATAATAATGCTAATAAAGTGTTGTTCCATGTCTTTTTCATAATTAATCCATGATTTTAATGGAATTACTTTTTCAACCTAATTTTCCATCATCTTTCTAATTGTCATATAATAGTAAGTATACTTTTTATTTATTCATATTAATTAAATTCAGAAATACGTTTGTAACATGTATATTAATACTTAAAGTGAAGAAGATCAACTTTTTATATTATAATTTTATACTCTCTAATTAGGTATATCATTTGAATTCTTTTGAAAAATAGAAAAATGTATTCAAATAAAACATTTATAATTACAAACTCTTTCAATTTATCTTATCGTAAAACATTTTAATTAAACCGATTTGACATAAAAGCAGAAAAGTAAACAAATTATCACGAAATAAAAATTTATAATGCATATAGTAATAGTAAAATAGCTAAATTAACCCATTAGTCACTCACTCAACAAATCTAATCATAAATTCCATTAATTAATCCTTTGCCTCTGTCAACGAACGGATTGAATGGATCGGCGGTAGAACCATCGATAAATTCGCGTGCAATTAAACTTATACTTTACAATATTATCGATCGGAATAAAATGATTGATTTATTATTGATTGCATAATGGAAATTTTTTATTTTTATTAATTTTCTGAAATTAAACAATAATTATAATTATATATTGTATAAAATGAACTACAACTACTGTACTTTTTGTAATGTTGTCTAAAAATAAAATAATTTTCTAATGGCTGCATCTTGTTTCTCCAATCATACATACATAGAATATATGTTAGTCATTATTTATTAGTGATGAAAATGATTTTTTAAGGGGGTATGTTTAAAATAAATTTCTTTTTCTATTATTATATGTTATTGTAAATTTAGATATTTTTGAGAAGAAAATTTAATATATATTATTTATTCAATTATAATTATTAAGTCAGGGAAACATTCAAATGCAATTGCCCACATAATTCAATATTAATATAATATTGAATAAGTTGACCTGTGGCCAGGTCCGAACCGACCGACTGTTTGAAATAAATTAATTTCCAGCTACAGAAACAATTTCAAATAATTTTAATATATCTATTAATGTAATAAAAAACAGATATGGATATAACATAAATATTTTTAATTTTATTTTATTTATAATATATATGTAAGACCAGACTGTGACGTCATGAATGGCTGGATGACGTCATATAATTTTAAATCAAGAAAAAACTAATAAATATGATTTTTCTCGAGGATAAAACCAATACAAAGTGCATGATTCGTGGTGATATATAAAAAAATCTCCTTTGGTGTGAAAATAACCCTTTCCTTCCTATCGTCGATCGCTAATACTACCACTTCCGGTTTCCGGAATTGCACCAAAAGTTGATCAATTCATCCCACTGATGCATTAAGTAAATATACCAAATTTCATCAAAATCGGTTGAGCCGTTCAGGCTGTACACATCTATACGGACGGACGGACGGACAGACGGACAGACGGACAGACGGACGGACAGACATCATGCTAAAAATACTTTTTTCTGTTTAGAAAATGCATGATTCGTGGAGATATGTAAAAATCTCCACATGTGAAATTTGGTGTGAAAACAATACCTCCCTTACTATCGTCGGTCGGTAAAAATCACTTATAATATTAAATTTAAAATTTTAATATGATATAATAATGGTTAATAACTAAATTTATTTTATAAAAATATAAGGGACTAATGATAATTAATTAACATATATGTATATATAATCGATTCAAGAGGTATTAAATAATTCTTGTAAATGCAATTATCATGCAATATTGATTATATTGCCTTTCCACAAATTACTATATTAATATAAATTTATACTTAATTAAATTTCTATCAATGTTAAGTTTCAAATATACGTACATAGATTTTTTAAAATCTATACGTATTATAAATATATGTAAAATAAATTCAATAAGTACTATTTTTTCATAAGCCACAGCTGGTATAAAAATATTTTACGTTGAAATATCATACAAATATAAAAATATATTATATTATTAAACTAGCTGCTCAGAGCGCCTTCGGCGCTCTTCACACCTAGACGGGGGCTCCGCCCCCTGTACCCCCGAGTGGTACATAGTATTTGGTGGTTGAAAGTATTAAAAGGTTTTCATCCATTTTGTTTCAATCAGTATATTACATAAAACATTCATTTCTTTTTGTGTTCTTATTTAAAAAATATATTTTAATTTAATCACTATATTAATTATATATATTATTATTGTATATGTTATATCTATCTACCTATGTGGCTCAAAGATACTCTAAAGTTCTTAGCCGCAACAACCACATTTCTCCAAGTGTCCCTATCCTGAGCCCTTGTTCCATCTCTCTTACGTCCCTTCCTACGCGTCATTGGTTTTCCAAGCGGACGTTTTCCAATCGGTCTTCCCACCAATATCTTTTTCCTCTCCCATTCTAGCCACGTGCCCTGCCTATCGCAGCTTTTTCCCTTTTATAACCCTAACTATTTCTGAAGATGCAGAGAGGCCATGCAATTTCTTGTTATACAGTCTCCCTCATACCCGGTGACCTCATCTTTCTTTGGCCAATAAATGCAGGGAAGAATCCTATTCTCAAATACTCTGAATCTACTCTCATCTCCAAGGGTCATAGACCATGCCTCCCACCCATATAATGCAACAGGCAAAATAATCTTTTTATATATTCCCTTTGATAATAATTTTGAAGAGATAAGCCTCTTTATTGCAGATAACAGGCGTTTCCCGATTGCAACCCCGATTTAAATTCTTCTCAAATATTATTATCCTTCGTGATTACATTCAATTTTTATACATATTCAAATTCTACATTTTGTATCTTAAGATTTTGTATGTTAATACTCTTCCTCTTTGTTACTAAATATTTTTTCTTATCACTATTAATTTCAAACCTCCATTAAATTTTCCTCGCTATCTGTAATTGAAATTGCCGAATCTCCTATTATATTTAAGTCGTCTGAGTAACCTAATATTTTACAATTGATTTCCGCATCTTATTCTTTCTTTACTACCTTCAAGAGAAATTTGAAGATTGAAAATTTGAAAGTTTATCCGGATCTATTGAGTCATGCGTATGTTTTACTAAAGTCTACAAATAATTAGTGAACAGAAATATTGAATTCGCGGTTTTTTTCCTAATATCTGTCATAATGAAAATATCTTAATTAATGTTGGTCGATTTGGCCTGAACCCGCAATGATATCTCCTAATATTTCCTCCGCCTATGGTTCTTAAGTATTTTCTATGTTATTATAGTGAAATAAAGTATAATATTTCTTGATCATTACATTTTGATATTTTATTTTCATTGCTAGATTATTATTGAATATTTTTAATTATAATGAAACTTGAGAAAATGCAAAAATAGAGACTTGAGACAATTTATAAAAATTAACGGTATAAAACTATAGATAAATGACCAATATATACATTCATTAATAGTATTAATTTAAATTAATTGATTTATTTGTTTTTTTTATTATTAAGTTCATTTATTAATTTTTTTAGATAATAGTTATTTTCCTTAAAAGAAACTTAAATTCTGTGGTGCTAGGGGATTTGAAAATTATTCGCCGCAATATGAAAATTTCGCTTACAGTTTCTGTCATGTCCGACCTCCTTCCAACAGTTATTTTCTGTTAAGTTTTTTGCTTCTCTTAATCATGTGATCTATATATTTTATTTTTTTTGATTCATTATAATAAAATTTAAACAAATAAAAATTTTTACTTTGTTAATTTATATAAATTTCAATATAAACTGATTGTGAGTGATACGCTTAGCCAATACTCTGAATAATTTGTGTACAAAAATATTGAATGTTCTTAGCGAGATTTGATATAATGTTGTACGATTTGTCCTAAACCTGAATTAGAAGAAAATTATAAATTGCATTAAAATGAGACCTTTTAGAATAAATTATTTAATTGAAATGATATTTAAATATAAGAATTTAAAAAAATATTATATTCTTTGTTTGGCAATTGTTATTTAATTATGTGCAACATGATTCGACTTGCACAGAGCATCGTAATTAATTAAATTAAATTAAAATAAAAAAAAACAAAGATAATATAATTCAGTCATTTTAATTCAGGTTAAATAATATTTTTTTTTATTATTCAATGATAAAATTTATATATTATTATATATATATTATAGAAAAGAAGAAATATTCAATTAAATAAAAAATAATTTAAGATAAAAATATGATCTAATAAATATTTTAATTAAATTGAGAACTTTTAGAATAAATTATTTAATTGAATTGATATTTGTATATTAGCATTTAAAATAAAAAGGGAAATATTATAATAATTCTTTGATTGGGAATAGCTATGATAATTCATTGTTTGAAATGATTCCGCTAGGCCGACAGTGAGCCGCGAGCTGCTCTTGAATGAACAACACGGAGAATTATATAAACTTTAAAAAATTAATTTCTGCGGTTATTGATAAGATATTAATAAAATTTATAGCCTATGTTACTCTAGAGGTATATAAGAATATTGTGATGTAATTTCAAAGAAATCGGTTCAGCCAATTCTGAGTCTATAAAATAGTAATTTTCCGGACAGACAGACAGACAGACAGACAGACGTGAAAAATTCTAAAGTCACTTTTGGATTCTAGAGGTCATGAAACGCGAAGATATGCAAAAAATTTTAAATTCTGAGCAATGTGCAGACAAAAACCTTTTTTTATATATATAGAAGATAATATAATCTTTCATAAATTATCTTCTGTTTGTTTTTATTTTTTTACTATAATATCGAAAAAACACTTCTGCCTTTTACCTATAAACATATATACATAAATAAATTTAAAATAAAAATTATTGAATTTTAATATTCTAACAAACAATAAGATATTTTTTCTTTTTATAATCTAATATAAAAATAAATAAATAAAAGTTTTTTAGTATATATTAAAAGTATATATAAAAATAAAGTTATATTTTATTACAAGTATTTATCCACTCACCTAAAATTTAATATACCTACAAATTAATTAAAAAAAACTTTTAATTTGATTTTTCAAAAGTATATTGTTCGTATAGCAAATAAAAAATATAAAAAGAAATTACACATTTTTAAATTTTATATTAATTCAAACGAGCGATAACTCAGGATATTAAACAAATTACTTAAAATAAATAAAATTCTTATCTTATGAATTAAAAAATTAGCTGGAGTGTCTCCACTCGACTATCTCGCAATTTGAATTGGATTAAATAACATAATATATTATATTTAAATTAAATTTAATTAATTATAAATTATAAATAATAAATATTAAACCAGCGCATGTTTGGCTTTTTGTTGATGGCACCACGTCAACGTATAAAAACATCAAAATCTCAACATCGAAAATTTTCATGATCGCAATACTATCTCTGGCGAGATAGTAAAAAGAAATTAAAAATTAATGAACATTTTTAGGAATTGAATTTTAAAATAATTAATTTAATTAATAAATTAAACCTAATCAATTTTTAGTTTTTGATGTGGAGTCCACAAAAAATGTTTATTTTTACTATCTCGCCAGAGATAGTATTGCGATCATGAAAATTTTCGATGTTGAGATTTTGATGTTTTTATACGTTTTGAAGGTTCCTGAATCATTTTCACTAAGGTTGAGAAAAATGTCTGTGTGTGTGTGTGTATGTGTGTGTGTATGTGTGTATGTGTGTATGTGTGTGTGTATGTATGTAGGCAAGATTACGCAAAAACGGTTTGAGCTAGAATGATGAAATTTGGTACATGGACATTATTCAAAATTCATAGTTTTCTATCAACTTTTGAGAAATGTAGCTCAACCGGAAGAGGGTCATTACCTACAACGTTTTGATTTTTTTTCCTCTAAAGTGACCGTAAAAATAAAGATATATGTTTGATAATTTTTCACATGATTAATAATTATATAAAACTGCTATATATAGAATTTCAGCTTGATTGATTCGCTGAAATTACCAGAATTAATTTTTTAACACTGAAAATCTCACGCGTCAACACGTGACGTGGTGCCATCAACAAAAAGCCAAACATGCGCTGGTTTAATATTTATTATTTATTATTTATAATTTATAATTAATTAAATTTAATTTAAATATAATATATTATGTTATTTAATCCAATTCAAATTGCGAGATAGTCGAGTGGAGACACTCCAGCTAATTTATTCATTATCTTTAAAAAGCCATTAAATACAGATAAATTTAATTTCTATGTATTTAATTACAGTAAAACTTACTCAAAACATGTTTACCATTATTAATATATATATTTAAATTCATATTTTTTATTCTCAATCTTTGTTTTTTTTCATAGAAAACTGGTAAACTGTGAATCGTTCTTCATATAAATTCTATAAAATAAGATTATTAAAGTAAATACTTATTGCTATATCGGTTGAGTAGAAAGGCGGTGAATATAACAGTTGGTAGGTTTTAAATGTCACCCCAGTGAAATGATTGGCCAACGAGCTCTACATTCCCTAAACATGACAGTGTATCTTATGAAGGGTGTTTTTAACGCTTGATGGCGTTTATATCCAACATTTTGACAAATGCACTCTTTTTAGAAAAAAAAATATTTTTAATTCGAGTGAAAGTAATTTATGAGTTTTATTTTTCGGTTTATTTTTTTGTTATTTAATAAATTGACTTCGTTATATTTTCACATTTAAACAATTAATCATTTTGTATGTTAACTTAATAAATGACTTTTTAACCTTCATTTATTGAAACAAATCTAAAATTTAATTTCTTTGAATAGGAAACATTTTATTAATTTTTTTTTTTCACAAAATAAATTAATCAGACAATAGATGAAGTCTAAACTAATTTAATTCTAAACTAAAAGATTCAACTTAATAAATATTTTTATACTAAAAGTTCAATTATAAGTTCAGGTATAAATATTATGCAAGTATTTTTGTTATGTTCTATAAAATATATTTCAAGAAGTTAGTAAGTTTCACTAAATTAAACATAAAGTACTGAGTGAATTAATATTTATCCTCATTTCAAAACTTCAGAAGTAGCAAATATTAGATATCAGGATACATATTGAATTTAACATTTTCTTTATTTATTTTAAGTAGTTACTTAAAGTCTTATACATCTTAAATCTTACAAGCTATAAGTTTTTAAAATTTAAAATTAATGGTTTATATTTATATACCATTTAAAGAAGAGCTGTGATAAATATTAGTATCTTCTGATAAAATAGAGAGTTAGGATAAATAATTTCTGAAAATTCTTTTATCTAGTAGAAATGAATATTATATTTTTTTTTATTAATTGTAATGTTGTGATATAAATAAAGGAATTTGGCCAATGTGTCCTAAGAAATTTTCCTTAAAAATAAATGGATTTGAGATTATGAAAATAGAATTTAAAATCATTAATTCTCGGCTATACAAGGAAGGGATCAGTTGGACTTAAAAACTGAATGAAAATTTGAAGAAAATAATTGGAATTATTATTATTAAGAATCAACAAAGAAATTTATTAAATATACATTTAAATATGTAAATAAATCTATATATAAATTTAATAAATATTCAAACAATAATTGAAACAATATAAATAAAACGATTCAATATTTTACTTACATTGTGATTTATATTTTTATTTTTATTAAAACTGTTATTATGGGTATGTTATTTTTGACAGTTTAAAAAAAATTAAAAATATTAATAAAATTTATCAAAATAATAAATTGAAAAGATTTCCAATTATTTTTATTTATTTATTGTAAATTTGTCAATGTAACTATGGTAACCATGAATAGACTTTAATCCAAATAATACTAATTAAATTAATTTTAGATAAATTTAACTACACTAAAACCTTCCTTGGTATGCCCACAACAATCACTGAAAGTTTCATCGCAATCGGACGGGTAGTTTTTGAGTTTAGGCGAGACACACACACAGACAGACATTGCCTTTTATATATATAGATATAATTAATTGTACATTATAAAAAATATTTAACATTAAAAACAATTGTTAATTGATCTAATAAGCAGGGGTTGTTACAATAATAATACTCGTATGTAGGTAGTGACAATTCCAATATCATTAAAACTGATATTACAAAATTATTTCTTAAATAAATTGAATATATAGGCTTTATAATACACTTATAATACAAAACATATACAATAATATACTTTTATAGAGACTATGAATTCTTAAAAAAAGTTTTTTTTTCAAGTAATCTTAATCAATTAATAATAATAAAGCATAATTTTACAAAGTTGTTCATAAAGTTTAATCCATACTTAGTCGACAGATAGATGTGATATATTTTGATTTATTATACATATACCAATTAAAAATAAATAAGTTGACCTGTAGCCAGGTCCGAACCGACCGACGGTTTGAAGTAAATTAATTTCCAGCTACAGAAACAATTTCAAATAATTTTAATATATCTATTAATATAATAAAAAACAGATATGGATACATAAATAATAAATATACACATTTTTAATTTTATTTTATTTATAATATATATGCAAGACCAGGCTGTGACGCCATGAATGGCTGTATGACGTCATATAATTTTAATTCAAGAAAAAACTAATAAATATGATTTTTCTCGAGGATAAAACCAATACAAAGTGCATGATTCGTGGTGATATGAAAAATATCTCCTCATGTGAAATTTGGTGTGAAAATAACCCTTCCCTTCCTATCGCTAATACTACCACTTCCGGTTTCCGCATTTGCACCAAAAGTTGATCAATTCATCCCTTAAGTAAATATACCAAATTTCATCAAAATCCGTTGAGCCGTTCAGGCTGTACACATCTATACGGACGGACAGACATCATGCTAAAAATACTTTTTTCTGTTAAGAAAATGCATGATTCGTGGAGATATGTGAAAATCTCCACATGTGAAATTTGGTGTGAAAACAATACCTCCCTTACTATCGTCGGTCGGTAAAAATATACCAGACGAAAATTGGGAATTGTAAAATTAGTATCCTTTAATATATTAAATAATGTGATAACAATTTTAAGTAAATAACTAAAGATAAGAAATAAAGTTATGAAAAAGGGATCAACTGATCCATCTCAATGGAGGACTTTAATAAAATAGCAATGATAAAGTGATAGATGGTATAATGAGGAATTACACGCTCTTTACACGTCACCTTCTAAAGGTTATTAAGTGAGGTAGATAATGATAGGTAGGGCGAGAATTGGCCAAATGGAAGAATGACGAGAGGAGGGGAATGGATAATGGCTAAAAGGGTGGTTATAAGTAAGCTAAAGATTGAAAAAAGGGCCAAGAACGTGTTGGGGAATGTTAAATCGAATATGAGGGAGATTACTGGAGTAAGGAAATACCTACTTCACCAAACTAACACATAATATGTACGTATATTAAGAGTATAGTCGAATATATGGTTTTGGCGATTTATGAATTTTTTTAAATTGTTTTCAGTCTAGAATTTTGATTTTAATTCTGAAAATCCTTTATAATTATGACAACCTGGGCAAAAAATACCAAATTCTTTAAATTGCATCTTCATTATTTTCAATTCTTATGTTAGGAATATATTTTATATGTGTCTATCTAAATAGAATCAACGTCAAGGTTTATAATTTTATTTTAAATTTGAAAGTTGTGTATATATTATTATTAATCTAATTATAAAAAATTTTAAAAGTAAAAGTAATACTTTATAAAGAGTTATTCTTTAAAAATTGATAATTCCTAAAGATTTTAAAAATCGTTATGATAAATTTTGATAGTAGATTTGTAAAAAAAAAATATAATGAAATAATAATATATAATAAGGTAAACTATAGTTCCCTATTTTAAGTTCCTTAATATACATTTTTCAATAGCTATTATATACGATTTATCAATTCTCAGCTTTTTTAATGACTTCCTTGTGAAATTATTTCAATGGTTTCCTGAAACCATATAAGTTCATTTGAGTCATTATATTTTATTTTTTAATTGTATTATCAAGCCTCATATTTAATTTTTCTAAATAAGTTGATATATGATATATGGAAGATTAACTAATCACACTCACTTTGTTTTTTTGTAAAATTTCCGAGACACTAAATAAAATCCAGATTCTATAGTCTATGCCAGAGGTGAGCAACCTTTTTTATCAAAGGGCCAAACGAAAGTTCAACATTTCTTGGCGGGCCACAGACAAAAACAAAACTACTTAATAAATTATTATAACTTAAATATTTAATGAAAATTACACATAATTCACTTCTCTTTCACGGTCTCCAAAAATCATTTGTTTATTATAATAATTATATATTTAACTTAATCAAGTGGCTCGCAAAAAATTTAGGATATACGCATAAAATGATATTGTACTCAGTGATGTATTGGTAAAATAAGAAGTAAGGGAACGCATAGTGGGAGCAAAAAAAAGTCATATTTTCAGCAATCTATTACTTTCCATTAAGTTTTTATTTTTTCTTATTCTTACTATACCTACAAAATATTAACGAACAAAAAAAAAAGATATTCTAACAACTACGTACAAATCTCTTCCGTAGGTCGCGAGTTGATCATCCCTGATCTATAGTCTATGCTAATATTAATATATTAATATTATTTTAACGCATTTATATATTATGTGATTCAAATTATGTAATATGATTTAAAATATCACTTTAAATGAGATTTAATTAATTAATGATTTTAATTTGTTAAATACTTCTTGAATACAAAAATAATCTTAATTGATTCATTAGTAAAGAAAATAAAAGATTTTTGACAGGAATTTATCATATCAACCGCGGAGCTAGCACTTATGTGCATAATGTGTAATTCAAGTGCGCCAATGTAAGTTGGTATAAATTCAAACAGATGCAATTTAAACTATATAATATAATCTTTAGTGAATTTAAAACGAAGAAGAATTTATAATTTATTGAGGGGCGAATTAATTTCCATCAGAAAGGCCTTCATTCCAGCCTTAATGATTTTATTAAGTTTGCTTGTAAATCCATTTGGACTTTTTATTGATTAGCATCCATTCATCTTTATTGGATTGAGGAATTTTGAAAACTGATAATCTCATTCAAAAGTGAAATTAAAAGCTTTAAGTTCATTATCATACTTCCTGATATTATGTATATATGTGCATTTACTTTTTTCCTAAGTGAAAGTAAAAAGTTAAATAAAAACATTAAATACAAGTAAAAAAGTTTTGTTTCAAAAGGGAAGAACGTCTGTAATAACAAAATTTTCTTTTAAGGTGACATATATACCATTTATTTTTTAATTCTTCATTGGTATATTTTTTTCACTTTTAAAAGATATTATTTTTTTTCTCCTCCATGAACTGATATTTTTTTTTTAAAAAAAAAAATACAATATGCTTTCTATATTTGAATGATAAAAAAAAAGTTTTCATCAAATAAGATTGTGGCTTTATAATCTTTCCTGTTCCCTCTGGTTCTTAGAATTTTATTAAATCTCCGTGAAGGCAATGGAATATCATTATTAAATTTCGTTCTTAGGGGGGTTATCATTTTTGACGATCGCCTAAAAAATTCTGCCTCAATCATTTCACTAAGAACTACCTATTAAGTTAACGAAGTTCATTTCAAAGTCAATATTTTAAGATCTTTCTAAAGTGTCAGAGGGAAGCCAAAATGAAATTAATTTAAAAGACAAGAGGATGAAGTGATATGGCTACTTGGAATGTGAGGCTTTCATTTTGATAGGATTTCTGACCGAGACGACGTTCGAGGAAAAAAAAGAAAGTATTTAATCTTGACATTTTGTCTCTCTCCGGGGTTTTATTTCAATTTCATTTATTCGGATTTAAATTAAATCTAGAAATTTATTTATTCTTATTGTTGTTTTTATTATTATTAGTATTTTTTTTTTTGATCTTTCAATTTCCATTTAAAATTCCACCCCTTGATTTTATTTGTATGAAATGTTTATAAAATAAATTTAAATTTTATTTTCTTGTTTAAAGATACCATTTCATAAGAATATTTATTTAATATTAAAGTAAACATTTGAGAGAAAAGAGTTAATTTAGATGACGCTGAGAGTAAATTTATGCAAACTGCTGTCTTCCCACTTTTTGCATCTAATTGAATAGAAAAAAAATTAATTAAATTAATTTATTAGGTTATAAAAGATTTTGTTTTGTTAACATTCATATGTAATATAATCAAAACAAAAAATTTTTTTTATAATTGTAATTGAAACCATTTTCGGAAACAGAGAATGAACACTAATTAAATTGACACTATATAGCTAATAAAAATAATTTTAATTTTAATTTAATTAACTTCGTTTCATTTTTTTTTATGTTCAGAAAAAATTTTTAAAGTGCTAAATGTTAATAAAAAAAATCTGGAGTGCATATTTTATTAAATTACTTATAATTATAATTTATTTTTATTTATTCATTGTTCTTTTATTAATTAATTTTTAGATAGTTTTATAATTTTTAATATTTTTTCATTAAAATATCATTTAATATTTATTATTTATTATTATTGAGGACCCCAAGTTCCATTCATTTTAATAAGATTGATGCAATGATGTAAGAGTTAATGAAAAACCGTATAAAGGTTACGTATGAAGAAATTATCAAGAGGATAATTTCTGGGTGGGGGAAAGACCGTGGAAATGAGAAATAAAGGAAATATATTAAATTTAAAAGGTCTGAGAGAATTTTTTAATGACTATTCCTTTAAAATATTTGAAATTGTTTCATTTATTGTTTTAATTATTTATTTTATTAATTAGTTATTATACTTTTTAATTATTTTTTTTCTCTAAAATATTTGAAATTTTTTAATCCGTTTTGTCGTTTAATTTTTTGTTAATTCTTATAAATTTTTATTAATTAATATTATTATTTATTATTATCGAGGGGGGACTCCAAATATCATTTATTTATTCAGATTGATGCAATGATGTATTAGAATTATACTTTAAATTATTTTACGCTCAAGACGTAATCTATCGACTGTGCTATAAAGCTCAAATAGTTTTTCATATACGAGATGTAATCTTATACAATTATGTTTTATTAATAAATGTATGTTCTATATAAATAATGTTTGTTTTATATAAATAAAACCGTAATATATGATGTATTTAATAATTGTTATAAATAATTAAAGAATTGTATATCAATATTGACTAAAGGGTCGAGCGATAGCTCGGTGTTCCAGGTACTGTTTGATTAATTTATACCAAAATTTTAATGAAAGAATTATTTTATTTATTAAAATACTAAATAATACTTAACAGATAGAGACAAGTATTGATTCAAACAATCGAATAACATGTAAGTGATAATTAAGTAATATAAGTAAAAGTAGTAAATAGATTTAGCTAGATTAACTTTATTCTTTTAACCAATCAATCAAACATCAAATATATGGCAATGAAGTATATAATTTGATCAATCATATCCTGGGACAATATAAATTATACTTGGAAAATTTTATAAATAAATATGTCGAATTTCTACCAAACCTATCAAATAAAGGCCATTGAAAACTTTAAATGAACAAGTTATCCTTTTTTTTAAGTTTAGGTATAAGTTTGCGTATACGTGTAAGATATAATTTTATATACATATTTAGTTTTAGTCCAATAGAAATTTTAAACTATGAATTAAAAAAATACACTTAACGTAAGATTTGAAGATTGGATAATAAAATTCACATCATAAAAAGTTAATTATTTATTACAATAACTTTTTAAATAATATCATTAATTTCTAAATTATATTTAAAAATTTTTCAATGAAATTGTGTTATCTCATTTTATTCCAAAATAAAAATTAGGGTATATATTTTTTCAGGATAGATATCTCCGAAAGTAATTTATGAAGAAATAAAAAAGAATACTAAATAACAAATCAATTTCAATTAAAAAGTTGAAAAATTGAAATAAAATATCATAAAGTTGTCAATCTTTCCCTCTATGATTCTCATTGTCAGATCTTGCCTGTACTAAATTATTTTCTCAAACGATGAAAAAAGTAATTACTGAATACAAGATACTGTTAAAAATAACCCACTGGTTGAAAAAATTTAATATATGGCAATATATCATCTAGTTTAATTATTTTTTTGGAAACAATATTTTTTTGAAAATAATTATTTGATATAATATTTGATTCTTTGTTATTAAAGAATTGTATGTAAATTATAAATTTAAAGAATCTAACTATATATAAATTATATTATTATATATCTATCTATATATATAGGGAGAGAGAAAGTGGAGTATCATGCAATTTCTTGAAGTTTAACCTGAAATTATCTCTTGTAAATAAATATAAATTCTGTATGTGAAAATGTAGGAGTAAATTATAGTATTCTCTCTATAATTTATAAATAACCAAAATCTCTGACTTTGCTACCTCCTACCTACCCACTTATCTACCTTGCCAGACCTGAGAGTTGATCCCGAGACTATCAGGCTGAAAGCAAGCGTGTTTCGCCCTCCCCCAGATTGTGTTGAGTAAAATTTATCAATAATGTTTAGAAGTAAAAAGTTAACAATGTAATAGAATTCATAGCACCCATTAAACATATGGTTACAGATTTATAAGAAAACTAGCTGATCAGAGCGCCTTCCAGGCGCTCTTCACGCCTAGACGGGGGCTCCGCCCCCTGTACCCCCGAGTGATACATAGTATTTGGTTGAAAGTCTGTATGTAAAAGGTTTTCATCCATTTTGTTTCAATCAGTATAAGTAGATAAGACATATATTTGTTTTCTTAGAAAATATATATTTTAATTTAATCAGTAAATTAATTATATATTATTATTGTATATGTTATATTTATCTAACTCTGTGTCTCTACAGTTTTCGAAAGTTCTTAGCCGCAGCATCCACTTTTCTCTAAGAGTCCCTATCCTGAGCTACAACCAAATCCTACCCTGTCCCATCTCTCCCATGTCCCTTCCTTCATTGTCCACCCACCTTGATCTTTGGTCTTCCACCGGATGTTTCCCAATATTTGCATGTGTCTGCATACATATCTACGTATATGATAACTGAACACTTAATAATAATAATAATAATAATGTATTAAATGAATATAATTGAAATTTTAGTTTTAATTGCACTTTTTTTTTGGTTTTTATTTTTATTTATTTTTATTGGAATTATTACAAATAATAATAATAATAATAATATACCGTTTAATACGTGAAAATAATAATAATAATAATAATAATAATTTATTAAATTAATATAATTGAAATTTTATTTTTTATTATTACATTTTTATTTTTATTTTTTACCGACCGACGATAGTAAGGGAGGCATTGTTTTCACACCAAATTTCACATGTGGAGATTTTTACATATCTCCACGAATATTTCTTAATTTAAAATTATATATAAGTCACCCAGCCATTCATGACGTCACAGCCTGGTCTTACATATATATTACAAATAAAATAAAATTAAAAATATTTATGTTATGTCCATATCTGTTTTTTATTACATTAATAGATATATTAAAATTATTTGAAATTGTTTCTGTAGCTGGAAATTAATTTACTTCAAACCGTCGGTCGGTTCGGACCTGGCCACAGGTCAACTTATTTTGTTAATAATTTATTTTTATTTTTTATTTTTTTTTGTTAATAATTATTACATTTTTATTTGTTCGAAAATTATTTCTACTTTATTAATTGTTAATAGTTATTACATTTTAATTAACAGTTTTCGGAATAAGTATATTCTCTTATTTTATAGAGATTTTTATTGTTTGTCTCAAAAGTCTACCTACAATATTTCATTACCATTGTATGATTCAAAATAAAATTCAAAATATTTAATAGGACATGACATGATCTTAGTATTTTTCCCATCCCAGAATATTTGCTAATATTACATGTTGGAGTTCCAATTACCTGCATATTTAATGGCAATTTCAATGCTGAATATACTTTTAAATAAAAAATTAAAAAAATTTGAAGTAAATGGAATTATTATACTTAATAAATCTATATATAAATTTAATATATATTCAAACAATAATTGAAACAATATAAATAAAACGATTCAATATTTTACTTACATTGTGATTTATATTTCTATTTTTATTACAACTGTTATTATGTGTATGTTATTTTTGACAGTTTAAAAAAAATTAAAAATATTTGAATTTGGAAGATTATATGTAGCGCCATCTGTCGATAGTTTTGCGACACTATAGACTTTTACCAAAAAATTACTAATTAAATTAATTTTGGATTTAATTGAAACAATATAAATAAAACGATTCAATATTTTACTTACATTGTGATTTATATTTCTATTTTTATTACAACTGTTATTATGGGTATGTTATTTTTGACAGTTTAAAAAAAATTAAAAATATTTGAATTTGGAAAATTATATGTAGCGCCATCTGTCGATAGTTTTGTGACACTACAGACTTTTAGCAATATATTACTAATTAAATTAATTTTGGATAAATTAATTTTGGATTTAACTACACTAAAACCTTCCCTGGGATGCCCACAACAATCCCTGAAAGTTTCACCGTAATCGGACGGGTAGTTTTTGAGTCTATAAGAGACAGACACACAGACAGACACACAGACATTGCCTTTTATATATATAGATTTAATTGATTCTTTTTAAATTGTAAATATCTTATCTTATTATGCTAGCTAAAATTGTTTATATATATAGCCATGGGTTCTCAAAAACCGCTCTAACGATTTTTTTGAAATTCACACTAGATATAGTATTTATAAAGAAAAATTGAGTTTTATTGATCAGATCTCAGGAAAAATACACCTTCAATATTTTTTCTTATTTTAAATTTATATATGGATGAAGTCACAAATGACATCCATATTGAAATTTGACTCCCGCCTTTTTTTAAAGGATATTGTATTAATATTTTTTTTATATTTAAAAAATTTTAAAATTTTTTATTTAATTTCGAAATAAAATTAAAAATATATATTTTAATAATATTTATAATTATAAATTTTACGATATATTTTTATCATTCTTCCAATAAAAAAAAAAATATTCATGCACTTAGAAACATAATAATATATATTTATAAATTATTGAGGACCCCAAGTTCCATTCATTTTAATCAGATTGATGCAATGATGCAACATTTAATAATTGTAATAAATAATTAAAGAATTGTATATCAATACTTTTTATAGGGTCGAGCGGGAGCTCGGTGTCTCAAGTATTAATATTACCATCCAAACCCAATAATAATGAATTTTTTTTTAACTTAATTACCAAGCCGAAGCTCGGGGTCCCGGTACTAATTTATTAAATAAGACTGTAACACGGATGAAATTTAGTATTTACAAAAATATAATTCTAATTTTGTAATATAATTATTTCATTAATTCACATATAGTTAATCTATGATAAGAGCGTAATATAAACAAGAATTTGTAAAGATTCCCAATTGTTTACTATAGATAAAACATCCTAAATAATAATAGAATCTTAAAATAGGATAGGATAGAATAGGAATAAATTTTGATTCAAATATTTCAATTGATATTTAATATTATTTTCTATGTAGATTTTTCATATATATATTCTTTTTTTTCAATTATGATATTAAAATAAATATTTAATGAAAAAAAAAGAAAAAATATGCTAGAGATTTTATAAAAAAAACATTCCTTTTGACATTGTTTTAAAATGATCCAATAAAGTTAGTTGAAACCTTTTATTTTTTTTATTTTTTTTTTATTTATTTATTGGATTTTGTTTCTAAACGTAGATTCCTAATTGATTCTTTAAATGGGACACAATCTCGGTTTGGATAAACATCGATTAGCTTCTGGCGACCTAAAAGAACAATCCGATAAGATCGAAATCCGCGAGTTTCGCTGCGTGACAGATAACGTTTTATTTATTTTAGCAAGGGCCGTGCGTGCGCGCAGTAAGTATTTTTTTTTCCTCTCGCTCTAAACCCTTCGCTGCAAAGAAGTCCTTAACTCAGCTTCTATATAAGAAGCTAATCAGGGGGGACATAGATGAATGAATCGCAATGTCGTTTTTCTCCTGGCTTGACTGGGGTAAAATTCAGCCATGCATCATCCCTTCCGTCTTTAAAATATCGTTGGCAAAAAAAAATTAATTAGAAGAGAGCTAGGGATGTTGCCGATGGCCGGCTTCAGTTAATGTAAATTCAACCTGGATTTGGACGCAAATGAAAAAAAAATACTTCGATGATATATGTCTGATTGTAGGCCATTAGTCATGTGAGTGGAAATTATTCAGACCCGATGTTTTACTAGCATAATTAAACGTAAATTCAAACGCCCATTTTCCTCGAGAAATCCATTTAATTTATTCACAACAAGAAGAATTTAATAAAATTAATAAATCTTTGGGACGAGTAAATTAAAATGTTTTATGGGAAATAAAAAAAAAATATTCTGTTAGGGGGGAATTCCTTATATCTTATATCCTAAAATGAAGCGAATTTTTCAAGTTCAAAAACAGCATTTCAATAAATAAAAATTTAAAAATAATGCAATACATTTTATCGAAAAAAATATTTTTACAAAATAAATTTTATATAAAATATATTTTAAAATCTTAATAATAATAATATATAAAAAGGTTTTTATGAGAATTTAAAACATTTTCCATTACAATTTTTACGTTTCATAACTTGGAATATTTATTTGTTTTTCTTGTAATATATATATATATTAATTTAATCAGTAAATTAATTATATATTATTATTGTATATGTTATATTTATCTAACTCTGAGTCTCTACAGTTTTCGAAAGTTCTTAGCCTCAGCATCCACATTTCTCTAAGCGCCCCTATCCTGAGCTACAATCAAATCCTACGACCCATCTCTCCCATTCCAACCACGTCCCCTTCCCATCACAGCCTTCTCGATTTTATAACTTTAACTATATTTGGAGATGATGCAATTCCTCATTATGCCATCTCCGCCAACCCCCTGTGACCTCATCTTCCTTTGGCCTATAAAAGCTGCAAACAATACTAATCTCACAAATACTCTAAATCTACTCTCGTCTCCCAGGGTCATCTATAGCAGTGTTTCCCAACCTTTTTTTCCTCGCGAACCAAAAGAAAGGTCCGAATAAATTTGACGAACCCCCTATGTAGTTGTTAATGACAGGTAAAAAAAAGCAATAAAATTGTATAGAATATAAATTTTTCATATTGCATTACAATTGATTATATTAATCGTGAAACATTGAAATAAAACATTAATAATAATTAAATGATGGATATAAAAGTTGAAAACAAGATAAATTTAACAAAATGGTTCTTATATTTATTTACTCTTAATGGGATATTTGTGGCTGTTTGATAGAACAAAGCAATTCAAAGTTAGACTCAATATCTGACAATTTCAATCTTAAATCAGGTTCTGCATTTAACCTGTTTCTGTATTTATCTTTCAGATATGTATATGTTGAAAATCCTTTCTCGCATAGATATGTTGTGCAAAATGGTAATAGAACTTCAATGGCTCTTTTTGACAGAACAGGATATTCATTTTGTATACTCAGCCAAAAGTTAATTAAAGATTGATCTTTAAAAATTGCTTCTAGAGAACTGCCTCAAGATAACTCTATGAGTATTTCTTTTTCCAGGATATTTAGAGAGGTTTCTAAACTTACATTTCCTTGAAATGGATTACGTATCCAGTTGTTTGAAATGTATATATTGCATCTGTTAAAAAATAGTCATCGAAAGTTGGTTTCGTTGATCTTCTTCACCCGTGCCACAAAACCTGAAAACTTTCCGGTCATTGATTTTGCACCAACTGTACACACACCCACAGAATAAGACCAGCTTATTCCATTATTTTCAAAATACCCATTGATCAAATCAAAAATCGCTTCTCCAGTTGTGTAGGTTATCAAAGGTTTTGCAAATAGTATATCTTCTTGAACAATATTCGTAAAAAGATATCTAACGTAGACAAGCAAGATTGCTGCATTTGTTACATCCGTCGATTCGTTAAGTTGAATTGCAAAATAATTCAATTTTATTCTATTTAAAAGTTTGTTTTTCCACATAATTAGCAAAGTCATTAATTCTACGTGACACCGTGTTGTTTGATAAGGAAACTAGCTCAATTTTCTTTGCTGCCTTTATCCCAAGCATATATTTGGCGATATCTTTCGCATAAGGCACAATTAAATTTTCTGCTATTGTATGCGCTTCTGCTATTGTAAGATCTTGCAATTCTATAATTTACACGAAAAGATCCTTCAAGGGTCATTTTACTATCTTCTTTTGAAGTCAAGAAAGAAGAAAGGCTACTTTTCATGATATCTACTAATTTTCTTTTGAAATATTCAAGAGGTTTATCTTTGTGTGTCGGATATTTTGTTTCAATATGTCTACGAAGAAGTGATGGTTTTAAACTGCTGTTGGTAAGAACTTCATTACATATAACACAAAGGGGTTTAGGTTCCGAATCATCCACAGTAAAATGAAAACCCAATTTTAGATAGTCATATTTTCGCTTTTTCCCTTTTCTATCATCATTTCCTTTGTTTTTCGTCTGGTGAAACTGTACCTCACTATAGCATTCAACACTATCATGTCGATTATCATGTCTTTCTAAACGGCCCGTTTTTAACCATTGATCCATAATAAAAATAATTAAATTAATATTTATTAAATGATTTAGACGATAACATGCAGTCACAGTAACACAGTATCACTTATTTTACAAGTGCTAAGTCTATGTATGAAGAACAAGTATCTAATACTAAAATCTTTAGTAAACTGCTTAATTTGATATTTATTTCCGATTGTATTGTAAAAACAAAAAATATTACAAAGAAAGGAAAAATGATTTTAAAAATAAATCAGAAAATGATACTAATCACATTGATACAATGTTTTAAATATAAATAAATGTTTGTAAAAAAAAGAATAGTATTTTTTTACTTGAGTAAGAGGAATAAATTACAACTAGCTGCTCCGAGCGCTCTTCACACCTAGACGGGGGCTCCGCCCCCTGTACCCCCGAGTGATACATAGTATTTGGTTGAAAGTCTGTACGTAAAAGGTTTTCATCCATTTTGTTTCAATCAGTATAAGTAGATAAGACATGTATTTGTTTTCTTGTAAAATATATTTTAATTTAATCAGTAAATTAATTATATATTATTATTGTATATGTTATATTTATCTAACTCTGTGTCTCTACAGTTTTCGAAAGTTCTTAGCCGCAGCATCCACATTTCTCTAAGCGTCCCTAACCTGAGCTACGACCAAATCCTACCCTGTCCCATCTCTCCCATGTCCCACCCACCTTGGTCCTTGGTCTTCCGCCGGATGTTTCCCAATCGGTTTCTCCCAATTTCTAGTTTCTCCAATTCCAACCACTTCCCCTTCCCATCCCAGCCTTCTCGATTTTATAACCTTACCTATATCTGGACATTATTTCTCGTTATGCCATCTCCGCCATCCCCCTGTGACCTCATCTTCCTTTGGCCTATAAATGCTGCGAACAATATTAATCTCACAAATACTCTAAATCTACTCTCGTCTCGATAGGGTGACCAAATGTCCCGTCTTTAGGTGCTCTGTCCCAAAAATGTCTTCGGGACAGCCTACTGTCCCGTTTTTTCAATATTTAGGACATTTTGTAATTTTTTTTTCAAAATTTTTTCAATTTAGTTCTAAAAAAAAGGTATACCGTTTGTCCCGGTTTGATGTTTTCGAAATATGGTCACCCTAGTCATCGATCAACATGAAAAATAATTGTTTTATATATTTTAATTTTGATCCTCTTTGATGAGATAAGCCACTTTACTTCATAATAACAGGCGTTACTCAATTACAACGTCGATTTAAATTCTTCTCGAATATTATTATCCTTCGTGATTTGTGATCTTAAGTATTTAAATATTTATACTTTTTCAAATTCTACATTTTGTATGTTAATTGTATGTAAGTCGTATCCGTAGCATAATTCTTGAATTTTTTTGTTTAATTACATTTCGGTTGATTTTTCCCCAATTTCTCTAATCACATGTCTCCTCTTCCAGTCCAATTCATTTACCTGGCTAGAACACTCCATTTTTTAAAATTTTAAATAGAGGGAGAGAGAGAGGTTCTAATTATATATATATCTGTTTCTATGACAGCAAAAAAGTAAACAAATTACATACATACAAACAAACACTCTCCTTTATATATATTTCTGGAAAATGGAACACCCGCAGCTCAGCTCAGGAGTTACCTAAGATTCTAATTTCTTTTTTATTTTTCATCATTTGAGGTACCCTTCACCTCAGAAAAATTTGGTTACCTTACTCCTTGTATTTTAGGCTCTGGAGTTTTTTGCGTACAGACGGACACTATCGTATTAAATATATAGATGTATAAAATTGTTGATATGATTTGATATTAATGAAGTAATTTTGAAAAATAAATAAGGAAAAAAGAAATGAAAATATTGAAATTTATTAAAGATTTCTTAATAAACAGGCAACGAACAATCTCTTTTACAGAAAGTTTGTTCTTTAATTTTTGTTTTTTTTTTGATTTTGCTTTTAATGACGTTTTTAAAAATACGCCATTACAATATTATCTTCGCGAACCCCCTCTGTATACCCTGCGAACCCCCAGGGGTTCGCGAACCACCGGTTGGGAATCACTGATCTATAGGGTGTCTAATCGTCTCGTTTTTCTGGTATTGTCCCGTTTTTGGGTTCTCTGTTCCGGTGTCCCCAAAAATTTCTTCGGGACAGCCTATTGTCCCGTTTTTTCAATATTTAGGACATTTCGTACATTTTTTCAATTTAGTTCTAAAAAAAAAGGTAAATCCTTTGTCCCGGTTTGGAGTTTTCTATATATGGTCACCCTAGTCATCGATCAACATGAAAAATAATTGTTTTATATATTTCAATTTTGATCCTCTTTGGTAATAGTTTCGATGTGATAAGCCCCTTTACAGCATAATAATTATCAGCTATTATTTTTATCAATTAGTAATTACATATTACATAATATTGAAAAATAGTAATTATGTACATATTGCATAATATTGAAAAATATGTATGGGAAAAAGGGCTGTTTTTAGGGTTTTTTCGGCAATTATTCGATTTTTTCTCACCGTAAAAACCATCCTTGGACTTTAACGAACATTTTAAAAAAAGAATTGTCCAAATTGTTCCAGGCGTTATTGAGTGATGCGGTTACCAACACATTTTGCGATTCATTTTTATTTATAAGATTGATAAAAAGAATATGAAATTTATTAATTAGAGAATATGCATGTTATAGTGAATTTGTTTAATTTATAATACAAATAAATAATTGAATAAAAAATTTGGAAAATGAACAAACAACTATAAATTTAGAAAAATCTGCTCATTGCATATTATTTAAGGTATATTCAAATATATTATATCTAACAATAAGTATATATAGAATAAATAAATGAATATTTCATAAAAAAAATACTCATATTTATATACAATATATTATAGGTATATTAGATTTTTATTTAAGATTTCCAAAATTAACTTAAATAGTTTATTTTGAATTTTGAAAACTACATCTAAATATAAATTTGATATACAATATCTATTAAAAAAACTCATTAAAGATGATTTTATATATATTTTTATGTTATTTATATATATATATATATAGTAAGATATATTAATTATATATTTTTTTCATATCAATTAAACAGAATTTAATAGTTTTTATTTTCAATTCCCTCCCAGTATTCTTATTTTCAACTTTTTGCTTCAATATTTATAATCTAGGTATTTTAAATTTTCAAGAAGGAAAATATTTTTAGCTGCTTTTATTTGAAATTTCAATAATAAAAATAATATAGTATAAACTCTATGAACTAAAAATGATTGATGGAGTAGAGTGGATAATTTATAAGAAAAGAAGTAAACTATTATTATTATTATTTAGTGTATTTGTTAAATAAAATTCATCTATTGTCAATCAATATCAGAATAAATTTAATATGAAAAGCTATTAAGAATTTATGATAAATACTTATTTACACTAATCTTTATACAATATTTATATCATATTTTAAAATAAATGTAATACGCTCGTAACTATATTGATTTAGAATAAAGTTAAAACATTAGTTGATCAATCTCTAACTTGGTTATAATTCTAATCGATTTATAAACATTTTACTCAACTTGTCGTCTAAACAAGATCAAACTTCGGACTCGATTAGCTGAATGATGTTATTTTATACAAGTTAACAGAGTGAATTCAATAGACTTTGCATCTCTTTTAGAACAAAAATATAATTGATGAAATGAAACCAGAATTTATTTGTTTTATTTTGTTGGATTTTTATATAAATATATTGAAATATTATGTATTATAAATTCATGTATTTGTTTGAAAATAGAAAATACTAAATTTAATAATGGATAGGGTGTTATATATTATTTTGAAACATATAGGGAACCCTTAATAAGTTACATGTAAATAGGGTTGCCAACTCTATAAAGTTCCAAAAAGGACACCCTAAAGGTTCAAAAAAGGACACCCTTAAAAAATTAAAATTAGGGCAGTCGAGAGTATTTAAAAAAGGACTGTCCTTTCTAAAAAAAGGCGAGTTGACAACCCTATATATAAATACCCCCACTACCTAATTTAAATAATCTTAGTTTACCATCAAATGACAAGTTTCGAAATTTAAAGACAATTTAATATTTAGTTTAAAAGAGTCATTTTAGAGAAGCTATTTTTAATTGTATAACCACAATACACAGTGACACAAATCCAAGATAGTTTTTGTCAAATTGAACCATTTGGTTTGCCACCCATATTATTGTTCAGACCTGGCCGCCAATGACAAATGAATGTTTGCAGACCTTAAAAGAATGAATTGATTACCGGAGTTCAAGTCGGAATAGAAACCTAATTTAGAGCAAAAGTGTTTGTCAAATTGAACCATTTGGTTTGCCATCCACATTATTGTTCAGACCTGGCCGCCAAGGACAAATGAATATTTGCAGACCTTAAAAGAATGAATTGATTACCGGAGTTCAAGTCGGAATAGAAACCTAATTTAGAGCAAAAATAAATCATTCTACGAAAAAAGCATAAAAAATTATAGGACTTCGATTCCAAATGTATCAGTTGATTTTGACTAAAAGTTATTCTTTTATTAATAAGGACTTATTGAGAGAATAATATAACACTTTCATTGTTGCAAATTTAAATAAAGTATATTTAATCAATTTGACTACTTTAAAGAAATCTGATATATCTTTTCTTAGTTAGAATAATGATACCCGAATGTCTAAAATTTTAATTATATAATAACTGGAGAATATTTTTATGTTAAATGTATTTTATAATTTTAGTCAGTCTATTATTTGTTTTAATTTTATGTTATGTTTTTTCAGAATGAAATATTAATGATTGAATATATGTAATGTATTATTTCCATTTGGATTCATTTTTATATAATTAATATATAATTTGATTAAATGGACATAAATTATACAAAGTTTATTAATTATTATGTTGACAATTATAAATTATTTATTTTCGTGATAATCAATTACATTTCATCTCGAACAAAAAATGTTTGATCTTAAAATATATTAATAGGATTAAAAAAATCATATTAAATTCGATGTGTTATAATTGTTAATAACTGCATATTAATAGATATTAACTTAAAATTCAGATATGACTTAAAAATTGTATATTAGATTAATTAATAAATTTGAACTAAATATTTTCTTTCTTATTCTTATTCCTATTAATGTTGAATAAAGAAGGTAAAAATAGAAAAATGGTTAACGGATTGATCAAAAAAGCCTTTTTACTTCTAATTAATTTAATTTATTATATTACTAGAAAGGAAATAATAATAAGGATATAATAAATATCTTACTAACTGATTTATTAATATTAAAAAGTAATCAGAATCATCTTTAAATAAACCATATTTCAAAGAGATATTGTATATTCATCAAATTTAACAAATGTTTAGATTGTTTAAAAGATTATTGTGGGGCAATCTCGAGAGTAAGATGCCCGAAGATAAATATATTAATATAATTTTTAATGACTTTTTGTCTGTAAGGTCGCCATCTATGATAAGGTCTGAAAAAAGGGCTCAGATCGTGGTATTGAAAGCTATAATCAATGAAAAGAATAAAGTCAGTTTTTTCTCTGATATAATAACAAAGAAGTTATGTTATTTTAATTAAGAACTAAGATTTTTCAACAGCTGTTAATTGGCAAAGGTTGAATTAATGACATTTAATATAACACCTTAAAGAATTGTTATTTGATAACAATTCAATTAGAAAGAAAAACTTAATATCTAACTTAAATATATATATATACAAATTAACAATAATCTTATATCTAGTGAAGGGGAAACTGTGGTGATAAATGTTTTAAGTATGAATGTTCAGTGAAGAAGGTGACAAACAACGATACCCTATTTTTATGAAAAGTGTGTATCGAAGGTGTTTTGCAATCGAATCCGCCAAAGGTAAAGATGAAGTATGGATTCAAAGCTTTCTTCTCGAAGCTTTGAAAGTGAGCTTGTGTGATGAGAAGAATTCCTCCTTGAGGAATTGGGATGTTATAGATGAGATTAATCTCTGTAGCTGCCACTAGAAAACACGTTAGCGTGCAACCTTAGAGATTGGTGTGATATCGAAGCGTGTAAAGGAACAGAAACCTCTTTACACGTCCCAACGAAGATGAAGATGAATAGAAATTTAACAAAGAATATAAGAAAAAAAAAATTAGATGTTGCCCAAACGAAGTCTGATTCACAAGTCAAGTCAGATAGAACAATCTAAAAGGAGGGGGGTCCTCTCCTCATTACTGGTTGAGTTCTCCTCTCAAAGAGGGAGTGGGATCATTCTTGAACCGCCCCTTAACAAAGTTAGCGCTCGTTCAAGCCAATTCAAAAATCTCACCGATTGCAAACTTTATATCAAAACGGCGTCAACAATTATATTCAGTGGCGCAACCAGGGAAAACGATTCAGTGACTCGCATGATGAGCTTCTGACCATAATGAAGGCAAACCATGAAAAACATATGGAACAGATGGGATTACACCAAGCATGATGTATAACTACCTCATTCAAGTCTCTTCGGCTATTCATTATTAAATAAGTAAAAAAAAAATTAGGGAAATTTTTTATTTAGGGATTTATTCTTTTAGGGTATTTGCATTTAGGGATTTTTTCTTAGGGATTTTTATATGATTTCTTTCAAAATATCCTGCCATTACGGGCGGACGAAAAGCTTTCGAAATCTTAAAGTAGTTTTTTATAAATAACTCCTTTATTTTTAAGTTAAGGTAAAAATGAATATAATGAAACTTTTAGTAAATTCGATGATTCCCTATACATTTAATACGATAGTATGATAATTCTCATAAAAATCGGTATTTATTGAGAAAATCAATAAAATGTGCTTTGGCACCTCTTTAAACTACCCTTACTTATGATCCGATCTTGTTCAAAAACAATCCAATCCCCGCCCATCATTCCCAAAAAAAAACATCTAAATATCAAATTTCAAGACAATATCTCATTTTGTTTAGACGTAATCTCGGTAACGAGCCGGTTCAAAAATTTTTTTTGCAGTTTTGGATTCAGAACCGTCTGAAAAGTGGAAATCTCGAAGAATCTCGGAGCAAAAATTTTCCGATCATCGTATAAGCTATTCTTATTTCATGAGGAAAGCTAAAATGATTTGCTTATAGCTGGAAAAAAATATTTTCTTTCTAAAACTGTGAATACGAGTAAAAAATACAAAATTAATTTTTTTTGCCAGATTTTGTAAAATCAGTATTTCATTTACAAAACATTTTTAAATATTTAATATAAAAAAAAATCTTAAAGAAAATTTGTCTTTGAGAGAGCCCGGGGGGGGGGGGGGCGCCATAGGAAGGTGGAGCGGCTAGTCAAACCCCCCCAGGATCAAATCCTGGTTGCGCCACTGTTTATATTCCTATATTAGTTTTAAATAATTTTTTATAAATAACCAGTTTAATCAAATCAATCCTCTTACTTAGTTTAATTTTAAACATAAGTTATAAATAAATTTAATTTGTTTATCATAAAGTATAAAATATTTAATAAATATCATCACATAATATTATAACTAAAGAATTGTATTCAAATATTTTCTGTATTGTATCGTTTTTTTGCAATTAGTGCGTATATTCTAGGATATCTCTTAGTGTCATTGGATTGTATTACAATGGATTAAACCCAAATGGAAATATTGTGTCTATTCAGTTCTAGTTAATTCGTGTATCGAGTTCTCCAATAAAACTTAATTAATTTCTCGCTAATAGGGTTTTTCCTGTCCTTTTGTTAAGAATTCAATTTTTATACTATTGGGAGCAAAATCCATCACCATCTGACAGGACCGTAACGACTTATTTGGCGTCGAATTCATCACTTGCGCCCAGGGGTTGACAGGACCTCCCCATTATTACTCTTCGGTCGTTTTTTAAGGTTCTAACAACGACATTTACTCTCTATTTGATTTGAATACAATTCTTAGGGGTAATTTGATTTTTAACCCTGTATGTTTTTTTTAATCTATCATCAACATAGAAATTTCTTCATTCCTAAGTGGAAAATTTAAATGAAGATTTAGAAAAGAACAATTTTTCTTCTGAATGCATTTTTTTCTTTTAAATAAATCACAAATTGTCTATGTATATAAGATGACATGATGAAAATTTTTGTATAATATTAATAATAATATAACTATAAATTTGAAAAATACAGCTCTCTACCTAGTAATTGCAATCGAGTACCTATTACGCGGTAAAGAAATTTATTTCACTAAATTTTGAAACTATTCATTAACATATTTGAATTTTCCGGTCATATTATATGGTTGTGAGGTGAGGACTAAAAATTTGTGACAAGATAATAGATTCAGGGTTTTGAAAATTGGATCTATGTACTCGGGAAAAATAATATCTGAGGAATTAGATGAAAAATTACATGACTTGTATTCACATTTATCTAGAATAAGAATAATAAAATCGAGGATAATGACGGGATCGAATGGGTGTAGATAATTGACGTCTCTGCCAAAAATTTCAAATGTATGTCGAATCAATCATCATTCAAATGATGGACAATCAGTTTAGGAGATATAGAATTTTAACTATGTATTGGTTCCCATCTACCATACTCCCCAGACTTAGTTCCCAGTGATTATTTCCTATTTACAGATTTATGGAAAATGTTTGTTGAACAGAAATTTAGTTACGATGAAGATTGCTGAAACTGAGACCTATTTTAAGACAAACGGACAAATTATATTATCTAAAAGGTATTGGAAATTTGAAAAATCGCCATAGCCAGTATCACTATTGCAAATATATTGAATAATATATATTAGTATTGAATACTATTTAGTAATTTTTTTTCCCTATGGACTTTTTGGTCTGTTATTAAGAAATGTTATAATTTATTTTTAATTCATACAAAATTGGATAATATTCAACTGATCAAATTAAATTTTCGTTAGTTACAATTTTTGTTGTGATAATAGTATAGTAAACATAATATATATTTAAAGAATGGCAACTTCATATATTCTGATGGGTGTCTTCAACATATGCAACTTGTAAAAGGGGGGATCTTGTGTTTAGAACTTTTATAGATCATAAAAAAAACTTTATTTATTCAAATTTCTTAAAATAAAACCGTGTTACATACCACTTAACCAACATTAGGCTAATATAAACATATTATATATCACTTTAAACTGTAAAAGAGACAATAACATGTTTTAATTGAAAAAAATATGTATAAATTTAAAATTAAATCATTTACATTACTCTGAGAAAATTCAATGTTAAATTTAATCATATATATATATTTGTTTAATTATTAATAGTGTTAAATAAAATAATTTTATAAACCAGAAATTCTTCATTAGTGAGTTAGATAATTAGAAATGTAAAATATATATATATAATTTCTACTTTTTTCTTTTTTTTGTTACATTTATGCTTAAAAATAATTAGTCTATAACTTAAAATGTAAACAAATATTTTCTTATGAATTTTTTTCCATTTATCTATTATATGTAAGAAGAATATTTTAAAAAGTATTTTTTTATTAAATTATCACTGTTTTCTTCATTACCATGGCGTAATGCATCAGGAGTTCTTACCATATGGTCGTACGGTCAATAAACAGTATTATCTTGAAGTTATGCGCCGTTTGCGAGAAGCAATACGAAGAAAACGTCCAGAATTGTGGAAAAACAATTCATGGCATTTGCATCATGATATGCCCCCGCTCACTCATCTTTGCTTGTGAGAGATTTTTTGGCCAAAAACAACACCACAATCATGCCTCAGCCACCATATTCACCAGATTTAGCCCCATGTGACTTTTTCTTGTTCCAAAACTAAAGAGACCTATGAAAGGACGGAGATTTGCAACGATTGAGGAGATAAAGACTGCATCGCTGGAGGAGCTCAAGGCTATACCGAAAAGTGCTTATGAGAAGTTCTTTGATGATTGGAAAAATCGTTGGCATAAGTGTAGTAAGGGGATTACTTTGAAGGGGACAACATAAATATTGATAAATAAATAAATATTTTTTCTTAAAAATACAAAGTCACCTTACTTTTCGAACACACCTCGTATATTGAAATATATATATATATATTGTCTAAAGTGTAAAAATTATCAAATATCTATAGAAGTCACAAAGGTGAGAAAATGTTCAAAGAAAATGAGAATAAAAAATCAGCCAAAAAAAGAGAGAGAGAGAGTAAGTGAAGGGCTTTTAACTCTGTGGGCGAAGTGGAAGGAAAATCTTTAAAGTTGAACGCACCAAAAATTTATAAATTATTAAAATGAATATTCTTAAAATAAAAAGAGTCAAGTTTTTAACAAAATATTAACACTTCATAAAACTCCTCTCTTTAATCACAAAGTTATAGCAATAAAAAATATTATGTTTATTGTCTATTAGTTTATATTGTAAAAAGCAAACTAAAAATGAGCTGTGGCAAGACATAGAACCGACCTACGATTTGAAATAAATTAATTTATAAACAACATTAAATATATATATATATATATATATATAAAGTATAAAAAAATATTTTTAAAACTTGAATTAAAATGACTAAATTATGTTATCATGGTTATAATTTTAGTTTAATTACTAATATATTTTAAGTGAAAAAATTTCCGACAATGAATATAAAATTAATAGTTTGTAAACTACCACTTCCGGATTCCGCATATACATCAAAAGTTGATGAATTCATGCTACTAATGCATTAAGTAAATATACCAACTTTTATCAAAATCTGTTGAGCCGTTCAAGCTATACACGTCTATACGGGCACACAATGGACTGACGGATGAACATACAGGTTGCGGACAGACATCATGCTAAAAATACTTTTTTCTGTTAACATGATGATTTGTGGAGATATGTAAAAATCTCAACATGTGAAATTTGGTGTGAAAACAATACCTTCCCTTCCTATCGTCAGTCGGTAAAAATCTAAGTTAAAATTTATGCAAAAGTATTTTATCTAGTTTATTTGTTTAATTATCCAATCTATTAGGATTTCATATTTAAAAATTTAAAAAAATGTTAACATGCATATTATGAAATTAATTTAGATATAGTATAAAATTATTCAAATGAAGCTAGAAAAGATGTTTATTTATCAAAATTCATTTGATAAGTATGTCATATCAAGATAATAAAACTTAGGTTATTTTGGTATTTTTTTACGTTTAATAGTATATAAAATTGGATTTATAGCGATGACACTGACTTTCAATGAAGTGGAAGTGGGAGAAAAACAGGATGGCTTTTTCAGCTTTTATTTTCATCGCCAATAAAATTTTAAAAAAGAGTTTTACTTCTAACTCTTATTTTATTTTTTCTTATGTTGGAAATGAGAAGAGCAAGAGATGGAGGAAGAATTAACCATATATATATATATATATATATATATACTTAAATAATTAAAATTTATTAAAAATAAATTCAAGGAATTTCAAAATAACTATCCCAAATTTTTATAGATCAAAAATTTTATTTTATAATAAATCGATTAACAATCGGGCAGTAAGGTTGGAATAGAAGGGGGAATGTCACTATGTTGACTTCAATCTGAAGGAATGCAAAGAACATGAAAAGGTAAACTTATTACCATATAAGGAAGGTTTTTAAAGGAATTTGATTGCTGATCCCAAGATGGTTCACGTTCAGAAGAGCCATATCAATAGTTATAAGAGAGTAATTAAAATTTGTAAATTATAAAATGGCTTTGGTTATTGCGATCTACACTCATTTCAGTTACATTTCGTATTTATTATTATAAAAAAATTTTAAATCTTAACTTAAAATTAACTCTCAACTACAAATTTGGCTGACAAGGACTATAACGATTAGACTTCAAATGATTCAGCTTAAACAAAATCATATTTGAAATTTTTTGATTTTTATTTATATATAATTAATTTATAATTAGTAAAATAATTTTGTATGTTAAAATTTTATATCTATCTATCTCTGTGACTCTACGGAACTCGAAAGTTCTTAGGTAACGCGAGTAGATTTAGAGTATTTGAGAATAGGATTCTGCGAAGCATTTATGGGCCAAAGAAAGATGAAGTCACCGGGGATAGCGAAGATTGCATAACGAGGAATTGCATGACCAGATGCATCTCCAGATATAGTTAAAATTATAAAATCGAGAAGGTTACGGTGGGCAGAAACGTCCACTTGGAAGAACAAGGACACGGTGGCTGGATAATGTGGGAAAGGGTGCAAGAGAGATGGGAGGTTGTGGCTCAGAATAGGAATACTTGGAGGGGTGTGGTTGCTGCAGCCAAGAACTTTCGAGTTTCGTAGTCACAGAGATAGATATAGATAGATGTTAAAATTTTAAATTTAAATAAGATTAAAAAATATGGTATGGAATATTTTACTTGAATATATTATTATTTGCAAATAATATATCTTTATCTAATTAGAAATATTATCTTCTTACAATCAATTGAATGTGTTTACATATTCTTTATTATAAAATTAATAATTATAAATTATAAAATATACAATATATTCATATCTATTTTAATTACCTATCTATATATATATATATATCTTATATATAAAATTCTCGTGTCACAAAACTTTGAAATCATACTCCTCCGAAACGGCTGGACCGATTCTTATGAAATTTTTTATGTATATTCAGTAGGTCTCAGGGCATGTCAGACTTCCTTTAGAAAACCGCTAATTGGTAAGGTGTGTCCAGGAAATGCTAATTAATTAAAAATAGTTTAGTTACCATACTAGCTCATAGAGGCGCTGGTGGCGAAAATTTGACGGTAATATAAATTCTGAGCAATGTGCAGATAAAAATCTTTTTATATATATATATATATATATATATATATCGATATATATTTTAATATTTTATTATTAAATTTTATTTAATTAAATTAATAATTATGTCAATTAATTTTTCCTGCATAAATAAACATATAGTACCGGGACCCCGAGCCTCGGCTCGGTACTTAAGTTAAAAAAAATGATTCATTATTATTGGGTTTGGCTGGTAATATTAATACCTGGGATACCGAGCTGTCGCTCGAAAAAATGTTTAGACATTATTATAGACATTTTCATTCTGTAAATTAAATAATTTTATTTCATTTAAATAAATATCTATTTTTAAATAATTTTTCTCTACATTATTTATCTAATTCTGACAATATATTAAGATCACACCGGGACCCCGAGCCTCGGCTAGGTAATTAAGTTAAAAAAAAATAATTCATTATTATATTCAGTGGCGCAACCAGGGGGGGGGGTTTGGGGGTTAAAACCCCCCCCCCCAGGATTGAAAAAAATATAAATTGCTGTATATTATGTTCTATATTACAAATAGAAAAGAAAAAAAAAAATTCTTAAAGTATAACTTAGTGTATAATAAGTAAGTAATATTTTAAACAAATTTCAACACAAAAAAAATTGCTTATTTTTTCGTACAGAATTAAATATAAGAAATAAAAATTTTTTTTATTATTTCTCCTAAATCATAAAAAACAAAAGACTTAATATAAGATTACTAGATGATTGTGAAATTTTCCAATTTGACTATTATTTAAATATAAAATAAATTAAAATATTACTCAAATTCTAAATATTTTTTATTAATAATACATTAATTGCTAATTTCATAAAAATTATGAAGCGAAGACAAATATTTTCAAAATGGAAACGGGTAAAAATCCCTATAGGAAAAAATCCATAATAGTCAAAAATCCCTAAAACCGAAAATCCCCAAAAGCGAAAACCCCTAAATAAAAATATCGCTGACTGAAAAAATCCCTAAAAACAATTTTTTTCATTTTTGTATTAATTTTAATTGTGACTCAGAAAATTAAATCACAAGGTGAGCATGACACCCAGTTGCCTGAGACACGACCTCCCAAGGAGGTAATCGGGCCTGGACCGAAAGTAGGGAAAAATAGGTCAAAAAATACATACATAGGGCCCACACACGTGATTTTTCCAAAAAAATTCGTATGTAAAATAAAGGGAATTTACTCAAATTCCGTTTATTATCATACGTTTTAATAGCTTAATGATTCCAAATACAAAATACACCATTTGCACCGTATATTTCACCAGGGAATATATAACGCAATTTGTGAAATTTACTATCATCAGAGGTTGTCTTTTTCATTTTGCTCAATGCATTTATAGAAACATCAAATCAATGCCAGAAGTTTTGAAGCTCTATAATGATATAGATAATCCTGACAACTCCACTCATTTACGAACTCTTGCAGCTTTGGTTTTGGTACCACCATTAAAAGTCATTGTAGCCTACCAAGCATTATCTGGACGACCAACAGGGTAAAACTTCGTGATCTTTTTTCTTACTTCGAGCGCACTTGGCTAGGTGAACAATTTTTGGCTGGCTTTTATGTCCCCGAATTCGACATTGGAACATTGGAACATCTCCGATGCCACTTTGATGGGTTTGCCTCGAACAAACAATGCATTGGAAGGTTACAACAATGCTCTTCGTTCACGCTTAGGAGGTTACAAGACATCAGTATGGAACCTGATTAAGCAAATCCATATTGAGCATAACCTTATCTCTTTGGAAATCTGTCGTGAAGTTCGTGGTAAGAAGCCTGGTTCACCAAGGAAACGATTCAGCGACTCGCATGATAAGCTTCTGACTATAATGAAGGCAAACCATGAAAAATGGGACGCTAAAAAACCAGATGGAACAGATGGGATGACACCAACTACCTCATTTAAGTTTCTTCGGCTATTCATTATTAAATAAGTAAAAAAAATTAGGGAAATTTTTTATTTAGGGATTTTTTCTTAGGGATTTTTACATGATTTCTTTCAAAATATCCTGCCACTACGGGCGGACGAAAAGCTTTCGAAATCTCTAAGTAGTTTTTTATAAATAACTCCTTTATTATTAAGTTTAGGTAAAAATGAATATAATGAAACTTTTAGTAAATTCGATTCCTTATAAATTTAATACGATAGTATGATAATTCTCATAAAAATCGGTATTTATTGAGAAAATCAATAAAATGTGCTTTGACACCTCTTTAAACTACCCTTACTTATGGTCCGATCTTGTCCAAAAACAATCCAATCCCCGTCCATCATTCCCAAAAAAAAAAAAAATCTAAATATCAAATTTCAAGACAATATCTCATTTTGTTTAGACGTAATCTCGGTAACAAGCCGGTTCAAAAATTTTTTTTGCATTTTTGGATTCAGAACCGTTTGAAAAGTGGAATTCTCGAAGAATCTCTGAGCAAAAATTTTCAAAATTTTTCGATCATCGTATAAGCTATCCTTATTTCATGAGGAAAGCTAAAATGATTTACTTATAGCTGGAAAAAAATATTTTCTTTCTAAAACTGTGAATACGATAAATAAAATACAAAATTAAATTTGATTGCCAGATTTTGTAAAATCAGTGTTTCATTTACAAAACTATTTTAAATATTTAATATAAAAAAAAAATCTTAATGAAAATTTGTCTTTGAGAGAGTCCGGGGGGGGGGGGGCATAGTAAGGTGGAGCGGCTAGTCAAAACCCCCCCCAGGATCAAATCCTGGTTGCGCCACTGTTATATTGGGTTTGGCTGGTAATATTAATACTTGGGACACCGAGCTGATATACAATTCTTTAATTATTTATTACAATTATTAAATGTTGCATCATTGCATGGAACTTGGGGTCCTCAATAATACATAAATATGTATTATTAGATATGTTTCTAAGCAAAATTAAATAATAAAAATTTATAAAAAATAAAAAAAAAATTTGAATTAATATTAAATTATTAGTTAATGACTAATAAGTAATTAATAAAATAAAAAAAATAAAATTTATTACAATATTACAATTATTAAATGTTGCATCATTTTAATTAATAAAATAAAATAAAAGAAATTAAATTTAATCAAAGAACAATGAATAAATAAATATAAAATAATAGATAAAAAAAAAAAAAATTTTTTTCCCGCCGGTTTCGATCCTGCTAAGTTGACTATTCAAAACAGTCGCTCTACCCATTAGACTAATAATAGTTAGATGATGAAAACGACATTTTTTAATCTCTTAGCAGACGTAGATGTTTTTTTGTTTTTGTTTTTGTTTTTTTTGAGAGTGATTAATAAATATATATATATATTTTATTAAAAATAAATATTTTTAATTTTATTTTGAAATTAAATAATGAATTTTAAAATATTTTAAATATATAAAAAAATGTTAATACAATTCATTTAAAAAAAAGCGGGAATCAACCAACCGTATTTTTTTGTTAATAATTAATTAATTAAGATTAATAAATATATATATATATATATATTATTAAAAATAAATATTTTTAATTTTATTTCGAAATTTATTTTATTTTAAAATATTTTAAATATAAAAAAAATATTGAAGTAAAATTGATGACGTCACACCCATATATAATTTTCAATTAAGAAATTAATAATGAAGCTGTAAGTTTCAAGAGATGTGATCAATAAAACTCAATTTTTCTTTATAAATACTATATCTAGTGTGAATTTGAAAAAAATCGTTAGAGCGGTTTTTGAGAACCAATGGTTATATATATATACAATTTTAGCTAGCATAATAAGATTAGATAAAAAACTAGAGATGGGACAGGGTAGGACTTAGATGATTATAGCTCAGAATAGGGACACTCGGGGGGTACAGGGGCGGAGCCCCCGTCTAGGTATGGAGAGCGCCGAAGGCGCTCGGAGCAGCTAGTATATATATATATATATATATATATATATTGGTTAGAATTATTTACAAACAAAGGTTTCTTTGACAAGTCCTTTGCAAAGATGAATTGGTTATTTATCTAGATTTTGACAAAGTGACCCGAACCCAAGAACAACAAATGGTTCATTTAAAGCCCTTGTATACTAAAGAGGTTGTGACTCGAGGGGTTGAATAAGAGCGAATTTATCCATTTGAATTATTTACTTCCTCGCTAATTCAATTAATATTAATATCATATACACCAATAGAATATTTAAAAGAGTTATATTTAAGATTGAAAAAAATAATGTTTTAAAGCATTTCCTTAAAAGTAATGATATCTTTCTCTTATCTAGATTTTTTTTAATTAATTAAGACTTACTTTTTCTCAAAGGAAATCATGGAGACTAATATGAGTCGGAAGCTTACCTGAAAAAAAATCTCATTAATATTCTTGTCAATATTAAATATATGTATCTAATATTAGTTAATTAAATTTACAGAAGATATGAATTCAAAGCTTTCTTTAATGAATATTTGATATAAAAATATTATTGCTTTATTAATGACAAAAATGATAAATTTTAATATACCTTAATGTATATAATATATATATTTATTTATTTATGTTTATACATTTCAGATACATGTATTTATCTTATCTACTATTGAAGAGTATTACTTTGAAATATTGCTTTGATATAAACATTTATATTGAATTCTTTTTTTGTTTTGTTTTGTTTTTTATTAAATTATAAAGGTCTTAAAACCACTTTATATTGAATCTTTTTGAATGTATTAATATAGAAATGAATTAATTAAAGAAAAATATATAAAAAATAATTCTGACAATTTTGAAAGAGAAAATAGAAAGAAAAAATATTTTTTTCTTTCTATTCATTTAAATAATTATTTAATATTTGTTTAAAAGTCTCTATTAAATAATTTAAATAAATTTACTTAATCTATTAAATGGTTTAATCACCTTAATAAATTGTAGTTATTTTCTTTAATAAAAAATAAAACTTCTAATGAAAATGTGATAATATTTAAGAAAGAAATTCATAATTATTTTATAATTTTTCTTTTCTTTAAATTATTGTATTAATTTGTAACAATCTAATGGAATTATTCAAATTGGTTATTTTTTAATTATTGTGCATATGATTTAATTTAAAACACAGTTTACAAAAAAAAGAAAATTATAAATATTGTCATGTTAATCGTTGTCGAACTTGAAGCCCCAAGCGATCAACCTAATGGCAAAGTGAGCTCTGTTTCTAATCATTAAAATGAATAAAGACATTTAATCGATATTATTCGTGTTTTCAAAAAGATAAAAAAAAAAATAATTGAAGTGGTTGTAGGAATAAATAGAGAATAATTTGTTTTTATTCATCATTTCCCTATCAATGGAACTAAACAATGGAGAATTATACATATTATTAAAATGACAAGAATGTACTTTTTACGAAAATAACGGTTTACCGCTTTTTTTACCTTAAATTTTTATTTTAATAAATTTCCCTATTTTATGTCTTATTAGCTTTGAAATTTAAATTTTCATTTTCCTTTTTTTATTTTTAATATATTGAAATTTATTTTAATTTAAAAAATATAAGATTCAAAATTCGTAAGAGAAAAGATATTTGGGATATTGAAATGTTTATTACTATCTCGTAAGAGATAGTATTGCGATCACGAAAATTTTCGATGTTGAGATTTTGATGTTTTTATACGTTTTGAAGGTTCCTGAATCATTTTCACTAAGGTTGAGAAAAATGTCTGTGTGTGTGTGTATGTATGTAGACAAGATTGCGCAAAAACGGTTTGAGCTAGAATGATGAAATTTGGTACATGGACATTATTCAAAATTCATAGTTTTCTATCAACTTTTGAGAAATGTAGCTCATCCGGAAGAGGGTCATTACCTACCACGTTTTGATTTTTTTTCCTCTAAAGTGACCGTAAAAATAAAGATATATGTTTAATAATTTTTCACATGATTAATAATTGTATAAAACTGTTATATATAGAATTTCAGCTTGATTGAATTGCTGAAAGTACCAGAATTAATTTTTTAACACTGCAAATCTCACGCGCCAACATGTGTGATGGTGCCATCAATAAAAAGCCAAACATGCGCTGGTTTAATATTTATTATTTATAATTTATAATTAATTAAATTTAATTTAAATATAATATATTATGTTATTTAATCCAATTCAAATTGCGAGATAGTCGAGTGGAGACACTCCAGCTTATTTTTTATTAATAAATTTTTCAAACAAATCTCCTAACAAAGAAATTGAAGGAAAGTATATTTTTGATTGTATGTGGAAAAAATTTCAAATACTCAATTTCTGTTTAAAAGTTGATTAATTTAACTGTTAATTATAACATAAAAGTAAATATTCTTATGTAATGATATATTTTTTAATAAATTCAAACAATCTGTAATTTCTCCTCACTGACTCGATAGTCAACTGTAACCACATTCCTCCAAAGAACTATATTCGTCGCAACTTCCATTCAAATTCAACTCTCTCCCAATTTCTTAAGTTCTCCCATGTATTGTCCGACAACATATCCTAAGTCTTTAAAACTACTGCTTCCCAAGAACATACTTTCCTCCGGTATTTATTCAGTCATTCTAGCCTCTTGGTCACATTCTCAGTTAAATAATATAAATTTTTTATCCATATCTTTCAAATTTAAAAAAAAATGTCATTCTTCATTATGGGAAATAAACTGAAATAAAGAAATCAAAGCACTAATATATTATTTTGCTTATTAAAAAATTATTTATACATACATTTTAATAAATTGTATTAATTTAAATATTTGATTTAATTTTTAAATATGTACATAATCATTCTCCCAAATATTAAAAAAAAATTTTTTTGGAAGATTAAAGATTTTATTGATTGTTCAATAAATGTGTGTGTGTGTGTTCAAATACTTTATTGAATTAAAAAACTTTTATAATGACCATGTTTTATTGAGTCATTTCATTTTAATATTTAGTATTGTCAAATCGTCAATAGAAAGGCTTGCAAATCGTAAACTTTTTATTAACTACATTCTCTCATCAAACAAATAGCGTTATATATCGATTAATTTTAAATGAATCCTACCAAACTTTGAAATATATTTATTAAATATAAACTTGTAAAATATATAGAAAAAATAAATGTAAAACTTTTGTTAAAGTACAATAAATTCATGTAATAATAAATAAATAAACCCCTAGTTTAATATTTATTTACATTTAATTTTAAATTGCCCATGGTATAATAAACTTTAATACAATAAAATTTAATCTATTAAAATAAAATGTTGCATACATTACTTAACATTACACTTAAAATTTTTAATCGAAAATTTAAAAAATAAATTTTTATAGATTTTTGTATTTTTATGTATTAGAGAATTCAAAGAAATCCATTACTAAATAAATGTTTATTTTTTTTGATTAGAAAAAAATTTTTACTTTCATTTTTTCCCCCAATTTTTATCTTCAATCATTATTTATATTAAAACAAATTTTTTTAGAGATCTATAATACTATTTTAAATAAATGAAGATCAGTGCTCTTCGAATTCTGTGTTTCCGAATGTACAAAATTAGCTAGACAACGTTGAAATATTTTTAAAAAGCATTTGATTAATATTTTTTTTATTTATTTATTTAGGAAACTCTTTCCCTTGCTCATTTAGAGGTTTAGGCTACATTTTAACATTACAATCAGCAGTAATTTAACAAGAATGGATTCTAAGTCACAATTTTAGGATTTAAGAGTAAATTAATTAAATTTAAACACACACATAACACGAAGCTAAATGTTTATGGTTCATTTTTTCTCTTCCAGTATTTGAAGGTATTCACACCATTTAGGAATAATGTTGATTTTGCAAGAAATTAGTTTATCAAAGGATAATTTTCTTCCATATCGTCCCTTGATCTTCTCTCAATTTTTCCATTCGTCGATAATATGCATTATCTATTTTTTTGCATGTCAGTAAATGATCTAATGATTTATAGTATTTCTGATAGTATTTCCATATATTATATTTACCTTATCTATTTATTGTACTCGCTTCGGCGGTACATATACTAAAAATTGGAACGATACAGAGAAGATTAGCATGGCCCCTGCGCAAGGATGACACGCAAAATCGTGAAGCGTTCCACATTTTTTAATTTCTTGAGGAGGCAGCTAGCCGAGAGTGTAGCATAACAATTTTCTACACAAGAAGTCGGCGTTCGATTCCAACTAAGAACAAATTTTTCTAATAAAATTCAATTTAACATCAGCTGTCTCCGGCTCCAGGAACTGTCAGTTCCTGGTTCTATACATGCGGAAGGCAACGGGAAACCACCGCATTAACATTCCCAAGAAAAATTATCATGGCTGGGCAGCTTCTAAGGCTATCCTAGTCATGATGATAGCCAAACTCCGAAAGGGAGACGGCACCTTAAGAAGATGTATTGTACACTACAACTCAATATAATCCAAGTTTGTCTGTGTGTGTCTACCTTCTAAGTGTCTTTTAAATGTCTGTATAGATGGTTAAAGTCATATTTTTCAATATATGTCCACAATTATGTTATGTTTCTGTTATTCCTGTGCATAGTACATTTAATAGGTTAAATCTTTCTCCTTTTATAGATATTTCTTCTATGACTTTGAAACTTCTGGTAGGTTGTCATTTTTTCAATAACTTGTGAGTTTCCTCAAACAATTGATTATCTCTTTTTGTTCATATTCTGTAACTTCAACTTCTTCATTATTATTAAGTTGCTCCAACTCTATTGTCCAATTTCCATTCCATATGTAAGTTGGTATATATTTTGGAGCACCTAGTATCCACTTCATGAATTTGTACTTTATCTCGTAAAGAATGTTAAAATATAAATTACTTCTATATTTTTCTCTGTATTATCTTCCCAGATTTCAAATCTAATCAGTAATGAAGATGTCACAACAGTATTGAAGAATTGAGTTTTCTTTTTAAATCGATTAATATAACTTTTAAAAATTATATTAGCTTAAAAAAAGTATCTCCTAAAGAATGTTCAAATATAATAATAAACCTAACATAAGAGAAAAAAATTTGTGTTGAATATAAATAAATATAACTACGATCAATAAAATTCTTTGGAAATACCATATATTTAATTAGTTGTATATTTTTATATCAATTACACATTTATTAATAAAAACCATCTTTTAATTTTCCAAGAATTTTTAGAATGTTTATCAATTTTTTATTTAAAATGCTTTGTAACATACTTTTATTTCAGGGAGGATTAATAAACTTTATAACATATTAAATATTTAATGAAATCTTTAATAAATAATTTGATTTTTTAAACTTAAAAAAATTCATCGACAACTTACTCTTTTATCAAAATTAACCTATTAATAATAAAAATAAAAAACATTTATAGTTAATTTTAAATATATAAAATTTTAAATTTATAATCTGTCAAAAAGTTCTTGTGATGCCTCAAATAAGGCATCTGTGGAATAATTGAATTTTGTGGAAGCTAAATAAAAAAAATCTGTCAAAAAAATAATGAGTTAAATTTAGTTAACCAAGATGTGGAACATATACAAATATAATTTAAAAACATATTACAAAATTTAAAAGAAAATTAAGCCATATTTATTAAAGAGAACTCTATTGTTATTCCTTTTTTAAGTTTTTTACTATCTCTCAAGAAATAGTATTGCGATCACGAAAATTTTCAATGTCGAGATTTTGATGTTTTTATAAGTTGTGAAGGCCCCTGAGTCATTTTCACTAAGATTGAGAAAAAAGTCTAAGTGTGTGTGTGTGTGTAGACAAGATTACGCAAAAACGCTTTGAGCTATGTTAGAATAATGAATTTGGTACACGGATATTATTCAAAATTCCTAGTTTTCTATAACTTTTGAGAAATGTAGCTCATTGGGAAGAGGACCATTACCTTCCACGTTTTCATTTTTTTTCCTCTAAACCAGTGATTCTCAACGTTTTTTTCACCGCGGCACACTTTTAACGGTTTAAAAATTTGGCGGCACACAAAGAAAAAGACAAGTGTAAAAGTTTACCATATTGAAAAAAGTGGTCACAAAAACGGTTTACCTTTTTTTTAGAACCATATTGATAAAATTTAGAAAAAAAGTCTGAGATGTTTAAGAGCCTCATAATCTCGCGGCACACTAAAGTGCCGCGGCACAGTGGTTGAGAATCACTCCTCTAAACTGACCGTAAAAATAAAGAAATATGTTTGATAGTTTTTCACATGATTAAAAATTGTATAAAATTGTTATATATAGAATTTCAGCTTAATTAAATAGCTGAAAGTACCGGAATTAATTTTTTAAATTTTGACATAAAAATGAAGGTAAATGTTTTGTTTACGTTGAAAAAAATCAACATAATGTTGATATTATTTGATTCCTTTCTTATTTCAATAAAATGTTATCAGTGAAAATTATGGTAAAAACCTTAAATCCTATGATCGGATAGAATACAATTTTAATTAATTTTCAAATATAGAAAAAACTTGATTAGCCAATTCAAATTTGCGTGTTAGTCGAGGGGAGACAATCCAGATTTTTCTTAATTCATTAATTTTAACTAATCTTAATGCATTTTAATATATTTTCTCTGTCGTTCTTTCTCGTGATGATTTCACGTTCTTTTTAATGTTCAGATATTTTCTAAATTTCATTTATAATAGTTATTATTTTATCTAAAGCTTAGAGATAGAAAGTAAGTTTAAAGATAACAGAAAGCATAGATAAAAAGAGATTAAAGGATTTAATAGCTTCTTTAGAAATGTTAATTGGATTTTTTAATTAATCAGATATATTTTAAAAAGGTAATATAAGACAAAAGATAAAATTAAATATTTGTCGGATGAAATTTCAACTATTTGTAAAAGTCGTTTAAGTCTTTAATGCATAGTATATAAAGGTATATAACTTACATAAAGAGGTATCAAACTTATCAAAGAAATCCTTATGGCATTTCTTTTCAACTAGTTCTTAATCTGAATTGAAAGAAAGAAAAAACTAAATTCAATAATGAATAGTTTTAATTTTCAATTTTATACAATTTTATAATTATTATAAAAATAATAAGATATATAGAGACTAGCTGATCAGAGCGCCTTCCAGGCGCTCTTCACACCTAGACGGGGGCTCCGCCCCCTGTACCCCCGAGTGATACATAGTATTTGGTTGAAAGTCTGTATGTAAAAGGTTTTCATCCATTTTGTTTCAATCAGTATAAGTAGATAAGACATATATTTGTTTTCTTGGAAAATATATTTTAATTTAATCAACAACAAATTTTCCTAGTATAAATATAAAAATGCTTGTTTTTTATGCTTATATATTGGATGTATTATGATACTGAGCACATGGCAAAGACTTTCTAAAAATAATTGTTTTAAAAAAAAAACCCAGGGGAAAACCCAGAGATATACCTCTTCGTTACCCCAATAGAGAGAGAGGGGTGGACAATTTTACCAAGTGGCAGAGGAGGGGATGATTGGCTTCGACATATTTTGAATTCTCAATTCCTTAACTACACAATATACCAACTGTGGTCGACAATTGGTAATTAATAATTAATTATAAATTGCATTTGCTAAAATATAAATTAAAGTTCTTTTAATTTATATTTCTATTTTTACGGTACCTTTCAATTATTCTATTTCATCTTAATTTCTTGAGTTATCTATTTTAATTTAAATTCTTACAGTTTTATTAAATAAATCATTTTTAGTTATAATTTTATATAAGCATTTTTTAATTGAACCTATTCAATCTTGTCATTCCCTAATCAACCTACGCGGTTTCAATAACCCTTTTAATTATTCTAAATTCAATCCAGAGTGCTACCAATTAATTAAACTTATTTTTAACCCAATTTTTCTTATAAAATACATCATCCCTAATATCTTATACACGACAATCTATATATAAGATGGTAGGTTTAATCAAATGGACTTGTTTGCTAAAAAAAAATTTTAAATAATTACAATAAATAGAATAATATATTCTTACCTAAAAACAAATTGGTTTTTATAGTCAACAATTCTTTAACACACAACAATTCCGTCTCATTATTGTAATACAAAGTTAGAAATATTAAGTTAATATAATTAATATTATTTATTTATTAATACCAATTAATAATAGTAATTACTTATAAATAATTCATAATAATAATAAATTGTGATACCAACTTATAGGAATATTAAAATAATATAATTATTATTTTACATATATATGAATATAATATAAATATTTTTAATTTTATTTTAAGAATAGATATATATCTAAAAGGCGGTAACTGTGAGGTCACATATATACATTTAAATATAAAAAAACTAATGAAGATGATTTTTTCCAGATATGTGATCAATAAAACTAAATAACTTAAGAGTATAACTAATGGTTTTCAATTTATAAAATCTAATTTAACACACAACAATTCCGTCTCATTATTGTATTGTAATACAAAGTTAGAAATATTAAGTTTAAAAAAAATTTAAAATATTTGAATTTTGAAAATTATATGTAGCGCCATCTGTCGATAGTTTTGTGACACTACAGATTTTTAGCAATATATTACTAATTAAATTAATTTTGGATAAATTAATTTTGGATTTAACTACACTAAAACCTTCCTTGGTATGCCCACAACAATTCCTGAACGTTTCACCGTAATCGGACGGGTAGTTTTTGAGTCTATAAGAGACAGACAGACACACAGACAGACACACAGACAGACACACAGACAGACACACAGACATACACACAGACATTGCCTTTTATATATATAGATATAAGAATTAGTAGTTAGATAAAATCAGTGAAATTCAACCAAAATTAAATTACAAATATCTTATTGGATACGTCAAGAATATATTCACTTAATGAAAAACTTTAAGAAATAGAAAAATATAACTAATATTGTTTATTAAATTTCACACTATGATATCGAATATTATTAAGCTTTATTTATATTCATTGTTCTAATTTGAACCCTCGATGTTCTGTCCAGAGAACCAGAACTATTGTTTATTACGATTGTTTTTAAAATTGAATAAAATTTACTAAATAATATTAATAAGTTGACCTGTGGCCAGGTCCGAACCGACCGACGGTTTGAAGTAAATTAATTTCCAGCTACAGAAAGAATTTCAAATAATTTTAATATATCTATTAATGTAATAAAAAACAGATATGGATACATAAATAATAAATATAAACATTTTTAATTTTATTTTATTTATAATATATATGTAAGACCAGGCTATCACGTCATGAATGTATGGATGACGTCATATAATTTTAAAATGAGAAAAAACTAATAAAGATGATTTTTCCCGAGGATAAAAGCAATACAAAGTGCATGATTCGTGGTGATATGTAAAAAATTTCCTCATGTGAAATTTGGTGTGAAAATAACCCTTCCCTTCTTATCGTCGATCGCTAATACTATCACTTCCGGTTTCCGGATATACACCAAAAGTTGATCAAATCCTACTGATGGATTAAGTAAATATACCAAATTTCATCAAAATCCGTTGAGCCGTTCAAGCTGTACACATCTATATGGACGGACGGACGGACGGACAGACATCATACTACAAATACTTTTTTCTGTCAAGAAAATGCATGATTCGTGGAGATATGTAAAGATCTCCACATTTGAAATTTGGTGTGAAAACAATACCTCCCTTACTATCGTCGGTCGGTAAAAATTATAATTTGAACATAATCGCTCTTAAAGCAATAATATGAGTAGACAAGGGGATTATTGATGTCGACATAACAATGAAAGTGTCAATAAGAAACGCTTTGTTATGCAATTATTGAATATTATTTTTAAAATCAATCTTAAATATGATTTGATGCTTAGAAAAAAATTAAATTTCATTGTGAAAAACTTAATAGCTTTACTGCAAACTAATTTAAAATCCAGCCTTTAGGGATTTATTTGTCATGCAAAGGGAATATGAATTAGAAAAAATGATAGATATTATTTGAATTTTATTTTGTATATGAAATTATTTTATAATATATAGTTATCTTTCACAAAATAACAACATAAAATAATTGGATTGTCGGTCACGTTTACAATCTTATTTTGAAAAATAATCTTTTGAAACTCGGTATTCTTCCGAATACTTCTTTTTATTCTATAAGGGTGCATTTCTCTCATTGTTGAATATTAATAGAAATTAAGTAAGCATTTTTATCAATTAATTTTAAGTCAATTATGTATCCAATATCGATGATAGCTAGATAAGATTCACTTAAGGATCAAGGATGTAAAGGTCGTCTGAAACAATATATCGACTTTATATGATGTAGCAACTTTCGTCAGGCTTCTAATTACCTTGAAGGGGAATGTTGCCTGGACTGAAGCGAGAGGGTTGACACAAATTAAATTACACACCCCGCCTCAAAAAGGGAACAAAAGGAAAGGGAAATGCATATGTTCGCAAACTTTGAATACCACACCATGTCACTTTTAAAATCGAACGCATTATAAAATGAACTTTAAACACATTCAGAAACTCCCTAAAATAAGGTTAAGGGCGTACTTCAAACGAAATAACGAATCGTCAAATTAAATGAAAATAACAACATTCTAAATTGAATATTTCAGGCTGAATTTAACATATAATTTATTGACGAGTAGAGGAGATATAAATCAAATAATATATGTCATATTTATATGTGTTAAAAAAAATTATAGGTATGATAAATTGAGAAAATTAGTTTAATTATGAGTAAAATGGAAATATTTAAAAAAGATTTATTTGAAACTTATGTAAAAAATGTATTTACTGATCATAATTAAAAAATACTCTAGGTTTATGTGTAGATCAGTACCTTCGATTAAATTCAGCAACCTAATTTAAAATTCATTAGAACTCGATTTTCAGCTTTTTCAAAGAACATTATAAAAATATTGAACAATTTTAACAAATAAATTTTTCTGAGTACTTTTAATTTAAATGTGATATGTCATAATTAGATGAATAACAAATGATAGATGTTTTGGATTTACGTAAATAAGCCAAGGAGGGATCATCAAAAGATAATAATTAGTTACCCAGCAACTTAATATCGTTAACACAAGAATAAAATGTTTCTTCTGTTGTCGTTAAAAGAAATGATAAAAGATTTGAGTTCATCTTGAATACAAACAATCTAACTTATAAACAAGATTATAATTATTTTTATTTAAATATCACCGGTATTTTTATTAACTATGCTTCTCTTTTAAATGAGGGTATTAATTTATAAATCCTTAAAATCCTCCATAATCATATTCATCTTAGAATATAAAATTAAAATTTATTTTTAAATATTAAGCAATAAAGATAATTATATTAACAGAGAATGCAGAATAGTCATTTAATTTATTTTCGTATATTTATATATAACTTATACACATATATATTGTATATATAGTTATACGTGGATAAACCATCTTTATATATACTTATATATATATATTGTATAATAGAAGCATAAAAATGCCCTTTAATAGAGAAATATAGTTAAAATACTATAAATAAACATTTATAACAAACATTCACATCCTCACGTCCACCCCAACAATAAATTTCACGACAAGTGTCTTCAAATTTTAATAGAAAAAAAGACCTAAAAAGCCGACAATATAAAAGAAATATTTTCAATAGATGAAGAGAAAATATTTCATGAATTCCTCTTTTTAAAACTAATAAATTACATGACATGTTGTTCTCAATATTAAGGAGAATTGACAAGTCAACACATGTTTGCAAGATGGGGTGAGTTATTGGAAAGTTAGCCAGAGGCTACTTGGAGGGGATAAAGAATTTTCCTTATGGATGTAAACAGGAATGTTGATTAGTCTTCGGCAGACACCCATCATCCCCAAAGTGAATTAAAGTCCCAGAATCAGACATCACGGCCGAGTTCCACCCCCCCCCCCCCAGCAGTCGCTAGCCCGCAGAAGATGTCTTGAAGCCTGAGCCGAAGATTCATGTCTTACCTTGCACCGTATTCTATTTTAACATTAACAGCTAAGTGGTTGACCCTTAATAAATTGCAATTGCTAATTAAGAACAAAATTTGATTTAATTTATAATATTAAATAAATAACTTTATTTTCTATAGTAAATTATCTATTTATAATTTCTCACGATCTATCTATCTATCTCTGTGACTCTACGGAACTCAAAAGTTCTTGGCCGCAGCAACCACATCCCTCCAAGTATTCCTATTCTGAGCCACAACCTTCCAGTCCCTAACCTCTCCCATCTCTCTCACACCCTTTCCCACATTATCCACCCACCGTGTCCTTGGTCTTCCAAGAGGTCGTTTCCCACTCGGTCTCCCTACCAATATATTTTTTGCCATTCTATCTTCTCCCATTCTAGCCACGTGTCCTGCCCACCGTAACCTTCTCGATTTTATAATTCTAACTCTATCTGGAGATGCATAGAGGTCATGCAATTCCTCGTTATGCAATCTTCACCATCCTCGGTGACCTCATCTTTCTTTGGCCCATAAATGCTTCGCAGAATCCTATTCTCAAATATTCTAAATCTACTCTCGTCACCTAAGGTCATAGACCATGCCTCACATCCATATAATACAACCGGTAAAATAATTGTTTTATATATTTTAACTTTTATCCCCTTTGATAATAATTTTGATAAGCCCCTTTATTGCATGATAACAGTCGTTTCCCGATTGTAACCTCGCTTTAAACTCATCTCGAATATTATTATCTTTCGTTATCACAGAACCTAAGTATTTAATTAAATTTTTCTACATTTTCAAATTCTATATCTTGTATATTAAGATTTTGTGTGTTAATTTCTCACGATACCAAATATAATTATGTTAAATTCTTTTATTATTAAATATTAATTTTATTTTAATTTAATATTTGATTTTTCTATCTGAATGTTTTTACCTCTTACCTTATCAACCATTGCTGGATTTACCTAACTATTTTCTATTCATAAATACCAGATTGCTACCAAATTAAATTAAACATCAAATTTAGTAATTTTAAAACCCATTTTTTTGATAACCCAACCCATACACGACAAAATACGACAATATATATAAGTATATTTAGAAGAAATGAAAGTAGAATTTTAGATTTCATTCATTTATTGGTTCCAGTACAGAAAAGAATCAACTTTTAGAAAATTACTATACTAGAAGAATCTGGTTCCAACCTAACCAAGTTAATAACAAATTATAATTTAATACCTAATGTAAATCATTATTAAATAAACATGAATACTTGGTAAGCGAGTTTAAATCCCGAGGGCTAATAAATAAAAAAAAAATCAATATACATGATTAACAATTGTATATTCACATAATTTAATTATAAATAATAATTATGTTGCTTCATCTTCATAAGTACAATGTAAAAATTGGAGTACCCATACTCTAAATAATTATGAGATGTCTAAAATTATATGCGATTGCATCATTTTATTAATTTGATGTAAGATAAATTGAATAATATTAAGAATGAAAAAAGTTCCTTAAATGTATCGATTGTTTATGTCAACTATTGATGTAGAGTCCTATTTTCCGTTTATAGTCTAAACACGAAACCAATGTTTCTTTACAAGATTCTTACATCCCACCTAGTTGTTAAGAAAGCAATTTAATAATGAGTTCGTCCAGAGTTCATATAACAACACTCTAGTATAATAATAGTTAAATTTTAAACTTGAAGAAGTAATTCAGAACTGAGAAAACTACTACTACTAAAGGGAATGTAAACTCCATTTCATTTTCAGAGAAATTTACAAATTTAAATATATTCAGAAGATGTACAAATTATATGTAGATTTTAGTCTAATGAACCTTAGTCTTATAGAGTTCAATTCAAATTTTATACAGATCATTCATAATGCGAGAGGATCATTTTAGGAACATTAGAGACTAAGTTGAATTAGTATGGTGTCTCGATTAGGGGAAGAGCGAACCTCATTTAGTGTTAAGAAAGATAAATAACATATACTCCAATGTAGATGAAGGAATATTATCAGATGGAAAGTGAAGAAGCCGGGTAGAGGATAAAATCAAAATTATATAAGTTAATGATGTGTAATGAAATGTTATATTTACGATGATGGACCTTTAAAATATATAGTTTAATAAAAATAAGTAATTTCATTGTATACTTTAAAATAAATATGATAAGCCGCCATAACAATAAAAATAGCTCCTCGGAAAATTTTATAAGTTTTTTTAAAAAATTTAATTTAATTCAGTGGCAGATTGATTAGGTCTTTGGTTTCCTCATTCTTTGTTGAATACTTTGATAATATAACATTTAAATTTTCATAAGGTAACTGATTTGCTATAAGGATACAGATTATGAAACCTAGATGAGATATAATAAATTTTATTTGTTTGACTACATCAAGTTTTCAACAATAATTCTTTCTACAAGTTTTCTTGAAATTATAAAATTTAATACCTTTTATTACAGCAGAAAAACCATTTTAAAGATATTTTTTTCTAAAAAAATATTTTAAAGGTGAAACCTATTAAAGATAAAACAAATTATTGTCTTTTTTTCTATTAGGTCATGAATTCATAAAATTAAAACCTGTTATCTTTAATTCAGAGTAGAGAGTGAAGAGAACCCACCTCGATCAATATTCACTACTTTAAAATTTAATTGAGATGGAATGATATTACCAAAATTGTGTAATTACATAAAAACAAGTTTCTAATTTAAACTTTACTTCATTAAGCATGTGTTGTCTAACATATACAGAAATTGTTTCTAGACAATTTTTTTTTATAATAATTAGAGACGGAAGTACAGTATGAGTTTAGGGGAAGTTTCTAACTGAGAGAACTAGGAATAGATCTCTTGAGAAAATGAGAAGTCACTAGAGTAGTTGCTTATCAAAAGGATTAGAAAGTTTGAAAATGAATATAGTAAACAATTAATTAATTAATTAACAATATTTGATAATTTTTTTAGATTCTTGTTTTTTTTAAATTATATATTTATTTGAATTTTGATATTTATGAAGGCGCCACAGGGTGAGAGGTAGCATAGCTGACTCCCATTCTCGTGGCCCCGGATTCAAGTCCCGGGCCTGGCAAAGGAATTTCTCTAGCTGAGGTTTATGGAATGGAGTCAACCCAGCCTCTGGGATCAACATTGGGAAGCTACTTGATAAAAAGTAGCGCCTCCGACCAAGAAAATCAAGGTAAAGGTTGATAGGATCCTTTCTACTGATCATAAGACACCTTATTGATATAACCGACTTGATAGGCGTTGTCCTTGCGTAGGACGTACAAAAGTCAGAGGTTGTTTATGAAGTATTTATAATTAACAAAGAAAAACAGAAAGTTTTAATAATAAACAGACTAATCAAATGAAATATGAAATATATTATGGTCAGATATTAATTTCAAAAAATTTAATTCTATGTAAGGACAACGCATATCTAGTCGGCACCTATAAAGGCGTTTTATGACAGTATTTGAATAATTTATTTATTTTAAATAGAATATCATATTTCTATTTAATAAATTAATTATTTTAAAGGCAAGTCGATTTATTCTTTAAATATCTATTAGCATTTTATCATTCTTGTTACTTACAAAAAGTAAGTTTTTGATTGTCTATTCCGATCCCTTGTTTTAAAATGTTTGAAAAGATATTTTCAAAATTAAATAAATGAATTGTATTAAAAAATAAGTAGAGATTAAATATTTTTAATATTAATTGTGTGTATTAATTTTTTTAGTAGGGATATTTTTATACGATTTTGGTATAAAATTTTGAAAAATTATTAATTTTAATGTTTACTTTTGTATTTGGATCAAATATAACAAAATTAAATATTGTAAATTGATTGTTTTACGATTATTATAGAAATGAATAATAGTAAGAAATATTTCACATAAAGCTTTCTACAATCTATTGGTTCATAAATTCTAATCTCACTAATTTTTATAGTCAGAAATTTTATTATGACATTTACTACTTTACTTTAGGATTCGTTTTGTTTATGTTGGTTATAAATGTAAGAAATATTCTAGCTTAGTATATTTAATAATTTTTATTATATGGATTCATATTGAGCTCTTACACGTATAAAATATTTCATAAGGATTTTTTTATCCGATATTTTATATTAATATATTATTAAAATATTAATATATTTAATGATAATAAAAGGAAGAAACATTAGTAGACTTATCAAAACAAAATAAGTTTTTAATTTGAAAATAAATTATATAAATTATTGTAAATATTATAAATAATTAATAGGTAATTTAATATGAAGAATATTAATGTATAAAATTATTATTATGCCGATTATATTGCATGGGTGTGAGAAGTAGTATATGACTTTGATGAACGATAATAGTTGAAAATAAAATGCTTTCCAAAAAAGATAAACCCATTGAGAAATGGTGAAAATCGCTTAACGATTGCATATATGTATTATTAATATAAATTATTTAGGTTTATATAATTGAATGAATGAGAAGAGGTTAATGAAAAATTTATATTTATTGGGATATATTAATTTGGTAATGACTACTGGTTGACCAAGAAACCGTAGGATTGCAAAATAAACATATGTATAAGAGAATTGGATGAAGATAAAAAGTGGATGGCAAAAAAACATAGTTGGAGGATTGCGGTTGCTGAATCCCAAAACTTTTCAGTTCACTAAGATATACATAGATATACTTTACGAATATATTGTAAGAATTTATGTGCGAGTTTGTTAATTGAGTAATTCTTTACAAACCGGGAAGATTCAGGGATTTGGATGAAATTTTACCGGTGGATTCCTGTTTTAATTCCAAAGAATCTTTTCTTATCCAATATTTCTCGGTCGCTTCTAGTTTCCAAGATAAAAATTATTAAAATTTACATATAAATTCATTGACATTCAATTTAGCTACCATGTTTTATTCATTTGACCAGCAGAGGACTTGACTAATTTTCGAAAGGGGGAGTTCAGTTCGGTTTGGATATGTGAAAATTAAAAAGTTAATTAATTAAATAAATTTCCTATATTCAAACCGAATCGAAAAAAAAACAAACGAAAATTAGTGAATAAGTGAATAATTAGTGAATTAGTCAAAAAAACATTACTAAATTACTGCTCATTTATAACTATATAGTTTATTTGTCAAACTTTAATAATTTGTATTTTGGATTCTAGAATCGACCGAGAAATATTGCATAAGGAAAGATTCTTTGGAATTAAAAAGGTAATCCACCGGCAAAATTTCATCCAAATCCCTGAAACTTCCCGATTTGTAAATAATTACCGTTAATTGTAATTTTAATATCTTGAAGATTTTTAATATAAAAATAATCCATATAAATTATTAAAAAATATTTTATATACAATAGATTCAGTTTAAAATATTTGCGAAATTTTAATTAGAAAATTTAAATAATTATTTCAAAGTGATTTGTTTATACCAACGTGATTTTTCAAGTTGACTAACTTTTAGTAAAGCAAAAGTAGAATATCTGTGTTGTTAAGAGGAGTAAATTTGCTTAGGGCAATCTAATGTACCGCCTTTGAGTGATTAAAGTATTTAAGCTAACGCCCTTAGTTGGGTCTTCCCAGAGGGACATTCAAAGGAGAGTCGTTTTTCGAGACAAGCTTTTGGTCGTGCCAACGTTCATGCTGAGAATTACGAAGGATTCTCTCGTTGAAATAAAAAGGTGGAAGGAGAAGCTATCACCTAACCTTCGTCTCCCTTGTGGACTGTAACTTAGTCCATTCAATCCATTCCGAGAATCTTTCATTTTGAGTTAGAAAATAAAACCATTTCAAATAACGCCAATAAATTCTTGATTCAATAAACCATTCAATTTTAGAATCATGAGAAAATAGTAGTTAAGTAATTTCAGAAAATTGAAATAATTGTTTATTACAATATTAGTGATTTTCTTAAATTATAGAGAAAAAATAATCTATAATTTTAATATTAAATCCTTAAAAGACCACATGAGAAAATTTAGAATTTTCGGATTGAATTCTTATTTATTTATTATCTTTCCATTAATCTACTAAAACAGATAAATTTGAACTACAGTAAATATTTACACTCTTTCTATTTTTCTTCCTCTCTCTTAATTTCATTGTATGTGTACGCATTACAGGACTAAAGAAGAACTGACCAAATAATGACCATGTTAGACAAACATTGATGTTAGGATTTATTTTATTTTTTAAATTATTCCATATAAACACACTGAAATATACTAAAAGCAAAGTATATATTTCCTCTAATCAATATGTTGTGAAAGAAAAACATAAATGAAAAATTGAAATTTTTGATAGAATACAACACGACAAAATACTCTTAGATAATTTAATGAATGTGTGTATCATCTAGATCTAGAATAATCGCTTATTATGACAACAATTTTGAAAAAATAAAAATTAACTTAAAAAGATAAATAAATGTCACAAATAAATAAAACCATTAATAATAATATTAATAACATAACAATATCAGGTTATAAGTAATTTAAAAAAAATGTTTAAAATATTTTATAATGAAAATTTGTTGAAGAATTAAAATTACATGTAGTTGTGGATAAAAAAATATGAGAAATTAACAATTAACAATGATAGATGTTTTTTAAATTCAGGATTTCAACGAAAATTAATGTTTAACGGATAATAAACATAATATTTTTGGTAAATGATCTCTGTGTAATAAGGGTAAAAAGAGAGCGGGTAGTGGATTTAAATAGAAAATAATATAAATGGAGCAGGGTTGAGATTTTATAATTAAAAAGTTAAATATATATTGTATTGATGCAAAATCATCAATGTCTTTAATTCATTTCCCAATTAAAGTTTTATACGAATTTTATAAAAAAATATTTTGTTGAAATTTGTTTATTAGTTATCAATTATATATTTAATTTAAGTTGATTTAACTTCCACTTTGAAACAGAGAAAAAAAATTTCATATTTTTAGGAAAACAAATTTATTATCAAATCTTTGAAATGAAATGAAATAAATTTATATAATAAATAATAAATTAATATATGTAGTTAATTGCTAACTAAAAGGCGATATTTAAGCAAAACAATTTTTATATTTGTTTTCGCACTTCATGTAAACAAATTTTAATTTATGGAAAATTTTTCAATTAAATTATATGTTATTATATTTCAATTAAATTATTGTTTTTATTTTTCTTTGTTTGTCAAGAAACTTAATTATTTTATTATTATTTAATTATTTCTTTTGACTAAAATTAATTTACGCTTACATCTTATCTGTATACATATATAAATATACATATATATTGATAAAGAAAACATTGCTAATTTAATAATGAACAAAAAAAAAATCTGTTGGGGAATATAACAAAATGAGGCTAAAAGACAAGACTTTAAAATAAATAGGAAATAAGTTGACCTGTGGCCAGGTCCGAACCGACCGACGGTTTGAAATAAATTAATTTCCAGCTACAGAAACAATTTCAAATAATTTTAATATATCTATTAATGTATAAAAAATAGATATGAATATAACATAAATATTTTTAATTTTATTTTATTTATAATATATAGCTGAAGTAGCCGGCGTTGCCCGGCGTTACCCGAGGCTGTGACGCCATGAAGGGCTGGGTGACGTCATATAATTTTAAATTAAGATAAACATAATGAAGATGATTTTTCCCGAGGATAAAACCAATACATTCGTGGTGATATGTAAAAAAATCTCCTCATGTGAAATTTGGTGTGAAAATAACCCTTCCCTTCCTATCGTCGATCGCTAATACTACCACTTCCGGTTTCCGGATTTGCACCAAAAGTTGATCAATTCATCCCACTGTTGCATTAAGTAAATATACCAAATTTCATCAAAATCCGTTGAGCCGTTCAGGCTGTACACATCTATACGGACGGACAGACGGACAGACGGACGGACAGACATCATGCTAAAAATACTTTTTTCTGTTAAGAAAATGCATGAATTCGTGGAGATATGTAAAAATCTCCACATGTGAAATTTGGTGTGAAAACAATACCTCCCTTACTATCGTCGGTCGGTAAAAAGGCTAAGGAGTAGAGAAACTCTGAAGATATACCAAAAGATAGTTGCGGGGTTTTCCAAATAGAGAAAAATAGTAAAGAGGTGGATATAAGTTCCATGTTACCTAAAAAAGTATTATATATATTTAATCTGATTTAATCTATGCTAGCTAAAATTGTATCTATTTATATATATATATATATATATATATATGTAAATGGGTTCTCAGAAACCGCTTGAAATTCACACCATAGATAGTATTTATAAAGAAAAATCGATCTGCATCGGTTTCATCCTCGGGAAACATCATCTTCATTAGTTTGTTCTTAATTTAAATAGATATGACGTCAAAAATGACGTCACAACCCTTTATGACGTCGCATCCAGGGCCTCTTATATGTTATATCTTATATTACAAATAAAATAAAATTAAAAATATCCATATCTGTTTTTTATTGCATTAATAGATACATTTAAATTATTTGAAATTGTTTCACAACGTTTAGTAGATTTATCTTTATAAATTAGTTTATAAAAATAAAAAATTATATAATCAATTAAATAAAATGAATTTTGATACAATCTATCAATTTTTAAACATAAATATATCTATAAATGATATTGATATTTATACATATATACATATGTTCAATATTGTTTCCGGCGGAAATTAATCTCTTTACTAGCGGGAGAGACATTTCTCACAACGGATATCATGGCTAATATAACTGAGAAACGGAATAACGTGGCTTATCTGCGGACAGCTAACGTCGTTTCCTTCCAACTTATTAAACAGTGATCACCAGGCAATCGATTCAAGGATTGCTCATTGATTAATTTCCGTAAAGGAGCTAATACTATTGAAGTTCAATGATGCTTACTTGCGAGACGTGTTTATATTTATCCATAAATCCATGGATCTAAGATAGACCGCCAATCTATATCTCAAAATATTTACCCTTTAGATAAGTTTAAATAAATCATTATATCAGACAACATGGTTAAGCTAAACAAACAGCCCGTATTAAAAAATTATTAACTTTTAATAAATTTTCTAATATAAAGATTTTGAATCTCAATATTCTAATAATATTTAAAAGAAATACTTGGAGCTTTATTTTTATTATTATTTTGAAATATAAAACTGCAAAGTTACTTTTTTCTTTTTTCATGTTATATATTATTATTGTAATTATAATTCTTTTAATCACTTGTTTATGTAGGACAGGGATGGCGAACCTTTTTCAATGTTCATTCCACAAAATTATAAAAAAAATTTTTAAAGTAAATAACGTGTAAATAAAATTATAATGATTTTTTTTCTCCCCCACCCCTTTAGTCTTAATATATAAATGAATATTTTTGTTTAACATGTAACTATCATGTATACAGGTGTTATAATTTCAAATATTAAATAGTTTATCATAAAAGTAAAATGATTATTAAAAAATATGGAATGTATTTGTAAAAAAAATGTATCTTTTCTAAAAATTGTCTATTATTTTTTTTATTATTATTTTTATTCTAATTCTTTAATAGATTTTAGAATGTAGTAGTGTGGGCATTAATTCCAATATTTAAGTGAATTTTTGGCAAATTCACATTTAAACATTTTTAAAAGAAATCCTCTTTGTTTTATCATCCTAATAACTTCTTTTCTATCTCAGATGATCTTCAAAATTTACAGAAATTATTAGGATATCATCAATGTAATTTCTAAAAAATTCTTGTAAATTTTATTGATAGATTATGTTTGTTAAAACACATTGGGATATTGAAGGTGAAATATCAATATGGAAGCCGCTTCCATTTCCATTGACATTACCATCAATTTTTTCAAACGTGCCACTTGTGCCAAAAAATCACACTTATCTGTAGAAAATAAATTGCTGGTATACAAATGAATTTTAAAACCGTTGTTTTGCACAAATATGGGGCACTACCAGTGAATCAAACTTAAAATAAGCTGGAGTGTCTCCACTCGACTATCTCACAAATTTGAATTGAATGAATTAACATATATTATATTTAAATTAAATTTAATTAATTCAATTATAAATTAATAAATAATATTTATTAAACCAGCGCGTGTTTGGCTCTTTGTTGATGGCATGAAGGCACCATAGCACGTGCTGGCGCGTGATTTGAAGTGTTAAAAAATTAATTCCGGTACTTTCAATCAAGCTGAAATTCTATATATATCAGTTTTATACAATTTTTAATCATGTGAAAAACTATCAAACATATATCTTTATTTTTACGGTCACTTTAGAAGCAAAAAAATCAAAACCTGTTAGGTAATGACCCTCTTCTGGTTGAGTTACATTTCTCAAAAGTTGATAGAAAACTACGAATACCAAATTTCATGATTCTAGCTCAAACCGTTTTTGCGAAATCCTGTCTACATACACACATACACACAGACATTTTTCTCAACCTTAGTGAAAAAGGCAAAGAACCTTCAAAACGTATAAAAATATCAAAATCTTGACATCGAAATTTTTGTGATAGCAATACTATCTCTGGCGAGATAATAAAAAATTCAGTTCCCAGCCAAAAATTTTACGTTCAATTTGTACTGCCTCATGGTGCGTGCCTAATAGAACAATTCACAAAGACTCATGTATAGCAACAGTTAAAGACGTTACAAACAGATATATATCAAGAATTAACAATCATCCTAATACCTTTATACCTCCTACTCAAGCCAGGGCGAAGAAGACTAAAAAGACTGGACATAATGAATGTAACTTCAAGAAATAATGTATTCTTGATATATATAAACTTAATATATGCACACCTCATAGATACACACTTAATGTGTACGCACTTAATATTTATAATAATTATAAATATATAAATATACCTAATTCAAAATCTAATTCGCTACTTGGCTCAAGATACTCAATCACACACATAAAAATACTTCTTATTGTACTATGTATAGATTGTATGTATATAATGATAATAATATAAATAAAAATGAAGTTCATTAATCCATAAATATAAGAATGATTATCATTTGAAATTTAAAGATATTATAAGACTTTAAATAAATTTGAATAAATTAGAAACAAAAATAAATGTACACTACCACATTGATATATAGTAACATGTATATATTTTCTTTCTATAAAAGTTTTAACATACAAATTATTAAAAATTAATTATTTAAATTATTAAAATATTATTAAATAGTTTAGTATTTTACCACTGATATACATTCTTGATTCCAATTGAAAAATATGAACGAAAAAAAATGCAGATGGCCGAATAGATGACACATGAGAATTTTTAATTAATCCTATTTTATAATATAGGCATTTAAATAATTTTATCAAGTTATTTTAGGTATTTATTAGACCGAAGAAATATATATTAAAAGAGTTTTAAAAATTTATTTACATAAAATGAGTTAATTTAATTAAAAAGTGGTCAGGAGCCCTTAATTTTTTTCTCAACTTGTCTGTTATATTCACTTGAGACTAATTTGTTCCATCTGGATTTTTCTCTCCAGAGCGTGACTGAGAATTGGGGTGAATGAGTGCAATACTCCACCCGTAAGATTGGAGCGTGTCAGAGAGGGTTTCTCGGTCCCCTCTATAATGATTTTTTTATAATGTATTTCTCTTTATCTCTTTTAATAAATAAAACTGGTTGCACATATTATAGGTGCATAACCGAAAATATATATATATATATGTATATAATTTATAATACGTTTATAATATTTTAGATAAAAAAAAATATCATATATTAAAGCTTGTTATAATTTAAAGATAATTGTTTACATGAATTATATATAGGCGTGTATAAAATATACGAGATTTCAAAATAATAATTAAATAATATCTCTTGTGAGATTTTTGCAAAAAATGTTCAAGTTAGCGAATTAAATTAATTCTGTTTTTGATACACAAAACATTGCTCTTTTGCATAAACCGCCATAAGATATTTTCATTTGAATTAAAAAAAACAAAACGAAATAAAAATACAATTAAGACTTATATAAATAATAATAATATGCATAAAAAATAACCATAATCTTAATGTGTTTTTATGTAAAAGGAAATATTCATACATATCTAATATTATTATGTAAATTAATAAAACATGAGTGTGCTAAAACAAATTTGAACCTTACCACTTCCGGATGTGTAGCAAAAGGGAATACAACCAAGTTGTTGACTTCTTACTATTCAAAAAGCATATTAATGAAGTTTACGTTTTCAAATGTTCAAAATCTCCTATTTAAACATTCTTTTGAGAAATGTTAAAAAATGAAATTTGATAATCATGTTAAAATATGTAGATAATTAAGAAATTATCCATTTATGAAATATTCTAGATTTAATGAATAATTTAATTTCAATCTAATAGAAAGAAAAAGTAAAAATAAATTTACTTAAATATTATTTATTTTACATTATTTAATATTATTATTAAAAAAATTATGAAAAATAAAAGGACATTTTAGTTTAAAAAAATATCCTCTAGGCAAAAAATTAATTAAATAATAAACTGTTGATAGAGCATCAAATAAGAAAATTTAATTTATTACAAAAATATCACTTATCATTAACCAAGAGATTCAAAATTAATAAATCAAATAAACGAATATTTAATTTCTTTTCTAAATGTAATGTTATTTTATAAATTTACATTTATAAGAAAATTCACTAAATAGGAATAAACACTATCCTTTAGCTACATTTGTTAAGACTGAAATTATACATATATATATTAATTAATCGATTTGCTTTGATATCTAAAATAAATATGTTAGTATTTCAAATTCCAATGAAATTTATATAATTATTTTATCATAACGGTATGTAGATAATATAATAATAATAATAATAATAATAATAATCTTTATTTTCAAAGAATAATATATTTTATACATTTAAAATAAGATATAATCATGGCCTATGACCTTATGGTTATTTTCTCTTAAACTGTATTAATATATACACTCGATGAATGATTACAATTACAAATTCAACTTTTAATAATTTACAAATAAAAAACTTACAACTAGAAACTAAAAATTAAATTCCCTTATTAGAGATTACCAGTATTTCCAGATATCATTATTATATCTTTTTATTTTTTAAAATCAATAATTTCATTAAATAATGTTATTTAAATATTTATATTATATATATATCAAGTAATGTTCGAGTTTGTTTTTCATAGAAATTTTTTGAACTAATATAAATAATTTAAAGAGATCTTAAAAAAAAAAATTTAAATAAAAATAATTACATATTTTTGTTTATTTTGTTTTATCCAACCTTGCTAATTTGGGAGATCAACAGGCTTGACTAAATATTGAGAAACTGCTTGAAATAAAAATTAGCAGTCTCCGATCAAGAAAATCAAGATAAATTTTGAGAGGATTTGTTGTTCTGATTATATAATGCCAAAAGCTAGAGGTTGTTTTATTGTTTTATAATTTTTTTTTTTATAATTTTATCTAAACTATTTATCTAATTTATATAATTAATTTTAACGTTAATATCTATGTTTCCAGATATATAGATTTTGTTGGACCCATCATTTTCTTGAATAAAAATTGTTGTGGTTCTCTCCCATTTATTGTATATATTCATCACTCTCTTTAATTATATATGTACCTATATATATATATATATTAGGTTGGGGAAAAAGAAATCCATTATTTTTTCGGTAGATGGCTGTAGTGATCGATATCTCGTAAATTATCGATCAAACAATTTCAAATTTATGCTCGTTGTCAAGGTAACAGTTCGCACTAAAAGAATTCGTTTGCAGTTTTTTGTTTTGTCCATTCAGTTCTGAGTTACACGGCGTTAAAGATGGAAGTCAACAAAGAGAAAATTCGGTACATTTTACAGTTTTTCTTTGATAAGGGCGAAAATGCAAGTCAGGCGGCTGAAAATGTGAATAGTGTTTATGGTCCCGATACTGTAACAGCTAATTACGCGCAATTTTGGTTTCGTCGATTCCGTTCGGGTATTTTTGACGTTAAGGATGCCCCTCGCACAGGCAGGCCCGTCGTCGAAAATGTCGACAAAGTCACTGAAATCATCGAAGTGGACCGGCATGTTAGTAGTCGTAGCATCGCCCAGGAGTTAAAGATCGACCACAAAACAGTTTTAAACCATTTGCACAAAGCTGGGTTTAAAAAAAAGCTTGATGTTTGGGTGCCACACCAATTAACACCAAAAAACATGATGGATCGAATTTCCATCTGCGAAGCCTTGGCCAAACGTAATGAAATCAACCCATTTCTTAAACGGATGGTGACTGGGGATGAGAAATGGGTCACATACGACAACATTATGCGAAAGCGATCGTGGTCAAAGCGTGTTTTAGTGATAAGAAATTGGCATCAAGGGAAGAGTGTGAAAATCAATTGCTGGAGTTTTTCGCTAATAAGGACCAAGACTTTTATGAGAGAGGCATAATGAAGCTACCATTAAAATGGCAACAAATTATAGAACAAAATGGTGCATATTTGACCTAAATCGGACAATGCAAAACATGTTAAATAAAGTCTTGAAGTTCACGTAAAAATAATGGATTTCTTTTTCCCCAACCTATTATATATATGTTTCTAAATATCTAAATGATAGTACTCATTACTCTAAAAAAAACTCAATGAACAAATAATATTTTAATAAATAATAAATAAAATTTTATAGTTAATTGGTTTGGTGTTTTTTTTTAAGTATATTTTTATTATTAAGTATTTAAATATAATATATAATAAAATAAGTTGACCTGTCGCCAGGTCCGAACCGACCGACGGTTTGAAGTAAATTAATTTCCAGCTACAGAAACAATTTCAAATAATTTAAATATATCTATTAATGTAATAAAAAACAGATATAAATATAACATAAATATTTTTAATTTTATTTTATTTATAATATATATGTAAGACCAGGTTGTGACGTCATGGTTGGATGACGTGATATAATTTTAAATTGACAAAAAACTAGTAAAGATGATTTTTCTCGAGGATAAAACCAATACAAAGTGCATGATTCGTGGTGATATGTAAAAAATCTCATGTGAAATTTGGTGTGAAAATAACCCTTCCCTTCCTATCGTCGATCGCTAATCCGGATTTGCACCAAAAGTTGATCAATTCATCCCACTGATGCATTAAGTAAATATACCAAATTTCATCAAAATCCGTTGAGCCGTTCAGGCTGTACACATCTATACGGACGGACGGACAGACATCATGCTAAAAATACTTTTTTCTGTTAAGAAAATGCATGATTCGTGGAGATATGTAAAAATCTCCACATGTGAAATTTGGTGTGAAAACATTACCTCCCTTACTATCGTCGGTCGGTAAAAATTCATTGGATAAAATACATAATATATAATAGGACTTTTTTTATCAGATGTCTTACACCACTTTGAGAAATGATCATTAATGCCAAAAGATTTAAATAGATTTAGGTTTTATGAGAATTAAGTGCTCATATTAGGAGATTAGACAGGAAAATGGCGAGGGTTCGTTAATACTGAGCCACATTAATTATATGAGGGAACAGATATTGATGGGTCATTTGAAGTAAATAGAGTGAGAGGAGGGTCATGTGATACGAATGGGAAAAGAACAAATGAATAAATTATTTTGCTCGACTTCTAATGAATTATCAAATCTAAAATGAAATTTAGTAATATTTAAATCAATTATTGTAAAAAAAAATATTTTTTACTTTTATAAGTCTGAAAGGAACTATTAATAATAAATATATAACTAATATAGTAAGTTTTTTTGAAATTGTTTTAAAATACAATATAAATAAAAAGTGAATATATAGTATATCATTCTATATATATATTAAGCTGTTTATTTTTAATCAATGAATAAATCTTTCATTCAATTTCAATTTTATAGACAAAAAATGTTAATGGATCGTTCATACTTAAAATGCAATCCCTTCTAAAAGCTAGATTTCACATTTACATATCCTATTAGAATTTGGACACTTGACCAGAGATTGTCTGCGATATTCGTGTGACATTATTTTCTCTTTTCCTCAAGTCATTTAAAATAAATATGTTGTATATAAATTCATTTATTATGTATATAATTTTCTGATGGGAGTAGAATCTCAGAGCTTTCCGAGTAACATTAAAGGCTTCCTTTCCAGTGATTAATCAAGATAAAAACGGCAACATTGCAAAACATGATATGTCAGAAGATGAGACTGTTTCTGGCATGCGTAGCCAAAATGTGCCCTTGCGCTGAGCCAACACCCACATCAAACCTCTGGACACCCTCTCGGGTTCATTGTAACATTTATATTCATATATTTAAGAGGAAATAGTTTATAGTTTATGGTCAATTCATCAAGGATAAAGGATTTGTCTAAGAACCCAATCTCGGTCGAGTTAAATTTTATTTATAAAACTTATCCAAATTTTCATTATAAATATATATATATATATATATATATATATTTAAAAATTATGACCATAACCTAGAAATTTTAAAATTACATATTTGTATTTCTTTTATGTTTAACCTCTAAAAAGATATCAACAATGTGAAATGAGCAAATAATGTTATAAGTTAGGGTACCTGTATGTAAGTCCCTATTATTTCTTGCCGTAAAAACCATCTTTGGACTTCAACGAATATTTAAAAAAAAGAATTGGCAAAATTGGTCCAGGCGTTATTGAGTTATGGGCTTACAAACACATTTTGCGATTCATTTTTATATTATAGATACAATTATTTTATAAACTTGGGATGATAAAAAATAAATAAATAGTAGAATAGTACCAAATCCACCATAATAATTTTTTTTCCAACTTTTAAATCATTTTTTTAATAATGTTATTGATAATTTATTAACTAAAAAGATAACCCAGTGGTTTTGGTGGTTAACCTCTATAATAAAATACGAATTTATTTTGAAAAATAAGTAATACTAATTTAATTACTAAAACAAATATCTTAAAAAATATTATGTAAATTTACTTTCAGTTGTTTGTATAAATTTTCACTTAATAAATAACTTTGACCCGAACTATTCTAAATAAATATTAAATCAATTGTATTGATAAATCATTTGTTTCATTTATTTTAAATCAAAAGTGTAAATTCATTAATTTCCTTCTAATGATTATTGATATCTTCCACCAGAGTGTAATTTTGCTTTGTTTGTATAGAAGTGCAGTAAATAATGAGAATTAACTTTGAGCATTGATGTCCTAGCCCTCATAATTGTGATAGGGTGAAATAAATCTCCGAATACAGAGACATTAAATTATAAAGAACATTATCCCGACACCCCCACCCTTTGAAATAATTAAAATCTATGATGGTATGAGAGGAAACCACAATCTCTACACTAATAGGGCTCTGCCTCCCCAGATATGAGACTATGACGCTTCATCCTCCAGAAGAGGAAGGTCGATAAAAACATTTTGCAGTTAAAGGGAGGAATGAAAAGACAGAACAAGATCATCTGAAGAGAATTATAGGATTTAGTATAGAAACACATTCTAGTAATATTTTTTACATATGGTATAATTGAAAATTATATAAATTAAATATATCTATAAATCAATCAAAAATATAATTTATATACCATAATTATATTTATTTTGGGAAAAATTAGATTTTCTTAAAAAAATAATTATGCTATATTTTTAATCTATAAATAAGTAGTTTTTATAAAATTAATCTATAAAATTTAGAGCAAATTTTTATACATCATCAATAAACGTTATTTAATTACATAGACTGAAATACTATCTAAATTTAAATTCTAATATAACTTTGATGTTTTTACTTATAAAATAAATCGGAAGTGTCCTCCCCTAGACTTTCCCGCATATAAATAGGTATAAAGAGTTGTGAATGAATATTTAGAATGTGTAAACTTGGTATTGATAAAGAGCCAGTTCGTATTAGTTTATTGGTGTCAAATTTGATATTTGGTAACATTTATATATATATATATATAGAATAAAGTGCTACTTCCGGTTAACTGATATTTTAAATGTAAAAAAACAGATATGGATATAATATAAATATTTTTAATTTTATTTTATTTATAATATATAAGGGCTGGCTGTGACGTCATGAAGTGCTGGGTGACGTCATATAATTTTAAATTAAGAAAAAACTAATGAAGATGATTTTTCTCGAGGATAAAACCAATACAAAGTGCATAACACGTGGAGATATGTCCTCACGTGAAATTTGATATGAAAATAACCCTTCACTTCCTCTTTTCGAACGGCAATACTAGCACTTCCGGTTTCCGGATTTGCACCAAAAGTTGATCAATTCATCATACTGATGCATTAAGTGAATTTCATCAAAATCCGTTTAGCCGTTCAAGCTGTACACATCTATACGGACGGACGGACAGACATCATGCTAAAAATACTTTTTTCTGTTAAGAAAATGCATGATTCGTGGAGATATGTAAAAATCTCCCTTAATATCGTCGGTTTGTAAAAAGGAAACGCGACTTGTATAGGTAAAATGTCACTTCCGGTAGTCAGATCATGATGAAATTTGGTATCTGAATTTTTTTCATATTTTTAAATCTCTATACAAAATATGAAGCAAATATCTTTAAGCAAACTGGTACTTTACTTGAAAGGTAAACGCAACCAGTGTAGGTAAAGTACCACTTCCGGTTAACCGATTTTGACGAAATTTTGATAGAAATCTACAAACTGTGAATAATATCGGTGTACCAAATTTCGAAGTCCTAGCTTGATTAGTTTTTGAGTAAATTTGCTCACAGACATTACATACATACATACATACATACATACACACACACAGAGACATAATTCGAAAAATGGTATTTTCCGACTCAGGGAGGTCTAAAACGTCAAGATCTATCAAAATTTCGAAGTCGAAATTTTTGACGATTCCAATACTTCCCTTATACGAAGTATGCGGAAAAGTAAAAATTATATTTTCTTTTTTTTAACCATATAATTATAATTATATGAATCGGAGCAAGCGTACTGTTACTTGAAAACGACTGCAGAATAAGCAGTTGAAACGTTGTACAATTATTTTAATTTAATAAATAATTTTATACAAATAATGTCGTCTTTTAATAAAAATTCTCTTAATAATTATCAAAATAACCACAAAAGGTTTAATAAATACATAATTAATTAAAAATTTAAATAATTAATTTGAAATTTTCTTTGATTTCAGTTTTATTGTCACTAATTATGGATTTAGTAATAATATAAAAAGTATTGATATCCTTTTTAATAATAACTTATATAAATACAATATCAAAGATTGATTTTTATGGAAATAAAGGAGTATAAAAAAATTACGAATATATCTAATATCAATAATAATTCGACTACCTTTCAATTTCAAAAAATAATTAATTGAAATTCCAGCACTTTAATTTAACATAAACAAGATTTTTTGGTGATATATTATACATTCCTATATTATGAAAATATAATATATATAGAAATATAAATGATAAACTTGATAAAAGAAAATGAAAAGGATAACCTGGGCTTATCTACCCTTTTAACAGAAAAAAAATTAATCGTCAACCACTTTAATAAATTAAAAATAATCTTAGAGATTATATTAATATTAACAAAAACCTTTTATTTATATGTCTACTTCTTTATTGAGGAATTATATATATATATATATATATATATATATATATATATACAATATATATTTGGCACCATTATAAATAATTTTGCATGATCTGAGATTATATCTACGACAAAGTTCAAAAGTATACATTTTAACTCATAATTTATGTTGTTAGATTTATCAAAACAACGTACACAATCAATAGAATAGGTAAACATTAAATTCATTTAAAATTTAAATAATTTCTTCAAGATACGATTAATTTAATCAATTTATTGAATACAATATTATAAATATTATAAAAATTATCTTATATTTGATTTATTATCATTATGATTATTATTATTATTAATAATAATATTATATTCATTCAAAATTAATTTTTAAAGAAATGATAATTAAATATTTTTTTAAGGAGTTCCTAAATAAGTAAAATTCCCTTCAATAAATATAACCTAAAACATCAATCAAGACTGGTTTATTATCTCTCTCTCTCTCTCTCTCTATATATATATATATATATATATATATACTTCACTATATACTATACTACCACTACTATTTTGAAATACTAGCAAATCCATGAATAAATCGATGAAAAGGGGAGACTCCTGGATTTAATTGAGGATTTTCGCAAGCATCCCGTGTCTTAATAATTCTGATTAGGACACGAATATGAATAATAATAAAAGGATTTCTAATAGTAAGTAGTAAAACTTGAAATAATATCTTTGTTACTGAGAAAAGAGAATTCATATCAAGGAAGTTATTACCTATTTTAATTTAAAATTCATATAACCCCAATTGAAAGAGATATATCCGTAGTTAGTCAATTGTGTCACAAGTTTTATGAAAATCATAAATGTCAAATTGTGTCAATTGTGGTTTTTGCAATAAAATCTTTAAAAATTGTGTTTATAAAACTTTGAAAAACTCATGGAGAGTTGCACAATCCAAATGGCATCTTCTTAAATTGAAATGAATTGGTCGCTCGGTCGACCGCTTGCCGCAACCAAGCCAAGAGGGAAAACGGTGGTACGTTCACGAACCGCTAGATGGCGTCAGAATGCACGACTGAACAATATTCAGAAAATTATTTTGAAAAAAAAGTTTTTTATTTTTGTAATTAAAATAGTTTAAATAATCAATTGCATTAGCATAACTTTAATCTTTTAAATCTCTTTAATGCTAAATAAATGGATGGTCCATGATAGAAATAGATGTTCGTTGAATTATATTTTTTAAACAAAGTTTTTTTTGAATTTTGAAAGAACTCTGAAGTTACTATGAAATTTGGACCGATATGTGTGCTTTTGATCATTCTCCTGATTTTCTTCAATCTCAGTTGTATAAAAAAAATGTCAAGATTCTGATTGAATGATATTGAGTGAGAGGGATTAATATTATTCTCGTTTTTTTTTCGTGAAAAAAAGGTTAAGACAACTTTCCAAATATTACTGTCAGTTTATCGAATCACTTTTCAATAAATTGTTCTTTTTTATTTATAATTTTTTATTAACTAAATAAAATATTTATTTATTTATTTTGTTTTTTATTATCAAACACTTTTTTAGTTAATGTTCTAATTACTTATTTAATTGATATAAACAGTTTGGTTGAGGATAATCTAATGAATGATATATAAAATATTTATGTTAGTAAACAGCAAGTTCAAAGGCAAGATATATGATTCACACCGACACGCACAAACATACATATACACCAATCTACTAGTACAAATTCTATCTCTGATAAATGTTGATGTCCCGGGTTCCTGGTAAACAAAGGCGCGCAAACAAGCTGCAACTACGCCTGTTACGAAAATGTTCTTTTCTTTGAAATGTTCAACAGGAGTATTGCTTGGAAGGATTTCTAGGCTACATTTGCAGTAGAGTGTTTTTCTATGGAATCAATAGTCAGATAAGTTCAAGAAATAAAAAAAAGCAATTTTAGAAGCGGAAGAAAATTGGTTAAAATTTATAAATCAATGCTTAGTCTATTTATTTTTCACAGATTTTAAAGAAAAGTTACCGGTTATAAAAATAAAAAAATTGAGAATCAAAATAAATGATAAAAATGGATAAATATACTCCAACAATTTTTTCTAGAGGAAAAAAAACAATGTAGAGACACACTTATATTAACTCATAATATATAAAAGAATTTATTTTTCTGTTTATCTGTTTGTTTGCAATGCGTTGCTGCACGGATTGCAGCATAAATAGACAAGTATTTTCATCTCATGCTCCCGAACCCCGTAGTGCTACTTCCGGTTGCGTTTAACCCTTCCTTTCTGCAGTATTTTCATTATCTAACCCAGCAATTCTCAACTTGTAGGGCTCAAGAATAAATGTATAAGAGAAAACACATATAAATGTTAATTTTATTAATGTTTTTATAATTTTTTAACTTTTTCATTTGATGATAACAAAATATAGTAAAGTATAGTATCAACATTGTATATATTACCATATATTGTTTATAAAAAAGAACATTTGAAGATAGGTAATAAACCCTTTCATTGTTGCTCTATTTGGGTCATTTGCTCGTTTCCCAAAAACAGTACTTCCCAATCTTCATCACTCGTTCAAGTTTATTCATGAAAATATATTTTTTTTTATTTCAATTCAATGCTACTAAGAAATTATCTAAAACAGCTAAATGCTAAAAGATTGAAATTAGTAATAGAATAGGGTAACTTTAACAACTTTAAAAAATACATCTATATAAATATTCTCGATTTTATTATTTATTAATTAATAATTTCTCCTTTAATATAGTTTTCTAGACTTTTGATTCGTAATACACTTTTGTAATACTGGTCTGGATTAATAAAGTTATTTTATTTTTAATGTTTACCTCTTGAAAAATTTATTTTCTATTTGTTTATTTAAGTATATAATTTTTTATTAATTTAATATTAATATTTACTTTTACTACTATAAAATTTGTTAGTTTTATTTGGCAATCAAGTTTGTTCACTTTCGCTTTAAATAAACACGAATGAATTGAAATGTTGAATCTTGACACATTTATTTCCAATCTAATTTACTTTAATACTAGCATCCATCCTATCCTTTATAGTTTATAGTTTACATGATTTATAGTAAAAATAATATTTTATTTTTGGATGTTTGTTTTTTTTTAATATTTATTTTGTGGTTGATTAATATAATTTTATGAATTATAAATATATAAATATTTAAATCAATTTTATTTCTAAATAACAAATGATGGTGATTTATTAGATTATATACAGCAGTGGGGCGCGAGAATAACTAAGAGAAAATATTTTTTAATAAATTGTTAAATTGTTTATTCATATTAAATTGTCTTGGTAATTATTCTAATTAATACAGGATATATGGTATTTACTCATATTTCCACAATAATTTTTTATAATATATTTATAATCAAAATTTACTCTTTAAAATATTTTATTTAAACTTTATAAAGGTAGATTTAGATCATCATCTTTTAAGTTAGATTTTATTAATTCAAAAATCTGATAGATAAAACATTTAATACAACTAGTTCTATGTTGGCATTTAATTTATCGATTCAATTATTAGGTTTTGTTTGAAACTTATCTCTTTAAATTAAATTTATATTTAATTCAATTCCCTCTTTAAGCTACTAAAACTAAAGTATTAAAAATTATTTGAAAATCAAATGAAAAAATTTTATGTTTCGACAAGATTGAAGGTATGAAGTTTCTAAGCCGATGCTTTGCTTTACTAACTGCATTCATTGCAATACATATTTATTCCTCCCAAATGTCTTATAATATATAAGGGAAATGTTTTCGTATCTAAAAAAAACTAGAATTAAATAATTAAATTTAATTGATGAAGTAATAATTGAAAAAACTCTATTTATATCAATTGTCATCCACTACAATTTTAAAAAAATATATTAGAACTCGAGGGGATGAAAAAAATATAGTATTTTTTGTGCGATTGAGAATTTGTAAAATAAGAAATAGTATTTTACTTATATTAATCCTTATTCGAAAATAATTTGAAAATAATGAAGATTATTACTTTGAAATGAAAATTAAAATATGTTCCTTAATTGTGCTTCGGCTGATTTTAAATATTTGCATTCTAATCTATGATTTGTTAACAATTCATTAAAATATAAAATTTACTTTATTTGAACATAATTATAGAAATAATTAGTTTTAAAATTTATTAGTGAACAATTTATATTGTGTGAATTTTTAATAAATTGGAAAGAAATATAACTATTCTATTTAAATAAATTTGAATCTTAGATAAAACATGAAATTTTAAAATTTTCACTAAAGAAATGAGAATTCTAATAAAATGGTAATAGATTATTTAATAAAGGTAAAAATTAAAAAAAAAATTCATAGATTAAGAATACTGATTTTATTATTAATATTTATTCATATTAAATTATTTATTCTTTTGATTGATCAATCCAAATACCTATCTTTTAATTTATATATACTAAAGAAATATTAATATATATATTATTAACTGTTATAAATGTTTTAAAATAAAATAAAAATAAAACACTTTGCACTTGTTTTGTTATTCTAGGTTTACAATACAGACCTACTACAATTCATTTCTCAATGAATTCTTATCTTGTTCTATCTCAAATGAAAACTTACCCTCTTTGTCAACCTCCTTTAAGTGTGTCCTGATGTTATCACTTCAAAGGAAGTAAGTAGTTAGTTCTCTCTTCTACGATCAACTTTCTCTTGAAAGTGACTGATTAAATGAGGAACAATAAAAAAATATATATTTTTTCTAACTTAAAAATATAGGTAATTTTTTTTAAATTTATAAAATATCTGTAATATCTGTTAATCAATTTCTTTTTTTTGTTATAAACTCGAAGATCAAAAAAATTAGATCAATAAATGATCAATGATTATTTAGGGAAAATTATCTTATACGAGTATAAATATTTATTTTTCTACCAAAAATACAAAGAAATATTTTTAAAACGATTACGATTAAAAATATATTATAAAATAAACCAGTCCAATGAATGATTCTAAATTATAATTGCTTCATAAAATAAATTGTCTTACTTTAATGTCATTAAACATTAAATTAGACATTAAAAATTCTGGAGTGTCTCCACTTGACTATCTCGCAAATTTGAATTGGATTAATAATTAATAATTGGATAATATATAATATTATATTTAAATTAAATTTAGTTAATTATAAATTAATAAATATATATTAAACGGCGTGTTTGGCTCTTTGTAGGCCACATTACTTGCTGGCTCATGATTTGTAGTGTTAAAAAATTAATTCCGGTACTTTCAGCGATTCTATCAAGCTGAAATTCTATATATAGCAGTTTTATACAAATTTTAATTATGTGAAAAACTATCAAACATATCTTTATTTTTACGGTCAGTTTAGAGAGAAAAAAATATAAATATAAAAAAATTTTATAAAATAAAGTTTTTCCAATGGACTAAAAAGAATAAAATAATTTTTTATAACCCTGACAAAGTTTATGGATGAATTGCTTCATATTCAACGAAAAACGTTGGGGGTATTTAGTTTAATTTATTTATGTGAACAATCAAGTCAAATTTGTGTAATAATAAAAATTTTATTAAACACATAATCTGACAAATCATGCAATAAAATTGATAGTTTAAGAGCTAAGAAATTAATCATTTATTATTTTTCACTGTAATATACTTATATTAAAGTATGTATCAAAATTTAAAAGAATTTTTATTAAATTTACATATTATCAATCAAATCCAAAATGGTTGATTATATTTGAAGAAATAGTGTTACTTGTTAATGAAGTGTTTTACTGTGGTATGTATCTTAGTATATATATATATGCATTATAGCTCTATAAAGGAAGTTAATTGCATAGAAATCAAATGAAAACTAAAAGCGCCCAACGATAAAAAAATCGATTTCAATTTGTCAAAAGAGCGAACAGACAGAGAGACAGACGCCAAATGAAGTTAAGAAAAACGTTATAAAAACGAGGTAGATAATGACCCACGGTCACTGATTAGTAAATTTGATTTCAATTAACAAATAATTAAATTTTGATTAAAAAATTACTGTACTGGCGTCAAATCAACTGATTAACTTTTGAAATATAATTAATTATATACATATATATTATTTTATATGGAAAAAGGTATTTAAATAATGTTATTATGTTGTGAATGGTCCGTAAGCAAGATCTAGTTAATTTCAGTTTGCATTCAAGTCGTGTCTCATCTCTTTCTAATTGATTAGTTAACTTAAATGGACTAAGTCAGTTCTCGTTCATTCAAAATTCTAAGACTTAACACTTACGTGAATGAGTTTTATAGACTCAGACAAAAGTTACTAATAGAAACAAACAATAACTTTCAAGTTTAAAAAAATAACCTTTTGCAATACAATATCGTATTACCTCAGGCTCCAGGCAAATTTTAAGTCGGCTTCTCATTTTAAATGTACTTATATGTATAAATCCTTGATTTTTAAACCACTTTTGAAATAAGCTTGAAGCTTATTTGAAGTTATCTCCAACTATTTAATAATACCAAAAATAATAGTGACATCTATATATATTTCATTACGAAGACTATCTGCTCTATATACGTTCAGAGATTTGATGCTTAATTTTTATGTTAATTTTAAAATAATTATATATCTCATAAATTCAAATTATTGTTTTGAAATAAATTAAATTAAAAATTAAATATTTATAAAATAAATTTTGGGTTTTAAATGATTTCAAAAATAGATGAATTTATATTTAACTTTAAAAATATATCACATATTGCATTTATAGGAATTATGAATCAGGAATTAATATTTTTGATAAAATTTAATTTATTTTTGTTTTTCTATATATATGTAGGAAGATTATTTATTATTTGAATTTATTTTTACCTGGATATCAATTTTTTTGAATCGAATATACCTATAAAATAAAAAAAACATTGAAATAAGAATTATTATAAAAAGAAATTGGAAAGCTTTCAAATTTGATTTAAAGGGTTATAAGAAAATCATGAATGAGAAATAATAAATTCGAAATAATAACAAATATTTAAGGTAAACACAAAAAATACATTCATGTATCCCAGATATATTTCAATATTTATGTTAAGGAAAATAAATATTCAAATAAATTTATTTTTAGACATTTCACTTTTAACCCTTTCTTACATTATTTGTATATCTTGTTATTATCTACGGTAACAATGTGTAAAAACCCAGAGATAATGTATGACATAGAAGAAAAAATTGAATAATTGCTTGTTTATTTTCATAATTAAGGTGTTTTATATGTATATATATAACTTATTACATCCTATATTTTAAACTGGTTGTTATTGTTATTTTCTTGACAAATATCTCTCATATTTAATTAATCTTTTCATTTCATTTTTCCTAACAAAATTCAATTTGCTTACAGATCTAATTAATTTAATTTAATTTTTTTTTCTTGTTGGATTGTTTTATTTAAAAATAAATTTAAAAACATTCATAAAGAATATAAATTTTTAATATTTTTTCACCTAAATGAAAAAAAATGTTCTTTTTATGGTTAGATCTCCCATGATAACCGTCAAATTTTCTTACACGCTGAGAAAAATAGTAAATGCAAGTTAATTAAATATCATTAAATAATATACATGTATTAAAATAATACATTTTTATGTTTTCATTTAAATAAAAGAATAGAAAAAAGTTTAAATAAGTTTATAATTTTCTTCCATCAATTCTTAACTGGTGAGAATTTATTTAGATGATATCAATAAGATGATTTTGATATAGAAAAATATTCATTTTAGTTGAAAAAGTTTGAAGAGGCGTAAATAAATGGTTTATTTGATGAAGTCCTCAGGTTAATTCAAATACATATTAGTTGGGCTAATCTTTAAATATTGGTTAGAGCAGAGGTTCCCAAACTTTTCTAGTTTGCGGCTCCCTAAATAATCGGATTTTTTTCGAGGCTCCCTTAATGCATCCCATTTTTATATAAATTTTTACTCTCTTGAAAAATTGGAATACTTTTCTTCCCTCCATCGAAAATGTTCTGAAATACGGTAAATCATCTGACATATTTTTATTTTTTAGAACCAAAAATTTCAAGTATTAGAAAATTTTTTAGGGAGCCGCGGTTCACAGTTTAGGAATAACTGGGTTAGAGTTTAGAGAGTAAAGTAAAGACCTTTTAATAAATTTACTGTATCTTTTGCAAAAAAAAAAAAATTCTTGAAATTATTCACACTTAGTATTAGTATTTTTAAATTTTAATTCAAAACTTGAAGTTTGACAAAGTAATAAAAAATCAACTTAATGTTATATATATATAAATTTTTTTTAAAAATATTCACATTTTATATATATTATTTCGAAATGTTAACTTATTTTTAAATAATTTATCATTGAAGGGAAGAAAAAACTTTTTTCATCACAATTTCATTTTGGGATATTTTTCAATTTAAAATGATGTATTTATTAAAAAAATAATTAGTGTTGAAAAGAAAAGTAATTTTTGAAACAAGATGTCAAAATGAAATCGGAAAAATTAAAAATATAATTCAATCATATTTCAAAATGAAAGACATAAAGTTGAAAAATATATGAAATACATGCTGTACTTTTCAATCAAAATGAAGTTTTGATTTAAAATAAATATATATATTGTCATTTTATATTTAAATCAAATACAATATCATATTTTTGTTATGCTATTAATTATTTTTTAACAATAATATTATAATTTTAATAAATCTGATTAGTTTATTTATTAATTAATGTTGTTGTTAGTAAATGATATTTGTGTGATATGGACCAGAATTCTTTTTTTTAAGATAATTCAGAGATCCTTTTTAAAAGCGAAATATGATCTTAATGTTTTTCTAGAAGGTGAACCATCTCTCTCTTCTTACCCGTATCATTGGTAGTACTTGTCAAGGAGCTTTTTCTTTGTATAAAAAAAAAATTGAAAAATTATTAATGTTCACTTTAGATACATTGTATATTTTGAAATAAGAAAGTCTTATTATATCATCCTTTGTAATAATTTCCCTTAAGGTTTGTTATTTCATATATGAATATTTTTCATGGAGAAAATTGACATTTTCATATTTTAATGTAATATTAAAAATAATATAATTTTTAAAATTAAAATGCTTACTAATTACACGAGTTTGTTTAATAAGATAAATTATGAAAAACTTATTTGATATGTGATTGACAAATTTAATTAATTTATTTTATTTAATTGTTAACTTGAATGAAATTTTAATAAATTTCTTGTCAGTATAAAATAATAAGCTAGGTAGAACTATTAGTATTTTTATCTATTTCTTTTTTTATAATAAATACTAATAATACTAATAATATATAATTTAATTAAATATAAATTTATTCTGCTATTCCTTATTTTCATAGTTCAGATTAACTATTATCATTGTAAATAAGAAATTTCGGAGATATTACAATTATGTGATAATTTATAAATCTGAATATATGCCCAACGAACAATTGCAATATTGAGAGAATTGTTAAAAAAAATCAAATTATAATAAAAGTTATTTACATATAATAAATGGAAATTTTCAGCCAGTATTTAATTTAATTATAAAACTCCAAGACAAATAACTTTTACAGGATGTTTTTGTTGAAATATATCACAAAATGACTTCGATCGAAAATAAAAGGGTTTTCTACATGAACAGAGATATATATATTTCCTATACAACTAAGAGAGCGCGGCTTGTTCTTGGGGTTAACAAGTGAGAATGTCACCTGCAGAAAAGAGCCGGGATGTCTCATCTGTCTGCCCCTAAGGAGCAGAAGGCTTGGCCCAATGGGGTGGAAAATTGTTCTATTGGAACATGAAATGAACGCTAGCCCAGCCTTTCGCGCCGCTTTAGCTGCCCCGGACAAGTCTTTATAAATCGGTCAGTCGGTGGTCGAGATAAAATTGTCACCTTTACCGCCACCGAGTGTTACACAGGCTATAAAAGAAATAGGGCTGTATTTCCACGTCATGTAAGAAGCCATTTTCATTGGACCGTAACTTTAAACTGAGACGAATCAAGGAGAATAGAAAAGAAATCGGAAACGAATAAAAAACTCTCTAAGTCAATAAAGGATAAATATAGAGACGATTTTGATATATATTGAGAACTATTTCTATTTTTCTTAAAAGCTCTTTGGCCTTTTAATACAGAAACACAAAAGTTGATGTTTAAGGATAAATTGGAAAAATAACAATACAATTCTCAAAAATGCTATCAAGGCGACCCTAAAATTATTACTTTTTTAAATGTTAGTAAATAGAACTGAAAAATAATAAGATAAAATAATATTTCATATTTAAATCAGTTTAAAATTATTAAAATTTATAATAAAAGAATAAGAAAATAAGAAGGTACAATTTGTATATTAATAGATCTACAAATTTATTTAAATTTAACTCAATGTTACTGTTCAAGAGAACGAAGGATTAGATCTCACCAAAGGCAAACATTTAATATGTAATGAATAATAATATAAATATAAAAAATTTTTATAAAATAACGTTGTTCCAATGGACTAAAAAGAATAAAATAATTTTTCTATAAGCCTGACAAAGTTTATGGATGAATTGCTTCATATTAAACGAAAAACGTTGGGCGCATTTAGTTTAATTTATTTATATGAACAATCATGTCAAATTATTGTAATAATAAAAATTTTATTAAACACATAAACTCACAAATTTTTTTATCATGCTTTATCAATTTTATTATTGATAGTTTAAGAGCTAAGAAATTAATATTTTATTATTTTTGACTGTAATATACTTAAATTAAAGTATGTATCAAAATTTAAAAGAATTTTTATTAAATTAATCTTCAATGTAATATTGAAAGATCTAGAAAGAAATTCTTCTACAATAAAAGAAAACAGAATGGAATCCTAGGATATATAATATTGAATTGTTTGCAGTGTCAGTGAAAGTATAATAAGAAAAAATTGGCAATCGACTGTCGTTTTCATTTATTACCAACTTAGAATTTAAAATTAATAATATTTAATTATAGATTATAATTATTTAAAATCTTCTTTAGGGAAAGGACGTTAACAATATAATTTATATATTATCTTAAAATAATTTTTCAAGAGCAAAATATTCAGGATTTTAAAAAATCTATGAAACTCTATTTATTTTTAACTTGTTTCCTTTTACATTAACAATTGAATTTTGTTTACATGAAGATGAATGAAAAATAGAACAAAACAACAAAAAAAGAACATTTTCAAAGATTTGAAAATAGATAATTGGTTAATGTCCATTGGTTATTGTTCGAGAAAAACTATTTTTGGGTTCTATTTTTTAAAAATGTTCTTAATTGTTTAAACTTGTATTGATTTAGGAGACAGAAGTTTAAAAACCATATAATTAATATGTAGATATACCTTATTATATAACTATTTATTTATAATTATTATTATTATTATTATATATAAAGAATATAGGGAAGGATATAGGATTGAATAAGGAAAACAAAATAAATTCACAAATTTCATTTTATAATATTTATTAATATTAAGTAATTATTATTATATTTATTAATTAATAGTATATTATATATTAGTGTATAAACATAAAAAAATTAAAAATATCATATACAAATTAGAGTCATTTTTCAATTTAACATAATGTAATTACAAATATAGCATTTATATATTTATTTTAATATAGTTATTTTAATATATTACTTAAATCTTTATAAAATTCATAAAAAATAATTATACAAATTTATTTTTAAATAAGTTATTACCAAATACAATCCATAAAATCGTACCATTCGATATTACTTGCACAAGGTAACAATGTTTTGTAAACCCGAACTTTATTTCTATTTGATTTAAATTCATCTCTACTTGTTTCAAGTTTCAATGTATGAAGACGCAAGTATTTTTTAATTTCTTCAAAACTAACTTGTGTCTTTGTCAATGGAAGAATTAATTGATATAATTTTTTACATTTAAAAATGTTTGGAAGTACTTCATTAGATATTTTTTCACATGCAATCAATGATAAAATATTTAATTTTTTTATTTTATGGATATCTTCTAGATCATTATTTATTAATTCATTACAAAATTCTAATCGGAGGTCTGTTAAATTTTCAAACTGATAGAGCATTTTCAAGGCATTTTTATGAATATCGTGGCATAATTCTATTTTCAAATTTGTTAATGGTAATCTTTTTTCAAGAAACACTTTAACTAATTGTTCTGTAAATGTTTTAATTTTTATTAACACTACTTTTTTCAATTTACCTAATGGTGCCATTACAAAATAACTCCTGAGAATTTCTTCAGGACCATGGTATTTGATCTGCAAGTATTCTAAATGTTCTAATTTAGACAAATAAGATGGCCAGGTTCTATTACAAGAATGAAACCGGACTTCTAATCGTCTTAAATTAGAGAAGTTAACTATTGTTTCCAATTGTTCAATTGTTTTTATCAATAATTCCGGCAAATATAATGAAACAAATTTGTTCTTTTTCTTGAATAATGGATTAGTTAAAAAATCATCATCAAAATCCACTTCTTTAATAGTAAACTTTTTTAAATTTGGAAAACAATAATTAATAGCCTTTAGACAATCGTGATCAATTATAAATTCAAGACATACAACAATTTCCTCTACCTTATTGAAAATAGTACAAGTTGGCAATTTACCTTCATGCAAAAGGCTAGCTAATTTTTCTTTAAGATCTAATATTTTAGTTAATTTATTATAGGAGAATTTTTGTAAAATGATTTTTTTTAATCGTGGCATAGGAAAGTGTGTTATAATCTTCATTAAAGATTCATAATTAAACTCACTTACATGAAGAGTTTCTATTAAAGAATAGAATCGTTGAAGAAATTGTTCAGCATACAAGGAATCCTGATGGCCGAATATTATTCCAGTTGATGAAGAGATAATGCCAGAATAGACAATCACATCGTAATAATATGGATCTTCACTAATAACAAGCAATTCTTCTATTGTTGAATATTTCAGAATATTTCCTACTAATTCTTGCGGTAATCTGCTCATATGATGACCTAATTCTTGATCACAACTAGAATTAACAGTAGTTTCATTTACAGGAGCCAGCTTTTTCATCATTTTGGATGATAGGATTATAAAATTTAAAAAAAACAAAATCAAAAACTACACTCACACTCAACGATGGTTAGTTAAAATATGTTCTGCTCTCGATGAATTGCAAAACAGTAATGGATTGCAGACTGAAAACATAGGGAGCATACTAAATCGAAAAAATGGGTGTGACAACAGGGAACCAATCAGAAGACACTTTTTTAGAACTATTAGGCTCGATCTTATTGGCTACTTTCCATCACTATATATTTTTGCTTTTTTTTTCCTCATCAATTGAATTTTGTTTACAAGAAAAGATGAAAGAAGAAAACAACAAAAGAACAAAAGGGACCTTTCCAAACTTTGAAAATAATTAATACATCTATCCATTGTGCAATGTTCTAAGAAAATTGTATACAATTAGTACTTATGAAGATATCTCAAATCTCAATCTTAAAATTAGGTAAGTTTTTAAGTTTGCCAGGAGAATAGATAATAACTATTTTTCAATATTATGTATTAATATAAACTATTATATAATTAGTATATTTTTGTTATATTAAATAAATAATTTTGTTCATCTCCTTTACGAATGAAAGGTTTATTTCTTCTGACAAACTTAAACACTTCTCTGATTTCAAGATTGAGATTTGAAATATCTTCATAAGGACCAATCGTACCATTATATATATAATGTAAAAAGCCATAATCACTCACTTACTGTGTTTATTCTAATGGATACCTTTACAAAAAAAAATTCAATAAATGTTAATTTGATTTTTATGTACATATTTAAAAAAAAAATATTAAAGACTAGATTTTGAATGTTTTTATATAATGTTTTTTAAAATATTTTTAAAGTCTGTAAAAAATATATAATATACCATTAATTTTAATTTTTGTAAGTATATTAATTCTATTTAATTAAAATAAATCCAATGAATTGCTCACTTTCATACAGATATAACAATGGAAAGCCCCAATTCCTAATAAGCGGGAGTGTCCTCCCCTAGACTTTCCCGCATATAAATAGGTATAAAGAGTTGTGAATAAATATTTAGAATGTAATAAAGTGCTACTTCCGGTTAACTTATATTTTAAATGTAAAAAAAACAGATATGGATATAATATAAATATTTTTAATTTTATTTTATTTATAATATATAAGGGCTGGCTGTGACGTCATGAAGTGCTGGGTGACGTCATATAATTTTAAATTAAGAAAAAACTAATGAAGATGATTTTTCTCAAGGATAAAACCAATACAAAGTGCATAACACGTGGAGATATGTTCTCACGTGAAATTTGATATGAAAATAACCCTTCACTTCCTCTCTTCGATCGGCAATACTAGCACTTCCGGTTTCCGGATTTGCACTAAAAGTTGATCAATTCATCCTACTGATGTATTAAGTAAATATACCAAATTTCATCAAAATCCGTTTAGCCGTTCAAGCTGTACACATCTATACGGACGGACGGACAGACGGACAGATGGACGGACAGACATCATGCTAAAAATACTTTTTTCTGTTAAGAAAATGCATGATTCGTGGAGATATGTACCTAAAAATATCCACAGGTGAAATTTGGTGTGAAAACAATACCTCCCTTACTATCGTCGGTCGGTAAAAAGGAAACGCTACTTGTATAGGCAAAATGTCACTTCCGGTAGTCAGATCATGATGAAATTTGGTATCTCAACTTTTTCATATTTTTAAATCTATATACAAAATATGAAGCAAATATCTCGAAGCAAACTGGTACTTTAAATCTACAAACTGTGAATAATATCGGTGTACCAAATTTCGAAGTCCTAGCTTGATTAGTTTTTGAGTAAATTTGCTTACAGACATTACATACATACATACATACATACACACACACAGACATAATTCGAAAAATGGTATTTTCCGACTCAGGGAGGTCTAAAACGTCAAGATCTATCGAAATCTCGAAGTCGAAATTTTTGACGATTCCAATACTTCCCTTATACGAAGTATGCGGGAAAGTAAAAAAGACACTTGAATAGAAAATAATATAAATAAAACAAATTTTAGAAAATAACTTTTTTCTCATGGACTAAAAAGAATAAAATAATTTTTCTATAAGCCTAACAAAGTTTATGGATGAATTGCTTCATATTCAACCAAAAACCTTGGTCAAAATCAAGTTAAATTTTTTTAATATTAAAAATGTTATTAAACACTTAAACTGACAATTTTTTTTTATCATGCAATAAAATTGATAGGATACGAAATTAATCTTTTATTATTTTTCACTATAATATACTTATATCAAAGTATCTATCAAAATTTAAAATTAAAATATTAAATTTACATATTATCAATCAAATCCAAAATGGTTGATTATATTTGAAGAAATAGTGTTACTTGTTAATGAAGTGTTTTAATGTGGTATGTATCTTAGTATATATATATGAATTATAGCTCTATAAATGAAGTTAATTGCATAGAAATCAAATGAAAACTAAAAGCGCTCAACGTTTTTAGTTGAATATGAAGCAATTCATCCATAAACTTTGTCAGGCTTATAAAAAAATTATTTTATTCTTTTTAGTCCATTGGAAAAACGTTATTTTATAAATTTTTTTTATATTTATCTTTTTTTATTCTTTTTAGTTCAATTTTAATTTGATAAATTTATTTAATATAACAAGAGAAATAGAAAAGGTGAAGGGGAAACAAGCCCCTCTTCATTGGCACTAAACCTGATTAATAACAATTCATCATTAAATATATTAAATTACAATCAAAATGAAAATCTATCTTGAAATCAATATTTCTGCTTCAGAATTCGTTGAAAAAAAAAATTAATCGGAGCAATACAAAAGGAGTTAGTTACTAAAAGTAATTAATCGCCAATTAATTACAATTAATTGATTATAATTCAATTATATTTCTTCTATACCATCTATAAAAATTTTCAAAAGTCTATCTCAATAAAAAGTCGATGAAAAATCTATTTCAATTTGCTATTTCAATTTCAAAGAGCGAACAGACAGACACCAGGACAGACGCCAAGTGAAGTTAAGAAAAACGTTATAATTATAAATAAAATAAAAATATCTGAATACATGTACTTTATTCAAGTTCAAAATTGAATAAATGAGTTTAAAAGTAGAAATTTTTAGAACATTTTTAAAATAAATAATTTTATATTTAACCACATCTTACTAAATTATTATAATTTATTAATTGATTTGTTATCATTTAAATTTTTAAATTTGCTTTTTTTACTTTTCCAAATACTTATTTAATACTTATTTGAATATTTGATAAATTTGTGAAATATTTTAGACAAGTAAAAATATTTAAATTAAAATCTCTAGTAATAATCGTAAAATCAATAAGTCTATCTCAATATTAAGATGATGAAAAATCGATTTCAATTTGTCAAAAGAGCGAACAGACAGACATAGAGACAGACGCCAAGCGAAGTTGAGAAAAACGTTATAAAAATGGGCTTATATCTGAAGATTTTTATAATAATATCTACCTACTTATTTTAATTATTTATTTATTTTTAAATTTATAACCAAATTTTAATATGATATATATATATAAAAATTATCTTAGGTTTGTTACGATGTTTTGTTTTTTAAAAATAAAAATTCCTCTTCATATCCACTAAAAAAATCAAATAAAATTCTTTTTTTTTTTTTTTTAACAAGATCAATTTTATCATGAAAATAAAGGTCACAAGTCATAAAGAGCGGTTGAGTGGATTAGCTTTCATGTTTATTCATGAATGGAATGAAGAGTTCAATAATCTATCACATAAACAGGGAAGACTTTATATTACATTAAAATAATGAATAATCCATCATAATTGAGTGTGGGATAAACAAAAAATATTTTCTTGAACCAATTTTCATATTAATTTTAATTAATTTTAATGTAAAATATTTATTTAACCGTAAAAAAATAGTTTAAAATAGGTTATAATAGGTAATAATTGAATATGGAGATTTTTTTTCACATAGTTTTAATTTTATATTTATATCAATTTCACTATATTATTTCATTAAATAATAATTTGTTAAAAAATGCATTTGTTCATATTATTAGAAAATAAAAGTATAAATATATTTTAAATATAAATTAAAGAAGTGTTTCCAACCTGTGGGGCGAGAGACTGTTGTAAGGAGCGTGCGAATGTATTAGAACCAATTTTTTTCTAAAATCTATAATAATCTATAATAGGTGTCGGTAACCTGGTGCCCACGTCGCCATTTCAAGTGTCCTCATTTTTTCGTTTTTTTCAATTTTTTCAATATGATTAAAAAAATAAATAAATAAATAAATAAATAAATAAAAGGTAAAATGTTTTTGTGCTCAGGCTCTTAAACATTTTCGATTTTTTTCAATTTTTTTGATATGGTTACTATATTATGTGAGTATATATGAAATTAGATTATTACAAAAATTAAGGGGGGGGGGGGCGCAAGATTTTTTTTTAAAAAAGGGAGGCGCCGGTTCAGAAAGGTTGGAAACCCCTGTATTAAAGATTTTAATTTTTAAGGTTCTTTTATAAAAATAATACGATCATTTGTCATTTAACTTTTGACTGAAGACTGAAGACTGTTAACGCAAAGGGTAAAATATTACGTTAACAATTTTTAATTAATTCAAATATGGAAGATTAACGGTCGCCAGCTAATCTTTTATTTAAAAGGAGATTAGCTAAACCTTTTAATTCAAAGTAGACCAGTTAGACTTAAATACCTCTTAAATTATAAAAAATATATAAATCGTCCCTGGCTGATCCGAAAACTGTTGATACGTGGCTTTTATTTCTTATTTAAAGAAATAAAAACATAAAATCACTGGAAGGAAAAGCTCTCCAAACCACAATCAATTCCACTCACCTGCTTCTTAAAGGGACCAGCAAATAATTATTAAATAAAACAAATTCAATTTCTTTTACTGATATATTTATAAAACTAATCTTTGTTTTTAAAACGCAATATATAAAAACAATGTATAATTAAGTGAAAGATGAAATATAAAAATAATAATCTTAAGCTAAAAACAAATTAATTAATAAACTAAATTATAAACAAATTTGTGGTCGTGCAATATCGAAACAAAGAAATTCATCAGTGGACCTCAAATGTAAAATATTTCAAATTACAAATTAGATTTAATCAAACATTAATCAAATTAATTAATATATAAATTTCAATACAACCTGAGCAGCAATAATTAAAGTAGGATAGAATTTTGCAAACCTTAATGGCTTTCGTACCAAAATACAAAAAGAGAGGTTTTCAAATATGACCTCTCCTCCACGACATACCAAGGCAAATAGATGGAACAACCACGTGGCATTTTTACACCTGAACAACAAACCAAAGGGAAAAAAGCAAAAAGCAAATAAAATATCAAAATTTTCGGCCCCGTGTCACAGGACTGTGTTTACCTCCTCCGCCACTAGAGTTTTCCAAAATTTAAAAATAACTATCTTAATGAATCATAATGACATATATCATTACACATATCCAAGAGATAAAAATAAATTCTAAAAATATTTTTTATTCAAGAGGTATGTACCTAAAGACTATTAAATAATCTTAAAGACAGCTATACACCTATATGTATAAAACATATTAAGATTAAACAAATTTATATAAACACCTTAATATATAAGACTTTGTTTTGGAAGTCAGAAGAGAGTTAGACAAATAATATCTCTCTTTCTATACAAATGAAAGACGTTGGTAGGGTCGATTATCCATTAGAATACAAACAAGCCAACTTAGAATTGTGGATTGGTTGGTTGGATAAAGTTATATATTATTCCGAAACTTCAAATTAAGATTATATCCTAAGTCATAAATTCTTTCTTTTTTTAAATTTCTTTATTTATTACAAATCTCCAAATGTTTTCTCTCAATTTTCTTCATTAAATATATATAGGTATATAATAATATTTTAAAAATATGGATACCCCTTAAATTTATGCAACCTGAAAAGCTTTTATTCTGCCAATACATAGTAAAATATAATGTACCTAACTTATTTAGTACTAGCTGCTCCGAGCGCCTTCGGCGCTCTCCACACCTAAACGGGGGCTCCGCCCCCTGTACCCCCCCCGAGTGTCCCTATTCTGAGCTATAACCATCTAACTCCTACCCTGTCCCATCTCTCTCACGTTCCTTCCTACATTGTCCGCCCTGTTCACAATTGGTCTTCCAAACGGACGTTTTCCAATCGAACTCCCCACCAATATATTTTTCCTCTCCCATTCTAGCCATGTGCCCTGCCGATCCCAGCCTTCCCTATTTTATGACCTATATCTAGAGATGCATAGAGGTCATGCAATTCCTTGTTATGCAGTCTCCGCTATTCCCCGGTGTCCTCATCTTTCTTTGGCCCATAAATCTTGGGAAGAATCCTTTTCTCAAATACTCTGAATCTACTCTCATCTCCCAGGGTTATAGACCATGCCTCCCACCCATATAATACAATTAATAATTTAATAATTTTGATCCCCTTTGATAATAATTTCCCGATTGCAACCTCGATTTAAATTCTTTGCAAATATTATTCGCTCTGATACTATTTATTTTGCATTATCACTATTAATTTCAAACCCCATCACTTTTCCTGCCTCGAAACCATTAATACAAACAAACAATTTTAGCTAGCATAATGAGATTAAAAAATAAAAAATATATAAACTTACCTGAAAATAATTAGATATTTATTTAATAAAATTAAATTTTTAAGTAAATAAATAAATAAAATCAAAATTCAAAATTAATCAAGTAATAAGTTGACCTGTAGCCAGGTCTGAACCGACCGACGGTTTGAAATAAATTAATTTCCAGCTACAGAAACAATTTCAAATAATTTTAATATATCTATTAATGTAATAAAAAACAGATATAAATATAACATAAATATTTTTAATTTTATTTTATTTATAATATATAGCTGAAGTAGCCGGCGTTGCCCGTGATTATAATAAGGAGGCTGTGACGTCATGAAGGGCTGGGTGACGTCATATAATTTTAAATTATGAAAAACATAATGAAGATGATTTTTCCCGAGGATAAAACCAATACATTCGTGGTGATATGTAAAAAAATCTCCTCATGTGAAATTTGGTGTGAAAACAATACCTCCCTTACTATCGTCGGTCGGTAAAAAAGGCAATCGAAATGTTTTAAATTATCTAAAAAAAACAATTATTAATATAAAAATACAAATAAAATGATCAAAAAATAAATAAAATTAAATTAAATAAATAAAACGTTTTAAATAGAAATTCAAACTATTTGATATTATGAAAAACAATTTTAAACAAATGTATTTAATTAAATTAATAAATTTAAAAAATATTAAATGATATTTAGCTTAAATATAAAAATTAAAATAAAAAGAAATTACTTAAAAAAATTAAAACTATAATAATAATATTAAAATATATATAAAATTACCTGAAAATAATTAGATATTTATTTGATAAAATTAATTATTTATCTTAAAAATTTATCCAAGTAATATCATCTATTTCTATTCGACACTGAGAAGGAAGGGATTCACAGCACAGATCATCCTTACAGTCACAGTCAGTAGAGAGTAAAAAAAATGAAGACCGCCGTTTTTTAAAATAATTAAATTATTTTATAGATTATAAAATAAAAATTATTGTATTAACATTAAAAAAATATTGAAATAAAAAATAATATTTAGTTTGATTTAATAAATAAAAATATTATAAACATTTTTAGTGAGAATTTCTCGGGGAGGTAGGGAGGTCAGATAAGCGACAACTTTTATTCCAAATGTTCGTCCTCCCTAGCTGTGACGTCATCAATAAGAAAATGTAAAGAAAAGGGCTGTTTTTAGGGTTTTCCCGACAATTATTCGATTTTTTCTCGCCGGAAAAACCATCCTTGGACTTCAACGAACATTTTAAAAAAAGAATTGTCAAAATTGGTCCAGGCGTTATTGAGTGATGCAATTACAAAAGTCATTTTTATTTATAAGATATAATATATATAATTAAAAATAATAATAAAAATAAAACTAAAATCTTGCCAAGTACATATTTTTTTAGAATATATTACATATTCGTCAGAAATAATCAATAAAAAGGAACAATTTGTATTCTTACGAATTGTTTTTATATCATTCATATTCTTTTGAATAATAAAACAAAGTTAAAACTTTTTAAGGTTGATTTTATATTCAGAATAAGAAATCAGCTCTAACTGAAAAATACATATTTCACGAATATCAACTATTCTACTAAAAATACTTCGGCATTAGTATGATTTTTTTCCTTTTGAAAAAGCTTATCGACCTTAAATAATAATAATATTTGTTTTTGTAATCCTGAATAATTAATTGATTTTAATAAATTATAATTTAAATACAATTTTTTATCTTTTAATATTCAAATGCATATATTAATATAAATAATTATATAAAACAATATAAATTAAATTTAATAAAAACTTAATTATTCTTTAAAATGGTATAATAAAAGAAATTTGATTGAATTATCTATCAAACCATTCTAAGCCTTGAAAGAGGATGGCACCAGCCACTTTTCTCTCTTCTTTAGTAAGCCCTATATGAGTATATACCTATTTCGAAGATATTGGAGAAAAGTACATTCTTTTTGTCCTTTTTGTTTTAATAGAACGTTATTGAATAAAATACAACATTAAATTATGTTATAAAGTTTTCACAAATTCTTTCAGGAGAGTCGTGGATATATTTATTATTAAAATTAAATTCATGATCCCCTTTTCTATCAAGCCAAATTCTTAGGTTATGCCTTCAGACTTGATAATCGGGAGGAAACCGAGAATTAAATAAATTAATATAGATTTAAATATATTTCTTTATATAATTGAATCATCATTCAAATTATTAATTGAAACTCAGATCCAATTTGAATAGAAACGGATTGTTTGGGTAACTAACAAGAAAATTTATTCCAGTCTATTTATTAGAGGTCATTAGAGGAGGTTTAACCATTACATTCAATTTAATTAAAATTCTTTAAAAAAACTATTTTAAACATTTGATCGATACGTTTTTTAACTCTCCTTTCCTTAAAATGAGTTTCATTTAAAGAATTTGTTCTTGATTGTTTTGAGGTTTTAATGAATCCTCATTTCCCACATGGGACTTGTCACCTACAACAACTTATTGGCATCATGAGATAAAAGAAAGATGCTTTACTTATATATAAAGTTAATTGGTCCTTATGGGAGATTAAATCAAATTTATTTTAATAATTTATATATAATACTTAATTTAAATGCTTTTTTTGAAAGTGACTAATATAGATATTTTACAAAATGACAAAAAATAATTTCTTACCTTGGATCCACATATATTAATATATGCCAAGTAATCAATTTAATAATACTAGAAGAAGAATAAATTCTCAAATTCACAAGCATAGTCATTTATTAAATTATATAAACAAAATTTTTAGATATTAATTTTTATTTGATTTATTAAATTTATTTAATTTTTATTTATTTTTTTACTGCATGAAACAATTGTTATTTGTTCAAATCTCAATAAATAATAAATAAATTTACAAAAAAGAATATGATCATAATTATATCATAGTCAGATGGAATAAATCTAATTTACGATTATAGTAGATTAAATATATAATAATTAAATGCTCAAATAAATCATTTTTTATGTATATTAAGGAATATTATATCATGGTATAAGTAGTTGCATATTTTTAATTATTATAATTTATTAGTACATACATATAATATACAATCATCAGTATGTTAATTAATAATTGTATCTATACTGGGAGAAAAAAATCCAATCATCAAGAAAAAGTTGAACTAGATAACATAAAATTAGAATGCCACTATTTGATATTTGAAATGTTCCTTCCCGAGCATTCGTTACCTTGAAATACTAATAAAATAAATGAGCTGTGGCCGACAATTTGAAATAATTAATTTCCAAACAACATTATTTGTATTTATGTATATACTTATAATATAAAAGAAAAATATTTTTAACAATTGAATTAAATTGACTAAATTATATTATCTTGGTTTTTCTTTTTAGTTTAATTACTCAATTATTAATTATTACAAGTAAATTTTAAGTAAAAAATTTCCGACAATGATTATAAAATTAATACTTTGTAAACTACCACTTATGGTTTCCGCATATACATCAAAAGTTGATGAATTCATGCTACTGATGCATTAAGTAAATATACCAAATTTTATCAAAATCCGTTGAGCCATTCAAGCTATACAAATGCACAATGGACAGACGGACGGAGAGACATCATACTAAAAATACTTTTTTCTGTTAACAAAATGCATGATTCGTTGTGATATGTAAAAATCCCCACATGTGAAATTTGGTGTTAAAACAATACCTTTCCTTCCAATCGTCGGTCCGTAAAAATACAGTAATGAAAAAAACATCCAAACACCAAGAAGAGGAATAAAATGGTTATTCATTTAATTTCGTTCCAATTTATTGTGTTTTAGGATTATGTTATTTATAACGCAAGCACCCTAATGTTTTATGTTTATATATTTATATATACGAGCGCTGTTCAAAAAAAGACAGAATTTTTTAAAATACTACGAAACGCATTATAGTTTGAAGTCGCGCGCGCGTGCTAACCTAGCTTCATTCTTTAGAAACAAAACTAGCCGTAGCGCGCATCACAGCGATCGATCAGTTGGCAGTGAGAACCAATTTACTGAACCAGCGTTTTGCGAAAAAGTGAAAATGTAGGACTTTGAAGAACAACGTTGTAACATTAAATTTTGTTTTAACATCGGTAAATCTTTTTCTGAAACGTGGGCATTGCATTATGTATTACATTGAACTATGGACAAACAAGAACTAAATTTTGCACCACGACAACGCGTCAAGTCACGCGTCTCTGTTAGTTCGCGAATTTTTGCCTAAAAACGGAACAGCTGTTCTTCCACATCCTCCATACTCCCCAGATCTGGCCACAGCGGATTTCTTCCTATTTCCGAAATTAAAATCCACCTTAAAAGGTCGCTGTTTTCAAGGTATACCATAAATTCAAGAGAAATCGCTGGCACAGCTAAACAACATCACACAAACGAGTTTCAAGGAGCATTTGAACAGTGGAAAAAACGCTGGGAACGGTGCATAGTAAGCAACGGGGAGTACTTTGAAGGGGACAAGTATTTGAAAAATTGTAAGTAGTGTAATAAAAATTTTATGACTTAAGTTCGGTTTTTTTTAAACAGCCCTCGTATATATATATATATATATATATATATATATATATATATATATAACTAAAAATACAGAAATGTGTAAGCATTTGTTAGAAGGAAATTATTAAATAATAATATTTTTTTATGGTGAGGATCTCATCATTAGTCATTCCCAAACATTAACAATGCTGATTAGGCCTATTCTGTAGAAACTTTGTGTGGTTTAATTCAACTGAAAGAGCTAACTTTTAGTTATTTATCTCATTTATCATGAAGTATAATTGTAATGGTGATTGAGTGGTTTCTAGTACTGTTCTTCAGTATAATCTTGGTATTACGCTTATTTACTACATATCTCTCTCTCTCTCTCTCTCACTGTGGTTCTACTGAACCACATTCCTGTAACTTTCTCTATTATCTATCTCTATCTCATTTCTATCTTCTCCTAATTCACCTACTTCTATCTTTATATTGTGAGAACACCGTGTACTTGGTAAATAAATTAACTATTTCAACCTAAAATTTATATTTGTCCTTTTAAATCTATTCTGTTTGACCTAAGATATTTAAAATCAAAGTTAGATTGTAAAAGAAAATCAAATCTTCATATATTTATTTAGATACATAAATAAGTATGTAAAATATTTGGTTATGAAAAAAGCAATAAGTATAAAGTTAAATAAGAGAAAACCCATTTCCAATTTCTGTGAACCAATATGAAAATGAATATTATATTAGCTTTTGCAAGGAAATGTAACTTTAGAGTGAGTTTGAGGACAAATTGAAGAGAGAAAATTTTCGTAAGTCTGGCTACAATTGAAAAATTAAGGATAAAGTTAAAAAGGTTTTTGTAATTGTTATAAGGAAAATACCAAAATAAGTGTCTAATATACATTTTTTGGAACAAAAATTATCTATATTTTAATGATCAGTTTGAATACTGTTATTAATAAAGTTGTTGTATGAAATATTGTAGTAATATAGAAATAGAAACTTGATTTTAGTAACACATATCATTAAAATCGTTAAATTAATTAATTTCAAAGTTCAAAACATTGAATTTGTCTATGGATTTTTATATAAAAATAAGTATAATTTAACTTGTTTGATCCAAAAAATACATATTCTATATATTATACTATATTTAGAATCTTTAGTGGTTTAGTGGTTAGCACGACAGTCTACCACAATGGACAAGATTCCAGGTTGGGCCTAGGGAAATTCAATAATTAATAATTTCTCTTTAAAGCTCTGCGTGAACCTGATGTACTATATGCAAATAATAATAATATACTATATTTATTTAATCAAATAATCCTATATATTATTTATTATTATTTATTTTATTATAATTATTTTATATTTTATTTATTATTATAATTTCTAGAAAAATTTTTCCTAATATTTCTTGATATAGAAATGGTTAAATAATTCAACCATAAGTATAAATATGAATTCTTTTCAGGGGAGGGAGAGGTGGCTCTAATTTGAGGTGAGAGGCTCATCTGCCAGTGGCAGATTCACTTCCCGTTGCCTCCACCCACTAAATCTACGAGTCGCGAATGGGCGGCAAGCTGATCTCATCGCCGAAATGAAGCCGACCAACACATTTCACAAAAGAGACAAAATCAGCCAAACCGCCCACCACCATCGCCATGCTTTGTGTCTTTCATCTTCCGGCTTCGTTCAGGTTTTTTTTTTGTTCTTTAAAGTTGGCTGCTCGTTGCTGATCCAAGCACGTTCTGCCTTCTCGATGAAGAAAGTCCTCCTTCCTGTCCACGGCTTTATTTTTATATTTAAGCCAATGTGGCATGAATAAATTTCCACCGCTTTAATATCATTTTGATTTGTGCCACTAGATTTAAATTTTTATGAATATTTTATTCATCGAAGCTGCTGGTGAAAATTTCAATGAGTTGATGGAAAAGTTGATCAACATATTTTGACATAATTTGAATTTACATTCTCTAATTCATCCGTCACTTTATTATATTTTTTAACAAACGTTAAATAAAGATAAAAAAAAAATTGTTGAATATAAATTTATTTTTCGTATACACACAATTTTATTATATAATTTGTTTTTTACTTTCGTCTAAAATAAAATTTATTAATAATTACACATGGAAAAATACTGATATTTATTTATTTTACTAACCATTATCTAAATTTGAAAGAAAACTATAATATTTGAAAAGTGTTAAATTTGTTATTCAGAAGATTCAATAAAAATTGCGTGTTCGGAATTTATATGATAATTATAGAACTTTATTCAAAAACACAACGATAAATAGAGCAGTGAATGTAATGTAGAAATAATATATAAAAGTTTTAAATTCAATTTTTTTTTAATTAAAATTGATATTAAATTGTTTGAATTGACTATAACCTTCTACAGCTCAGAACATCAAGAAATTTATTTCTATGTTTAATTCCTATACCTATTATAAGAAAAACAGTGTGAAATTTTAATCTGATATTAAAGAAAATAATCAAATAAATAATTAAATTAAATTTGTTTAGTATTAGTAATAATGGTGTTGTTATATAAATTAATATTCTATATTTTAGTTATTCTATCACAATATTGATTAATATAAAATTATAATAAAAACTTGAAGAAAAACAGAAATAATTGAATTGTATAATTATTGTAGTACAAATGAAAGCTAATCCGTGTTGGAACTTATATAAAAAACAATTACAATTCAATTTGAATATGTACTATTATTTGTATGTAACCTTCTGCTAGTGATATGATATGTATTAAATTTATTCATACATATATTGTATACTTATATAATATGTGGAATGTGTCCATTTTAGTGAAAGAATATTTCTATAAAGGATTAATTGAACTAATCTTGTTTTCATTTTATTTTATTTTATTGCATTTTATCTATTGTTATATATATAATTCGGAATCATAAAGATATATTTAATTTACTAAGAATGAGTTGGATAGGTAAAGTATGACAATGCGTTGAGATTAAATAACTAAATGGGATGATTTTACAAAAGTGCTTTTCATGTCTCCATTTATTGACAAAAAAAAAAATTAATATTTACAATCAATAATGTGGTGATGGTTTAGGGGTATAAATTCTATCATAATGTGTGGAAGTTCCATTAAAGTTTGTTGTTAAAAAATGTTTTAACCTTTTATTACTCCTGATTCATATTTTAGTAGAACCCAGAAAAGTTGAGTTCTCTTAGCAACAATGAAGAGGAAGAAGATATCTTCCACTTTCTTTCAACCTGCCCTATTTTAAAACATTTGAAGTTAAGTGAATTTGGTAGAGAGTATCCTCCCTTTGAAAGAGAAGAATTTGAGAAGAAGAATTTAAGGTTGCCTAAAAATACAGATACTTTTTAGTAACTGAATTTAATTATTTGTAATATCATTATATATTATATATATATAATAATTGGCGAATTCTCTTCTCGGTTGTTTGATCCTCGAGAGAGCTTGGTGACTTTGATGAGGTCCTCGGTGGTTTGGTGAATTGGGGTTTGAATGAATTGTGATAATCAATTATTTGTTTTGCTTTTTTTAGATTGTTGATTAGTAAAGTAGTAGATAATTAAATAAAAAGGGAAAGTCATCAAATGTGTTAATATACTATTATATATTAATACTATTATTATACTACAATCGAAAAAAAACTCAAAATCATACAAAAAGAATATTTCGATACATTTGAAAAATTACCTAAACTTACAGAAAATACGAAAAATCTCATAAAAAAAGGGAAAAATTAAAATTAAAAAGAAAAACATTTGATAACCGTCTAGAACATAATACAATGTGTAAAATAGTGAAATTTAATATTAAGAAAGATCTTAAAAATTACAACGATAATTTAATTAAATCTTTAATCGAACCACATACCTCTGAAAAAATTAAAAAAAGAAATGTCCTCTGGAAATCAATTAATTACAAAATTAATAAATAAAGATAAAATCCCAGAAAGTAATAGAATAAAAATAATAAAAATAGCTACATTTATGAAAAGTTATACTCTAAAGACAATAAAAATTATAATAATAATAATAATAAAAATAGTAAGGAATTAACCGAAAATGAAGAAAAAATTCCAGATTTCTTAGAATCGGAAGCTGAATCAATTATAAATAAATTAAAACCAAATAAAATGCCTGGAATCGACGGCAGAAACGAATGGGACACTTTGGGAGAGGCCTATGCCCAAAAGGGCCTGGTTCTATGAAGATAGAAGAAAAAAAAAAAATTTAATTAAAAATGCTATTATTGTATTATATTATTATGTATTATTGTATTATATTATTGTTATGTATTCTAAGAACCAATAAGGGCAATAAATAAATAAATATACTACAACACAAATGTAGCTCAGTGATTAATTTGAGAATAACAGTGAATTCTCCACAAGTTTACAAAAATTTAGAAATAAATCATTTATAATTAAGAAAAATACTAAGAGGGAAGCATAAATTCCTATAGCTAATGTAGAGGAATGGTATAAGAGAGAAAATAATATTAATGAGAACGGTTGGTATTTGATATTCATGTACAATATATTCTAAAAATTGATATTCTACATTCATTTCTAAATAATATATCTATATCTATCTATCTATAGAAATAATTTTTTCTTCATAAGAGGTTTTTTATTATATTAATGCATTTAATTTTTAACATAAATAAATAATTAATTTATAAATATCTTGTGTTGTGGTGTTTTTGTATTGTTTTGATAATGAATTTTGAATTAAATGTATTCCTAATTAGTGGTTTAAACTTGATCGTATTTGATGAAAATATTTGATCTCTAACATTTATCTTACTAATAATAATATATTATATATAATTAAATTTATACAAAATAGGTAATTCATAAAATTGTTTTTTTTTTAATATGGTAAGTATTAAATTTGATATATATGTATAATTAATTATTTATTTAATTATGAATTATAATAAATAATTAATTCAATGAAAAAATTATTCAATAATTATAATAGAGAAATAAGATTTATCAAATTCAATTACATATAATATCTATTATATTTATATCCAAAATTTTGACTTTTATTTTTTTAAATTAAGATTGACTTGGCAAAACTTTTAAATTCATATTTAGCTTTATAACAAAAGAATACTTTTTTTTTTTAAAAAAAAAAAAAATATTTCCTTTCATAATTTAGAATAGAGAAAATAAAAAATGGTTGTGCAACCATTTTTATTATAAAAGATATAAAGAAAAATGATCGTATTAAATCAGAGGTTTGATAAATAGAAAAGGTTCTATTAATAAACATTGATTTGATAACTTTAACGTCGGGAAACGAAATTCACATATCAAGCACCCAGCACACGAGAACAGAGATTAAATTAAATGACCGTCCAGAGCCTCCACAGACACACACACACACACACACAATGGCAACTATAAGCCAAGAGAGATGGACCGCGAGTCTGCTTTTGCCATGATAAAAAAAAACCATCCATCTCTCCAACATCTACTAAGATATTTATGAGGGTTCTACTCCCTAACGTTCCGCCATTTGTGCCAAATCTTCGCAAAGCGTTTTAAGTGCGTGCGAGAAATTTGGCGACTGCCAAAACGATGACATCACCTCCTTCTTTCTCTTCGTCTTCGTCCTTCTCTCACTTGTGAGCCCTTTACTCGAGGTTTGGCTCTGGATCCAAACTCGGTTTGAGATTACAAGAAGGGTTGAACATTCGTTTGTTGGCAACAGTTTTAGAAAGGTAGTCGACACGAGAGCAATCAGATAGTTTGCCGTTCATCAAAGGAAAATAAAAGAAAAAAATCTTTGAAATTGGAAAATAAATAATTTCAATTAAATAACAAAAATTTAATTAATTTAATAAATTATTTTGTCATATAACCAAAGATTCGAATTACAAACATAAAATATCTTTATTTAAATTTATATTTTAAAATTCACTATATTTAATTAATAAGCAATTAATATATGGTATAACAGATGAAATTCATTTTTTTTTAAATTTCATTTATTTTGAATAAGTAATGTCAATTTTTAATTTTTTTTTTTATTTAAATATAATAATATCTCTACATCATAATAATTTATGAATTTTCAATTCATGGTTTTGTTAGAAATTGCTTTTTCCAATCAACTAATATAATTTATATTTCTCTCAATTTTATTAACTAAGTCATAAATTCCGAGTAAATCGAGCGGAAACTTGGTATTTTAAAAATCTGTAGGTATATTTCTATATACTCTAGTTAGTTTATAGACAAATCAATATATAGAAATTTATAAAAATATTAAAAAAATAAAGAATACATATTTCAAATAATTATTAGTTTTATCTTATATTAATTTATTCAGAATCCTCAAGTACAGACCATTTGGCGGTATATCATGATGTGTTAAGACATAGTTTCATTAAAAATTCTTAATCCATTTAATATGTCTATAACTATGTAATAGCTCTATAAATTTATTATAATATTTACCTGAATTTTATCTCTAGTACGCCATGTACAGTGCAAGCAAACCATCTGTTTCCCAGGTCATAGGTACTAATTTAATGTTTGCATGAATTACCTACCATAGGAGTTTAACACAATTCTTGAACACCCTATCTATATATATTATTTAAAGTTGTTTAAGTATTAGGAATAAATCTACTATTTTTACTATCTCGCCAGTACGCCCCGGTTTGAGTTAGAATAATGAAATTTGGTATACGGGCATTATTTAAAATTCGTAGTTTTCTATCAACGTTTGAGATTTGTAGCTTCTCCCTGAAGAGGATCATTACATACTACGTTTTCATTTTTTCCTCTAAGCTGACCGTAAAAATAAAATTATGTTTGATAGTTTTTCACATGATTAAAAATTGTATAAAACTGCTAGATATAGAATTTCAGCTTGATTGAATCGCTGAAAGTACGGGAATTAATTTTTTAACTCTGCAAATCAGAGTGACGTGGTGCCATCAACAAAGAGCCACACGTGCGCTGGTATAATAAATATTATTTATTAGTTTTAATTTAAATATAATATATGTTATTTAATCCAATTCAAATTGCGAGATAATCGAGTGGAGACACTTATTTTTTTTTCTAAACATATAATAAATAAAAATATTATTCGTTAAATGTAATCTATTAAAAAACTTAATCTTATATATAAAATTCTCGTGTCACAAAACTTTGAAATCATACTCCTCCGAAACGGCTTGACCGATTCTTATGAAATTTTTTATGTATATTCAGTAGGTCTCAGGGCATGTCAGACTTCCTTTAGAAAACCGCTAATTGGTAAGGTGTGTCCAGGAAATGCTAATTAATTAAAAATAGTTTAGTTACCATACTAGCTCATAGAGGCGCTGGTGGCAAAAATTTGAAATCTTATATATACCCTTATAAGAAGCTTCCAAACAAAAGCGGTTGCTGGCCGAGCGAGCTAGCGCGTCTTCTTATGACTCAGGGTGCAGGGTGCAACCCTGAGTTCGAAACTTGCAAAGGCACATTTTTTTCTTTAAGTATTATATATTTTTTTTTTTAAATTTATTAATTTTTATTATTTTAATATTTTATTAAATTAAATTTTATTATTAAATTTTATTTTATTAAATTAAATTTTATTTTATTAAATTAATAATTATGTCAATTAATTTTTTCTGCATAAATAAACATATATAAAAAACTATATAAAATTTGAATTTTCATTCATTCATTTAAAATGATATTAAAATATTCCTTTGAAATATAATAAATAATTAAATTAATCCCTACTAGGGCCTCGGGGGGGGGGGGGGAGGTAACTTTCTCTTTTTGGAAAAACCCATAATGCCATCCCCAGCTCGACTATCTATATATAAAAAAAGGTTTTTGTCTGCATATTGCTCAGAATTTAAAAATTATTATAATATTTCACTTTTTATTTTAAATTCTAATATTTAAATATCAATTAAATTAAATAATTTATTCTTAAAGTTCTCATTTAAATTTATTTAATAAAATATTTAGATCATATTTAACTTAATTTTTATTTATTCTTTCTATATAATTGAATATTTCTTCTTTTCTATTTGAAAGTGAAAGCTTAAAAAAACTGAATATATTATTTTTAAACTTTTATCAATACAAAAATATTTTCAAAACTTCAATTAAAATGACAAAATTTTATTATTTTTGTTTTTGTTTCAATTATTAATTACAAATATATTTTAAGTGCAAAAATGATTTCTTGGTTAATTAAAATATGTTTTTTAGACAAATGATATTACGAGATGTTTTAAATTTATGTCTTTTTTATATTGAGTATTTTTTTTTTAAAATTAAAATTTGTTTTAAATCAAAATTATTGTATTCTATTATATTTTTTTATTAATAGGCTTCTTTTTTTATTTTTAATTTTTAATAAATTCTCTTTTTTGATATGATATTAATAAAAAATAATATTCAATTGTATTTAAATTTAAAAATTAGAATATTTGAATTTTTTTAAATTTTAACACATGTAATCAATCATATGGATAACGAATGGAACATTTTGAAAATCAAGTTGGTATTAAATTCAGAAAAAAATACTGATATATAGAATATAATAGACCATTCGAATATAATTTAAAACTATTTATCTCCTTTTATTTTAAATTTAAAAAAACGGAGTGTTAAGAAATTAAGATGCCTGGATAGGTAAATGGGCTGGAAGAGGAGGTAATTTATAATTTTCTTCTAATTCAGATTGAAATTAATGGTGATAAGAAAAAATATTTAGTAACAAAATCTATATACAAAATGTAGAATTTGAATATGTAGAAAAATTGAATGTAATCACGAAGGATAATAATATTTGAGAAGAATATATATATTTAAATCGAAGTTGTAATCGGGAAACGCCTGTTATCATGCAGTAAAGAGGCTTATCTCATCAAAATTATTATCAAAAGGAATCAAAATTAAAATATATAAACCAATTATTTTGCCTGTTATATTATATGGGTGGGACGCAAGGTCTATGACCCTGGGAGATGAGAGTAGATCCAGAGTATTCTTTCCAGCATTTATTGGCCAAAGAAAGATGAGGTCACCGGGGAATGGCGGAGACTGCACATCGAGGAATTGCATGACCTCTATGCATCTTCAGAAATAGTTAGGGTTATAAAAGCGAAAAAGCTGCGATAGGCAGGGGACGCGGCTAGAATGGGAGAGGAAAAAGATTTTGGATTGGAAAACGTCCGCTTGGAAGACCAAGGACGTGTAGGAAGGGACGTAAGAGAGATGGGACAAGGGCTCAGGATAGGGACACTTGGAGAAATGTGGTTGCTGCGGCCTAGAACTTTCGAGTTCCTTAGAGTCACATAGATAGATAGATATAACATATACAATAATAATATATATAATTAATTTAGTGATTAAATTAAAATGTATTTTAAATAAAAGAACACAAAAAGAAATGAATGTTTTATGTAATATACTGATTGAAACAAAATGGATGAAAACCTTTTACTCGGGGGGGTACAGGGGGCGGAGCCCCCGTCTAGGTGCGGAGAGCGCCGAAGGCGCTCGGGGCAGCTAGTATATATATATATATATATATATATATATTAATTTATTTAAATAAATAAATTTAAATGTATAAATAAGAAGCCTATTATTAAAGAATATTCTTTAAGTAAATTCAAAAACCTTTAAAAAATGAAACGAAATGTTTATCATAAAAAAATATGGAAATGTTAAAAAAAACAAAAACAAATTCACGTTTTATATTTTTATAGAATTTTTTATACTTTCATTTATTTTATTAGATATAACATATGTGATGAATAGACATAAAAATAATTTAACGTCCAAAATAAATATCTTATATAATATTGTGTAAAATATAATATAATGGTATATTAAAATAATTTAATTTCTTTTTTTTTTAAAAATTAAACAAAAAGTTTATTTTTTAATATATACTTAATTAAGAAAAAAAATTCAGTAATCATGGTTAATTAGAAAAATTAAAAAAGTATAATATTATAATAATTAAAAGATAAATAATTAAAGAAACAGTTAAAAACTAATTTAGAAACTATGCAAACCTACTTAGATACTTTTAAATATTTATATACTAGTTGAACCCCTCGCAAACGGTGTTTGCAATTTCAGTTTAAAATTAATTTATTTATTAATTTAATTTATTAATTATATAGTTCTTTGAAAACAATATTTTTTGTATACCTAATGATCATTTTATAGTAATCTGACTTGAGCGGAGTTTTCTTTAATTTTTGTTTTGAAGTTGTTCTGGTCGTGGAAATTAAAAAATTTAAAAAAACGATCTTTTTTGTCGATAAGTTCATGTTTAATATTGACATTTGTTGGTTGTGCTAATCTTTGGGCTGTTGCCTGTGTATATATCTATATATATAAAGGAGAGTGTTTGTATGTATGTAATTTGTTTACTTTTTTGCTGTCATAGAAACAAACAAAAAAGAAATTTCCTACTTAACCGACACTTGTCGGTAATTTAGAATTATAAACATCAAAAAATAAGAAACGATTTCTATGAAATTACATCACAATATTCTTATATACCTCTATGGTAACATAGGCTATAGATTTTATTAATATCTAATCAATAACCGCAGAATTTAATTTTTTAAAGTTTATATATAGTTCTCCGTGTTGTTCATTCGAGAGCCAGGCGTGGCCCACTGACTGGCGGACTCATTTTACACAATGTATATAACTCTAGCGATTCCCAATCAAAGAATTATTATAATATTTAACTTTTTATTTTAAAGGCTCAGGATAAGGACACTTGGAGAAATGTGGTTGTAGCTGCCAAGAACTTTCGAGTAGATAGATATAACATATTCAATAAAAATATATATAATTAATTTATTGATTAAATTAAAATATATTTTAAATAATCACACAATAAGAAATGAATGTTTTATGTTATACATTGATTGAAACAAAATGGATGAAAACCTTTTACTACTTTCAACCAAATACTATGTACCACTCGGGGGTACAGGGGGCGGAGCCCCCGTCTAGATGTGAAGAGCGACGAAGGAGCTCTGAGCAGCTAGTATAAATATATAATTTAAATATTTAAATAAAAATCAAATAATTTAATATTTAATTAAATATTTTATTTTAAAAATTATAGTTATATATTACTTATTTTATAAGAAATAAGATAAAAAATAGGAATTCTATTTTGTCTATAAAATAATATTTATTATATATTTTTATTCTTTGTACTATTTTTATTTATTAATTAAATATTATACTCAGTGCCGCAACCACGGGGGGTTTAGTGTTTTAACCCCTCCCCCTCCCAGGAGCGAAAAAAAATTGCCATATATTATATAACATTATGTACAGTACATAATGTACTATATTACAAATAGAAAAGAAAAAATATATTAATCCTTCTTTTTATTTGAAAAAAAAATTCTTAAAGTTCCTGCCACTACGGGCCGACGAAAAGCTTTCGACATCTTAAAGTAGTTTTTTATAAATAACTCCTTTATTATTAAGGTAAAAATGAATATAAGAAATTTTTAGTAAATTCGATAAAAATTTAATATGTTAGTTAATTCTTATAAAAATCGATATTTATTGAGAAAATCAATAAAATGTGCTTTGACACCTCTTTAAACTACCCTTACTTATGGTCCGCGATCTTGACCAAAAACAATCCAATCCCCACCCATCATTCCCAAAAAAACATTTAAATATCAAATTTCAAGACAATATCTCATTTCGGTTAGACGTTAATCTAGGATCAAACAATTTTTTTTTGCAGTTTTGGATTCAGAACCGTCTGAAAAGTGAAGATCTCAAAAAATCTCGTAGCAAAATTTTTCAAAATTTTCCGACCATCGTATAAGCTATCCATGGGGAAAGCTAAAATGATATCTACTTACTTACCTATAAGTAGAAAAATATTTTCTTTCTAAAACTGTGAATACGAGTAAGTAAAATACAAAAATTAAATTTTTTTGCCAGATTTTGTAAAATCAATGTTTCATTTACAAAACTTTTTTAAATATTTAAATTTAAAAAAAAAATCTTAATGAAAATTTGTCTTTGAGAGAGCCCGGAGGGGGGGGGGGGGACACCCGTCAAAGGAAGGTGGAGCGGCTAGTCAAAACCCCCCCAGGATCAAATCTTGGTTACGCCACTGTTATTCTCTTATATTTCATTTCTTTTAGAGTGATTTCACCTACTAATAATGGAATGCTTGCATGATAAATAATGTATTTTTTTTATTTCCAAATGTTTGTTTCTACCTTTGTTAATGGTTTTCGACTACAACGCATTATTAAGATTAAAGTGAATTATTTATTCTTTATATCACCTTTACTCTATCCTCACTCAATTCAACTCCAGTCTTTACACTGGTTCAGTTCATTCATACATTTCAAGTGTTTATTCCATCTTCCTCAAAATTTACATTTGTTGCTCTTAAACTTTCCTTTCTTTCCAATTTATTTTTCAAGAGTTCCAGTTTTTATTGACCTTCTTCTATTATAACATAACCTAATAAAATGGCTTTAACTAGATTTAGAAATATAAAAATCCTATTATATTTGTCATTCATTCATTAAATCGTAGACTTCAAATCGTATATATATGATTATGATAATGGCCCATTTCTATTCTCTTTTATTTTCAAATGTTTGTGTTGTTAATTCTAATAATTTCTTAGTCTATTGCATTGTATATTAAGTAAATTAATGGAATTTTATATTAGATGGATATCATTTTGAGTGGAAAACACTTTCTTTTAATTAAGTTTCTCTATTCACTTACCATTTGGAAACTGTTTTGAATAATTGATATATATATTTATATCTAATTTATTCAGAGGAAAACTAAGCAAAAGGGCTTCACACCCGCGTCACTTCCTATAAATGTACTAAATTAAAATAATTTTATATCTATATAAAAATCGTGTGTGTGTATTTCGTATATATTTATTATATTTTAAATAACATATTTTTATTTAGATATTTCCAATATTTCAAAAGTCAAGAATTTTATTATTATATTTGTTAAACATTAAAACCCTATTCAGTAGAATAAATCTTTGAAACATATGGTGATCTGATGGATCAATGGAGGAATATAAAAAAGATGTTGTGAGGTGGGAGAAGAGAGAGTTGAAGAAATAGCTATGATTGAAATGAGATTTCGCATTTTTATAGATCCGAATGAATTGTGAATTTCCAATTATATTTCTTATATTATATATCTGGTATAAAATTTTATCAATTTTCGTTGGACGGATGGGATAGTAAAAGTAATTTTTGTAATTTTATTTACTTTTTCTCTTGAACCAAGACATCTAGGTTGGTATATATTTTATAATTACATTTAAACTGACAATAAGAGAATTTATGAGTTAATTAAGGACCTATTAACAAACTTTATCAAGTATTCTACTGAATTGTTTAATTATATTATTTGGAAATATTCTACTTGTCATCCAATATAATATTTTAAGAAATATTAAACTAAATAAACTATAATAATTGCTTACACTTTTTCATTATACTCATTTCATTTTTCAATTCTTTATTTCTCCAAAATAGGAAACATGTAAAACTTCTATTTTAAATAATTATTTATTTTAAAAATTAACCACTTTTAATTTGAAAGGGTAACTACTTTTTTAACATTTCAATTTTCCAATTAATATTAAGTTAACAATCCATATAAGCTTTACTCAAAATTCTATTTTCATAAAGTTAGCAATCCACAGGATCTTTTTATAATTGAAAAACCTAATAATTATATTTTTATAATAAATGAATAGTATTATTTTCAATAATATTAGGTATAATTAAATAAATTAGTATATATATATATATATATTTCTTTTAAAAGGCGCCCGAAGGGCGGTAGTCAACCCGCTTTACTCTCAATCTCCTGATCCTGCGTACAAGTCACAGGTATGTTGAGGGAATTTCTCTCTACCAGAGCAATATTGGGGAGCTTCTTGAAATAAAATATAGCGGCCTCCGATCAAGAAAATCAAGATAAAGGTTGAGAAGATCAGTTGTATTGATCATACAATACATCTACCACGAGCCGATTTGGTAGGTGCTGTCCTTTTATAGAAATTACGGTAGTCTGAGGTTTTTTATATATCATTTTAAAAACTTAACAATATACAATTTTTAATTTAAATTTGAATAATTATAATTATGATAATTAATTGAAGAAAGAATTTTACTTTGAATGAATTAAGTTTAATAAATTTAAAAATATAATTTGATCACATATTCTATTTCGTGACATTATATCAATATAAATAAATATAAAGAGATGAGAACGGAATTTATTCTAATAGAAATAGTTTTAAAATTTTCAACTGCTTTCTGAAGCGAATACGTCAGAATTGGAGAAATTTAAACTCTTGTTTAGCAATATCTGCATGTATTTTATTCTTGTATCCAACCATTGAATTAGAATACGTGCATAAGTTTTAACCTTAAATCGTCAGGATAATATGCTAATGGCCAAAAGCTACCAATACGTTGCAAAATAAAATTTAAACCCAAACTTTTAACAAAGAAAATACATGGGATTGAGAAAAAAACATTCACTATGTTTAATTCTCAAAATTTATTACTTTTTTTTGAATAAAAAATCGATTTATCTAAATGAATTTCAATTTAAAAGTAAAAGTTTTTAAACAATCCAATGGGCTTTAGATAATCACTAAATCTAACTTTTAATCAAAGATGTCACTAATAATATAATTTTAATTTCGTTTTATTAATATATAAAGTAAAATCTAATATACTATCGTTTTGATATATTCTTCCTTTCTGATCACCCTCTAACAAATTTTTGATATCTCGTTTTATAATGAGTTTCCATGGATTTACCCTCAGGTTGTCTCGATAATCTGTCCTTACCGACCACTATTTTATAATCGGAACAATGAAAATAATATATTTAGTTAACATACTACTATTATCTATTAATGAGATTTAGCTTTAAAACAAGCTATTAAGTATTATTACATAAGTTTTCTGTTTACTCTTTCCCTATACCAACCACAAAATGTGTCAATAATAAAAAAGTAATTATTTATATATTTAACCCCTTTCGACGGGCGTGGGATCTTAAATTATGAGAACGTGCACAGAGTTTTAAAATAATAGCCTATGAAAATGTTAGTTTTTCATGGTAGTATTTTTCTAAATATAATACCTAAAACAACTTGAAAAGTGAATTTTATTAAATAATTATATTATCAATTGTAAGAATATTAGAAATAAAATATATAAAAATAGGTAAAAGCATAAAAAATACATATAAACTATATTTTATAATTTATAATAAAATTAAATCATATTTTTCTTATTAAATAACATTTATGAAATACTTCTCAGTTAATTATTGATTTCATCTTCTTCAGCTTATAAAAAAAATAGTTGCTTGTTTAATTAAACAAAAAGATTCAATATGCATCACTCATTTTTTCCATTTATGAGAGAAGTTGGGTTCGAGGATAATTTGCAACGTTTTCTTTTTGTTATATATTGACTTTTATGTCCAACATAGTATATATTAGGGATGAAAAAGCTTTTTCCTTGTCACTGCCAGAAACTTATAAATAAACTTTATAAAATAACTAATGTACGAATGAAATCAATAAAAAAAACTTTAAAATAAAATATTAATTTAGACTCAAAATTATTTCTTTTATCTTTATTTACACTAAAATCACTTTAATAATTTTTTTTTATTTTCCCTATAATTTTTACATCTGCCCTGAGATAATAAAATGTCTCACAATATATACAAAAATACAAAATTAATTATTTACACTTGTGGATTGGGAGGGGTCGGTTCGGAAGGATAGGATTGTTTTTTAGCAGAGGAGTAGATGAGATGGCAGCTCCTTGGAGGGTAGATTAAACTGACTCACTGCTTCATCAATATCTGAATCATTATTCAGAGGAAGTGAAATGGATAGGCTATTAGAGATTAATGTAGCAATGGTAGACCAGTTAGTTTTGTGATTAGTAAGAAATAGAGAAAGAGGATACGATAGATTAATAGATGTTAGAGAAAGAAGGACGAGAGAATGTCAGATGGAAAATAATCGAAGAGTGATTTGGGCTGAAAAGTTTTGGATGGATGACCTCTGATAACAAAAAATTAATCAAGTCTGGAATTTTAGATTTGACTGGCGGCCAGTACTAGTGTGTTTGGCGTTGAAATCGCCATCTACAGTGAGGCAAGATCCCAGAGTACCAAAAAAATCTTCAAAAGAGATAGAATCAGTTTTAGGGGAAAATATATACCGTTGAGATGGTAAAGCAGCCCGTCAGGGTAATCGTAAAAGTTTGAAGAAAATCTTTTAGGTATGAGGATGAGACGTGAGGATTAATGGATTCTTTTATTTACTCCGAGAAGTTTACCGTCAGGAGTATTAGTAAATTAGGATAAATAGTTTGGAATTTTATGGTAGCTTCTAGGATTAAAGTGGATTTCGGAAATTAGAAGGACTTCACTATAATTTGAATAGAGAAAGAATTGAAGCTTCTCTAGATGTCTTAGAAGACGTACGAGCGTTCGTTAAGGATTTGATCCATTGGGCAATCTAGTAACAAGAATTGTCAGGAGGTTAAGCATAGTGTCCATGAACTCAATCAATTGTGATATCATGATTTCCAGTTTGGACAGTTGAATTTCATTGTTGTTATTGTTCTCATTTTTGACAAATAGACTATTGTTTATGTTTTATTATTGTTGGTAGGAAGGATTTGCTTAGGGGTTGTTTTAGGCTGGTCAAAACTTGTAACTAGAGTTTCGGGTTAAAAGGAGAAAGATGGGTGTCAGATTAAGAGTTTTGATTAGAGTTGGATAGGTTTTTGACTTAGGTCAGGGAATTTGGAATTTATAAGGGGCTTGTAATGGTTTTTTCGACACCTTATCACGAATGTTAAGACACCAGTCACTGAATGACCATGTGTCTCTAGGTCCCTCTTAATAACTTCTATATCGATTTTTTAATGAAATTTTCGAATAACGACTCTAAAGATTCGTTCCCTTTTAGGTTAGTATGTATAATAATTTATGTTTAGGCTATCTATAAAGCAGTAATGATAGAGGAGAAGTCTGCTGAAGATAAGATCTTTGTTGATAAGGTTGCATATACCATTAGGTGCGGCCCCACTTATAAATATGATATTGGTCATTTGTTTAAAATTAGAAATGAATATAGGGAGGTGGTTGGGATTCTTTTGTATTAATTTTCGAAAGGACCTGAAATCGGTTTGAAGTGTAATATTTTCACTTAACATCCCTCGAAGTCTCGGTGCTATCCCTTTTTCTTTTTGAGTCCACAGTCTGCCATCCTTGTTTATTTAGGAGGCCAGGGTGTCACTCGTTCATGCACAACTTTGATGATTCTTTTATTATAGTTTGATTCTAGTTTTTGATTTTTTTTGTAAATCAATTTATTTATTTTTTGTTAATCATAAGTATATATATATATATATATATATGTATAAATATATGCATTTTCAATTTATCAATTACCAGCCACGGTAAGCCCTCTACTGCTTGAATAAGCAAGAAAATTTTATAAATTGGTGAAGGTTCGCGTAAACCATATTAGTAGACTATACACTATACAAGTAAAAACTCTCTATCATGACAATCGTTCAATCATATCAACATCTCAATTGAGATACATATAGTTAAAGTATAAACAATGGAAAGAAAAAATACACACAAGTATTTGTATAAAGACTCTCATTATTTTTTTAGTTCTCAATTTTTAGTTTAAATCAAGTTAATTTTTGATTTGATGTTTATTCTTAGATCTATACTACAGTGTTTATTCTTCTCCTAACGATATGCAGTAAAACTGGCTATAAAGAGAAGGAGCGAAGTTGTTAAATAAAAGTTAGTAGAAGTAAAGAAGATACTGTAAAATTCGCATTGATACAACCTTTATTGTAAAAATACCGGAACAAAACATGTCCGGCCATGGCTAACGGAAAGTTAAATAATAATTTTACTATCTTCTTTAGAACAGAATTCACTTAAATAAATAATTTTTTGTGGAAGTTTAAAGTTGAATTCTATAGTAAACAATTTATTTTTATCAGAACGAATTATTATACATTAAAACTGTTTGGGTGTAATTGAACCCAGTAAGGTCTACAATATCTAGATTGTTGATTCAATTATGCTCATTGAATTTTGTTCAATTTTATTATTCTTACTATATATACAGATGCTTGGAGATTATTACAATTATACCCTCATAATTGTCTATTAAAAGATTATTGATTTCATTTAGAATAAATACCATTATTATTTTTTATTTTCATTTTTAAATCTATACATCTCTTTCGTGTCGATATCTTTTCAAAAGCTTACTCTGAAATCCTATAAATTTTTTACATTCTATTCATAGGAATTCTTCCAATGGACTTTGCAATTCGATTTTTCCCTCACGGTATTCTATAGACTTCTTGAATGACCAACACACTCTGTCTGATTTGAATACACTTCCCCTTTATCTATTTAAACTTTATCATCAATAGAAACAAGAAAAGAATAAATTCATACACGAATGGGATATTTATATTGATATAAATTCCTTGATAGAGAGCACACTTAAGTATTTAGGATATATATGAATAATTAGAGTAAAAAGTAAATTTATGTAAATATATATATATGTAGGATATATATGTATCACTATTTCGACAGAAAAGTAAATAAATATATAACGGCTACAAGTCCAGACGATTACACGACTCAACGATTTATTCATTTTATTGAATATTATGTTAATGTTTTATTGTGTGTTTTGTGTTTTTAAATGTTTTATCTATTATTTTATTGTTTTGTTTGATAAATAATTTTTGTTCCAAAATTTCCTTTATCAAGATTACATATATAATATTAAGTATAAATTAATAACCATAGCAAGTCCTCTTGAAGATTGCAAATTAGAAGAGCAGCGCCAATAGCAAATATTACTCTGAGATGCTAGAACACAAGGTTAGACTACCTATCAAGAGCAAACGCCGTTGATTCTTGTCAAAAGGAGTCATTCTTCAGCATGATAACGCCCGCTCACATATAGCCTAGCTGATCCGTGATAAGCTTCAAAAGTTGGTTTGGGAGGTCTTACCTCATCCTGCCTACAGTCCCGACCTTGCCACATCTGATTTTTACCTGTTTGGACCACTCAAAGCCGCCTTACTTGGAAAAAGATTAACAATGAAGAAGTTAAGAAAGCAGTGCAGAAGTGGTTTCGGGGTAAATTGAAAGAATTCTTCGACAAGGGAATTAGGAAGCTCTAAGAAAAATGGGACAAGTGCATAACTGTGGGGGTGATTATCTTGAAAAATAGCATGAATTTTGTAAGAATCAAATAAACCATTTGTGAGCTATAGCCATTTGTCTCTTTCCTTCTTGAATGACCCTCGTGCGTGTGTGTGTGTTTGTGTTTGTGAATATATATATATATTTAAGAAGGTTTTTCATTTATAAAAATCCAAAAAAAAACGATGATTATTCTTAATAAGATTTTTTGATATATCATAATATTTATTTATTAATTTATACAAAGTTTTAATTATAATATTCTTCTTATAAGTAAGAATCGAAATTTAATGTATTGTATATTTATTATATTATATTAAATTTAAACGATTTTTGGCAAATTAGATAATGTTTTATAAATATCTATGTATATTCTATAGCAGAGGTTCTTAAACTGTGGTCCGCGGACCCCTGGGGGTCCGCGAAGCCTTTACTGGGGGTCCGCAAAGCCATCGTACAGGTGCACGAGAAAATGATGAGTCAGTTAAAACTTTAATTAATATAAAAGAAGCGATGGCATGGCTTTGTGAGGAAACAGAGATCAAATACCCAAATTCAACGAAATGTGGAAGAAAACTATTGCTACCGTTTCCATCTTCATATTTAGCTGAATTTTCTTTCTTCAATATTATAATTTCTAATAAAATGTGTTCTACTATATGCAAAAAAATCGTTATTCACCAATCACTGTTAGAAATATCCATCATATATCCTTGTTCTTATGAGATCGTAAGCCAGAAATTAACTAATAAAATGACGTAAAGTACCTAAAGTTGGGATGGGGTCCGTCAAAAAATTTTTTTTCAAGTGGGGGTCCGCGGAGTACATAAGTTTAAGAACCTCTGTTCTATAGTCTTCTATAATAATAAGTTTTAATTATTATCAACGTTGTTTTTGAAACAGTTGGAAAAGCTAGGGAAAGCAGGAATGCATTTTTTTGTCCAACACTATATTGGGTAAATGTTAGTAAAAATTAATAAAATAATATATTTAAAAATATTTCAAATGAATAAATAATTTTTTAAAATTTATTAGGTTATACTGAAATTAAAACAATGTATCATAGAAATGTCATGAAACAGCTTAACTTATGAATAATGATTTAGTCCATGTATCATGTTATTATTTTAATAAAATCGTAACAATGAATCTCAAACTTACCTTTTTATCTACAGTAAATCTACATAAAATCTACAAATCAAAATTTGTAATAAATCAACATTAAAGCATTTAATATTACTATACATTATTAATTTTTATTATTTTATATATATAGTTTTATCTATTTCCGATAATTAATTAATTTATAAAATTATATCATTCATTTAACGTTGAAACATTTTATTTTAGATTTATTATTTTATATTTAATAATAATTTATAATTCAAAAAATTTTCCTCCATCAATGAATTGTTGAAATATAATGGATTATCAGCAAAATATATATCTATTTTTAAAAGAAGATTAAAAATTTAGTATATAATTAATTTAATTATTGAAATGCTAATAGTGAAATAAGATACCATAAGATGGATTATGCTTGCAGAAGGTAACGTGGTGATAAATGGAAACTAGAGAAGATAGACATCAGCTGATGAGACACCAGGGATGGTGAATAGCCCTCTGGAGAAAATTTAAACTGGAGAGAGTAATTGTAATAGAGAATTCAGTGTCAGTGTCAGTACTTGGATCCCAACGGAATAGAACATTAAGATTTGACGGAAGTCACTAAATGTTTCATCTTCTGCCCTTGAAAAATTAAATTAATTTTCCCTATTTATTTAATTTAAACTTTTAGTAATAAAAAGTTCTATGGTTTTTTCGCTCATTAATATTCTTTGAATTATATTAAATGGCTAAACAACATTTTTAATCCCCATTAATATCTATTTTTATTGAATTTGTAAAAAAAAAATATATTTTTCTTGACAAGAGATGAAATTGTTTGATAGTAATATAATCTTTGGTAAATATAAATCAAGTCACACAACTTTCACTTGATTTTATAAACACCCTTTTCTTTTTTAATTAACTCTCCTCTTTTTGATTCATTGGCTTTATGTTATTTGATTATAAAATGACACTATTAAAAAAATAGATTTATTCACAAGGTTAATACAAGTTTTATACATTCACAAAGGATTGAAATTAAAAAATGCTAATATTTAATTTTTTACAAAGAGAAAATATTAAAGTTTAGTTGTTCAAAAGATTTTTTTTTATTCTCTTTTTACTTTTCTTAATGTTACTCTATGTTTATTTTATTTTGGAATAAACTTTTTATCTAGACAGTTTATGATATTAAGTAAGATTTTTATCAACGTTTCACCGAATAGAAATATATAAAGAGTACAGCCAGACTAGAAAAGAAAACCGAAACATTTTAACTTTGCCGAAATAGATTTTCATTAGAAGAAAATTTAAATAAGTTGACCTGTGGCCAGGTCCGAACCGACCGATGGTTTGAAATAAATTAATTTCCAGCTACAGAAACAATTTCAAATAATTTTAATATATCTATTAATGTAATAAAAAGCAGATAGGCATATAACATAAATATTTTTAATTTTATTTTATTTATAATATATATGTAAGACCAGGCTGTGACGTCATGAATGGTTGGATGACGTCATATAATTTTAAATTAAGAAAAAAACTAATAAAGATGATTTTTCTCGAGAATAAAACCACCACAAAGTGCATGATTCGTGGTGTTATGTAAAAAATCTCCTCATGTGAAATTTGGTGTGAAAATAACCCTTCCCTTCCTATCGTCGATCGCTAATACTACCACTTCCGGTTTCCGGATTTGCACCAAAAGTTGATCAATTCATCCTACTGATGCATTAAGCAAATATACCAAATTTCATCAAAATCCGTTGAGCCGTTCAGGCTGTACACATCTATACGGACGGACAGACAGACGGACAGACGGACGGACGGACATCATGCTAAAAATACTTTTTTCTGTTAAGAAAATGCATGATTCGTGGAGATATGTAAAAATCTCCGCATGTGAAATTTGGTGTGAAAACAATACTATCGTCGGTCGGTAAAAAGATTAAATTAGCACCATAACAATGTTTATTGGTAATTCTCTGTCCATTGTTTTTTACAAAATTTTTCTATGGTATAACTAATAATAAAAATAAAAAAAACAAATAAACAAACAATAGATAAACTAAACAAATTTATGTCAACGATTTTCCGTAAAAATCTTTACACTTTACAAAATTAATTTTTATTTTTGGCATTCCCATTTTGATTAAAAGGAATATTTGAGTGATAGAATTTTGTAACGGGAAAACAAGAGAAGTGTATAAATTCGGGCCTGATTTGAATTTGGAATTTTCAAATGATGTTTTTATGATTCAGTAATACGTAAATGAAGGGGAATTTAGCAACACTTTGGGACTATGATAAAATAGGGACGGTTTTTCCCTAGTTTGAGTTAGCCAGTTACTCAAAGAGAAAAAAAAATTGACATTCATCTATTCACTAAGAACTATGAATTAAGAATTAAGAATTATGTTTCTAGAAAATTAAACATTATAGTATTTGTTTAAGTTCATAGATAAAAAGTTGTGTATATAGGTATTGCTTTTGTCATTCATTTGCAATACTCAAAAGAAATTAAATTTCTTTTGGAATAGGTATATTATTATAAATACTTAGGTTCTGTAATCACGAAGGATAATAATATTCGATAAGAATTTAAATGGAATCTGATAACACCTGTTATCATGCAGTAAAGGAGAAGTCTAGATCTAGTCAAAATTATTATCAAAGGGAAACAAAATTAAAATATATAAAAGAATTATTTTGTCGGTTGAATTATAAGGGTGTGAGGTATTGTCTATGACCTTAGGAGACGAGAGTAAATTTCGAGTATTTGAGAATAGGATTCTTCGCAGCATTTATGGGTCAAAGAAAGATGAAGGATGGACTAAGACTGCTTAACAAGAAATTACAGGTCCTCAATGCTTCTCCAAACTTAATTAGAATAATAAAATCAAGAAGGGCAGGTATCTAGCAAGAATGGGTGATGATAGACTAGCGAAAAATCTATTTATGTGGAGACCGAATGGGAGACGTGCGTTTGGGTGCGGTGGGTGGACAATGTAGGTAAGAACGTGAGAGAGATTGGAGAAAGTAGGAGTTGGATGGGTGAGGCTCAGAATTAGAATACTTGGAGAGGTGTGATTGTTGCGGGCAAGAACTTTCGAGTTCCATAGAGCCACAGAGATAAAGAGATAGGTATATGTATTATATATTTCTAGATATTAAAACTTAATTATATTCTTATATTCTTATATTCTCGGCATATATCTACAAACATAAGAATTATACCAATCAACTCCTATAGAAATTCTTTATTGATGAAGAGAGCACTCAATTTATGAGAGATCAAATGAAAACATGAAATTGCCATTCGAATGAAAATGATTGATAATCAAATATATATTTTTTACTAGATTCTTATCCCCTTACGTCCTCAAGATTGATGAGAATAGAAACTCATCAATGAAATTTTGAATTATTAAAATCTCAAAAGGCAATATTTCTTTTTATAAAAAACTAAAATTATAAAGGAATTAATCTATATATATAAAGGAGACTGTTTGTATGTATGTATGTATGTATGTATGTATGTATGTATGTATGTATGTATGTATGTAATTTGTTTACTTTTTTGCTGTCATAGAAACAAACAAAAAAGAAATTTCCTACTTAACCGACACTTTACCGGTAATTTAGAATTATAAACATCAAAAAATAAGAAACGATTTCTATGAAATTACATCACAATATTCTTATATACCTCTATGGTAACATAGGCTCTATAGATTTTATTAATATCTAATCAATAACCGCAGAATTTAATTTTTTAAAGTTTATATATTCTCCGTGTTGTTCATTCATGGCCCACTGACTGGCGGACTCATCAATGTATATAACTCTTAAGTATTTCCAATCAAAGAATTATTATAATATTTAACTTTTTATTTTAAATTCTAATATTAAAATATCATTTCAATTAAATAATTTATTCTAAAAGTTCTCATTTTAATTAATTTAATAAAATATTTAAATCATATTTAACTTAAATTATTTTGTATTTATTCTTTCCATATTTGAATAGTTACTTCTTTTATTTTAAGGGAGGGAATTAACTATGATCTAAAAAAATTAATAAATGAACTTAATAATAAATAAGTTGACCTGTGGCCATGTCCGAACCGACCGACGGTTTGAAGTAAATTAATTTCCAGCTACAGAAACAATTTAAAATAATTTTAATATATCTATTAATGTAATAAAAAACAGATATGGATATAACATAAATATTTTTAATTTTATTTTATTTATAATATATATGTAATCACAGTCTGGTCTTACATATATAACGCCTGTTATCATGCAGTAAAGAGGCTTATCTCATCAAAATTATTATAAAAGGGAATGAAAATTAAAATATATAAAACAATTATTTTGTCTGTTGTATTATATGAGTGTGAGACATGGTCTATGATCTTAGGAGATGAGAGTGGATTCAGAGTATTTGAGAATAGGATTCTTCCCAGCATTTATGGGCCAAAGATGAGGACACCAGGGAATGACGTAAGAAAGATGGAACAGAGGCTCAGGATAAGGACACTTGGAGAAATGTGGTTGTAGCTGCCAAGAACTTTCGAGTAGATAGATATAACATATTCAATAAAAATATATATAATTAATTTACTGATTAAATTAAAATATCTTTTAAATAATCACACAATAAGAAATAAATGTATTATGTTATACATTGATTGAAACAAAATGGATGAAAACATTTTACTACTTTCAACCAAATACTATGTACCACTCGGGGGTACAGGGGGCGGAGCCCCCGTCTAGATGTGAAGAGCGACGAAGGAGCTCTGAGCAGCTAGTTAATAATAAAAAAATGATTAAATCTTATTACCAAAAATATAATTTTGAATAGTTTTTAATATTATTATTTATTTATTTATTAAATAAATGAATAGTTTTTAATATTAATATTAAAATTAAATATAAAATCATATATTTTGATTGGATTATTCTCTCTATTAAGTTAATATTGAAAATTGAAATAATATCTAGCTCATTAATATATTTATGATATTATATTTATTTAATCTCAATTTGTTTAATCGATTTTTATTGTTATTTTTTATAATTTTCCAATACAATAAACATTTGAACTACCTTCTTGGTACATCTCTTTTTCTTTTACACTGAAAAACAATTTAATTGAAAAAACGTGCAAAAATGTATGAAAACTTTAGACGTGTATGTGTTCTAATTATATTTATGACTGTAACCCACCAAATGAACTACCAACCAGAATTTTTTACATTCATTCTGACGTTTTATATATTTTATTTTATAAATATGATAAATAAAAAGTAAAAAGAATATCATAAGGGATTATCTAGTTAAATTACATTAAATTTAAAAAAACAGATTATATATATATAGAGGTATAAAATATTTGTTTTTATTTAAAAACAATATAGAAAATATATTATATGTATAGGTATATAACATAATTTAATTATATTATATATTAATACAATTTTCAAAATCAGAAAGTCATAGATACAATATTTGCTAGTATAATAAAATAAAATTTATTTTAGTATATAAAAAGAAATGATACTTTCTAATAAATTTCTTCAATTGTTAATTGTTAATTTATGTTATTATGTTGCTAACTTAATGACCATTTTTATTTGTCTATCTTAGGGAAATCTAATAAATATTAACGATAATTATTTTAATAATCGAATAATTAATATGGTAATTATACAGGAGACTGGCGAAAGGAGGAGGTGGTTGAAACTTACTTTGAGGTGTTCCTTGAATGATTTTGAACAACTTTATATGAAACTTTTTTTATGATCTCTTTTAGTTTAATTAATAAAAAGTAATTAATTAAACTCTGTATTTGTCCTATAAGAATGCTTAGTTATTTTAGAAAATATAAACTACGAAAAAGCGTTTAAATAACTTTGGTATGAATAAAACTATTTCTAAAATAAAATAAACCGAATTTAAAAAACCGAAAAAGTCTTTAAATAACTATTTATATAAATGTTAATAATAATATTAATTAAACCTTAAATCATTGATTTGACCAAATGTTTACTCTAATACAAAAAAATATTAATCGTCGAGATACCAGAAATATTGACTTGAACTTAAAATGTTTATAAATATAAATATGGAATATTAATTAAATTTAAAATTATAAAAAAAAATATTAATATATATATTTCAGATTTTGTAATTAATTTAATTAATAAAACATTTAAAAATATTTCTATTAATAGGTTTTAACTATACAATTTATAAATTTAATTAAAACATTATTGTTTAACTTTTGCAAAATTTAATATAAAATTTGTATGTATTTTTAATTCAAATAATTAGAAAATCTATTTAAATAGCATTTTCAAATATGTATGTACCTATATATTAATTAAAAATTCAATAATTTATTAAAACTATCTTTAACAATATATACTCAATTAACTAATATGTATTTCATCAAAAAATTTGAAAAACTAATTAAAAATTAACACATATTAAATTATTCAATTGGTAATATTATTTTTAATAACTTATATGCAAATTTATAAGTTACTTAATTTAGTAAATTAATATATCTCCTACTATTTTTATCATTAAATTTAAAATATAAATTATTTCTTAAAAGGTAAAAAAATAAAAATAAAAATTACGTTTCCGTATGCTATTAACAATTAAAAAAATTTTAGAAGAAAAAGGTGAATTATAAAATGAAAGGAATGTGGGTAAGAATTTCTAAAGTTGAACGACAGAGTAGTTATGCATAATTGCACTTAGCCAAATAGATCAATTAGGAAATGAGAAGCTCGATTACATTCCACTTCTCTCGACGAAGGAATGACTAATATATCTTTAATAAGTTCTTGAGTGCCATCTGTCCCAAAGTGGAAGATTTTTATACGTCCAGTTAAATCTCTGTAAATTTTATGACTTCTTATATCACCAAAGAGGAATAAGAAAAAGAAACACACTTTATTAATCATTTATTTTAATATTTAATCCACTTTTTAATTATGAAGTTACAATAAATTATGCTGATTTTTTTTTAACTTTACCTTTATAATGCTGAATTAATCGGTAGCATGTTTATTTGAAAAAAAAATTGTTTAACAATAACATTTTTTCAGAAATTCAATTGTTAATATTGATATTACAACATCTAATCAAGCACAAAATAATAAGTGTATGAATTTAGTACATTTTAGATATGTATGTGCGGGAAAATACAAAATCTACTTGGAGAGAGTAGTTAGGTATTTCTCTAAATAATTCAATAGAAAATATTTTTTTAAATCATTTTTTCTTTCCAATTAATGATGATGATAAAATAATTATAGGAAAAAAATAAAATAAATAAAGTAGAATATTATTTTAGAGTAAAACTGAGAATAAGATAACAATAATTAAATAATTTATTAATAAATTAAGTAATCTATTGTTTATTATGAATTATTTTTGGGCACTAACAATTTATCTTGATTAATGGAAAGTTAATGAGAAGAAATTTATACGAAGGAATGTTAAACATGCGTAATTTTTAATTAGAATTTTGTAATGGCTTTGTCAAAAAGGGCATGTCTATTACAGGACATTTTTTGTTTCTTATCTTCTTATTATCTTTTTCAGACTATGATATAAGTATCTTGTTTATAAACTGAATTTAGAACAATCTCATACTTTATGAAGCGTGTTAATCAAGTAAAAATGTCTTAATTGATAAGATTTATATAAACGATACATTTTAATTAAATAAATTGATTGATTTAGCGAAAAAAACAGAGATTGAAATTGGTTTTAAAATTACAAAGTCATAATAAAATTTGAAAAATTGAAGAATTTTATAATTTATATTTCTTCGTTCTTGGTCGCCAAAACGCTATGAACCTATGAAGGAATTGTCAGAGAAAAGGAATTGGACTGAGGTGACTATAGAATTTTTTTTATCGTGGGGAAATGCATTAACGATAACTTTTTCCAACATTTGTGGCCGTATATCGGCAATAACACGGCGAATGTTGTCTTCCAAATGGTCAAGCGTTTGTGGCTTATACGCATAGACCAATGACTTTACATAGACCCACAGAAAGTAGTCTAGCGGTGTTAAATCACAAGATCTTGGAGGCCAATTCACAGGTCCAAAACGTGAAATTAGGCGGTCACCAAACATGTCTTTCAATAAATCGATTGTGGCACGAGCTGTGTGACATGTTGCGCCGTCTTGTTGGAACCACATCATGGTTGTTCAATTCAGGAATGAAAAAGTTAGTAATTCCTGTGCTCGATGGCGAATGGACTCATGGTTAATCAAATTAACCGCTCTGATGGGCGATTTTGTCGACGATAAAATGGACGTAGTGCACGATACGTATTCTGCACAGAACCATTATTTTCGAAATAAAATTGCACTATTTGCAAGCGTTGTTCAGGCGTGAGTCTATTCATGATGAATTGCCAAACCAAACTGAGAATAAATCACTTGACAGCTGTTAAAGCGGTCGTCAACTTGAACAGTAATGCCAACTTAAAGTTCTATACCTCGAAAAAAACACCCTTTATATATCTTTCTTTAAGTCTCGTTTGCCATTTTTATATGAGTTAAGGGACTCTAACTAAGAGGGGCTGATGTTCTATTAATTTTCATATTAGCTCTTCTCTGTCGATTAGCGTTTTTTTCTGATTTCAGCGATTTCTGGGCTCCACCAGTATACCGAGGGTCTGCGTGCAGAATACCTTTTTTTCTGGAAACAGCTATCTCACTGGGATGTTATCAAGTTTACAAGATCACGCGGCAGGATTTTTTTTATTTGGTTGTGCGTGCGGTTTAAAAGCTTGGCATTTATTCTCAAAGATCGCCCAGCCTTCCGGAGTCATTCGCCACCCTTTCTGTCTTGACCGAGTTAATTGTTTTTTAACCGAGTATCCTATTTCATACCTTATTGAGAGATGGTCGCTCATGTTTTCATCATCCTCCTCAACTCGCCAGTTATCTACCCGTCAACATAGCCTCGTTGACGCTAATGTTATATGTATGATGGAGCTTCCGTTTGCGTTAAGGAAAGTCGGCGTAGTCCCAAGGGGACTATGGATAGGGATGGTTGAAGGAATGTGATTGCTGAGACAAAAAACTTTCGAATTACTAATGCCACAAAAGATAGATAAATACTTAAGATTCTTTTAAGGGAGAAGGTCAACTATGGTGTCAGAATATTAGTAATAGCAAAATGACAATGGAAAAAACAATAAATTCAAATATATACTCATATATCTTTCTTAGATTTTCTTATATTTCATTAAACAACATTCTTTAAAAATATAAAAAAAAATTATAAAAAAATTAAACAAAATTTTAATTATCTGAAAATAAAAACAATTTTAAAATTATTTTAAATATTATTTATATTAAATTAGTTGAAAGATGTGTTGGTTAGCGATCAATTTTGTCAATGAGTATTATAAAAGTTTAAATATAAGATTATATATTTAGAATATTAAAGATATATATATATATATATATAATATTATATATACTAAGAAAAATTCAGATTTAAACTTCTATAATACTCATTGACAAAATTGATCGCTAACCAACACATCTTTCCAAATTTGTGTTTCAAACGAAAGAATTCTCTTATATTAATTAATAATTTTTAATTTAAAAATTTAATTTAAAATAGACCTAAATTTATTTGTTTATAATGGATTATAATAGTATATTAAGAAAGGAACTATATTTTAATTTAAGGAATTTATTATTAAAATAATTAGATTGAAAGTGAATAAAGTTACCCGCAATCGTTTTGTATCTTTTTATAAAAATTTATTTTTAAAAATGTACGATTATTTTTATTTCGATTCATTTAGAGTTGAAATAATAGTGTAATAACGAAGTTCATTAAATTAAATTGAAAATATTTTCTTAACAATAAAATGGGACTGAATATTTTATTATGATAATTTGATTTGAAATGATAATAAAGAATGTTGTTTCTCTTATAATCAAATAGGACTTGTTACGTAGTTTATAGACCAAATAGTCGTAAAACAATCGTAAAATAAATTCGTCAGGTCATATATGAAATTGTGTTATGCCATGAATTAGAAAATAGGATCTCAATTGAAATAGATCTTATTTATTTATTCTAAGTGAATTATTTTTTGCTTTGCGTTCATTTTTTTATAGTTCATAAGTAATAATTGTTTGAAATTTGATTGTCTTGATTAACAATCTTAAAAATGAATTATCCATAATTAATACAATATATATGTATGTAGCAAACTTCACAACGGAATATTTAAATTCATTTAAAACTATAACTTGTTTTATCTTGTAGTTCCTAATGTTGTTGCTAATTCTAAATATATCTAGAGATTCATAGAGGTCATGCAATTCCTCGTTATGCAGTCTCTGCCATTCCCCGGTGACCTCATCTTTCTTGGACCCATAAATGCTTCGCAGAATCCTATTCTCAAATACTCTAAATTTACTCTCGTCTCCTAACACCAGCAAAATAATTGTTTTATATATTTTAATTTTATTTTAATTTTTATCACTCTTGATTTAATAAGCCCCTTTACGGCATGATAACAGGCGTTTCCCGATTGTAACCTCGCTTTAAACTCATCTCGAATATTATTATCTTTCGTTATCACAGAACCTAAGTATTTAAATTTTTCTAAATTTTCGAATTCTACATTTTATGTGTTAAGACTTTGCGTGTTATATTAGAAGAAATAGTGTAATGTGATAATTAAGTGTTTCAGTCTGGTATGTAAGTATATATAGGGGAGAGTGGTGATACTTGATCCTGGGTAATACTTGATCCCCATTGAAATTTCCCGTCTTAGAACGTTTTGTCGCCGTTTTGTTGGCATCACAAGGTGTTAGTGTTGTTTATTTATTGAATCCGTGTAATGATAGCCGCTTGAGTTGATGACATAGACCAATAATATATATATTCTTTTAACTGCTACCTCAAAGTTTTTTTTCAACTTAACGGTAAGTCATATTATTTTCTTGTGTTATATGTTGTAAAGAATTGGTTGATACATTTAAATTGCACCTTTTATTGGCTATTTAAAATGACATAGCTTTTTCATACTGACCGACTTTTTTGACATTTTCCAATTTATTAATTTTTTTTTGTTAAGTGGGGGATAGTTGATACCTTAGCGTTAATCCCAGGATCAAGTATCACCCACCACGAGATTCTCCTTTTAAGAAGGCAATTTTGATAATTATTATTGTTGTATTATTTATATATTAACACACTATGAGCGGGGCGGGTATTTGTACCCGTTGCGGGGACTGCCACTTATATAAGTGGGGCAGGTATTTATACCCGTTGCCACTTATATGAGGGATATATATTAGTTATCGTTTAAAATAAGTAATTTTAAGTGACACAAGGGAAAATATTATCACACTATGAGCGTCTAGCGTCCGCCCCGCTTATAAGTGGCAGTCCCCGCAACGGGTACAAATCCCCGGGAACAAGTATCCCACTACAAGGGATCAAGTATCCCTCATATGAGGGATACTTGATCCTTGGGAGTACATTACAATAAACATCACTTTTTTCGTAATCGTGAAAGTTATTGGTTACAAACCTGGTGCCAAGTGGAATGTAAGGAACCATGTCATCAACTCGTTCAAACAGAATTTCAAATTCACGAATATAGCCTGAAATATATGAAAAAAACCAAAGTGGGGATCAAGTATCACCACTCTCCCCTATATAATCGTATTTGATCCGTTTTCAAAACGGTGGGCTATCTTCTATTGAGATAAGTTTTAAGTTAATTTAAGAAATTCTCAATATATATTAAAAAATATTATTAATATATATTTAAAACAATAAAATAACCTTCAATGTAATATTGAAAGATCTAGAAAGAAATTCTTCTACAATAAAAGAAAACAGAATGGAATCCTAGGATATATAATATTGAACTGTTTGCAGTGTCAGTGAAAGTATAAGTGAAAGAAAATATAATAAGAAAAAATTGGCAATCGACTGTCGTTTTCATTTATTACCAACTTAGAATTTAAAATTAATAATATTTAATTATAGATTATAATTATTTAAAATCTTCTTTAGGGAAAGGACGTTAACAATATTATAATTTATATATTATCTTAAAATAATTTTTCAAGAGCAAAATATTCAGGATTTTAAAAAATCTATGAAACTCTATTTATTTTTAACTTGTTTCCTTTTACATTAACAATTGAATTTTGTTTACATGAAGATGAATGAAAAATAGAACAAAACAACAAAAAAAGAACATTTTCAAAGATTTGAAAATAGATAATTGGTTAATGTCCATTGGTTATTGTTCGAGAAAAACTATTTTTGGGTTCTATTTTTTAAAAATGTTCTTAATTGTTTAAACTTGTATTGATTTAGGAGACTGAAGTTTAAAAACCATATAATTAATATGTAGATATACCTTATTATATAACTATTTATTTATAATTATTATTATTATTATTATATATAAAGAATATAGGGAAGGATATAGGATTGAATAAGGAAAACAAAATAAATTCACAAATTTCATTTTATAATATTTATTAATATTAAGTAATTATTATTATATTTATTAATTAATAGTATATTATATATTAGTGTATAAACATAAAAAAATTAAAAATATCATATACAAATTAGAGTCATTTTTCAATTTAACATAATGTAATTACAAATATAGCATTTATATATTTATTTTAATATAGTTATTTTAATATATTACTTAAATCTTTATAAAATTCATAAAAAATAATTATACAAATTTATTTTTAAATAAGTTATTACCAAATACAATCCATAAAATCGTACCATTCGATATTACTTGCACAAGGTAACAATGTTTTGTAAACCCGAACTTTATTTCTATTTGATTTAAATTCATCTCTACTTGTTTCAAGTTTCAATGTATGAAGACGCAAGTATTTTTTAATTTCTTCAAAACTAACTTGTGTCTTTGTCAATGGAAGAATTAATTGATATAATTTTTTACATTTAAAAATGTTTGGAAGTACTTCATTAGATATTTTTTCACATGCAATCAATGATAAAATATTTAATTTTTTAATTTTATGGATATCTTCTAGATCATTATTTATTAATTCTTTACAAAATTCTAATCGGAGGTCTGTTAAATTTTCAAACTGATAGAGCATTTTCAAGGCATTTTTATGAATATCGTGGCATAATTCTATTTTCAAATTTGTTAATGGTAATCTTTTTTCAAGAAACACTTTAACTAATTGTTCTGTAAAAGATTTAATTTTTATAAACACTACTTTTTTCAATTTACCTAATGGTCCCATTTCAAAATAACTCCTGAGAATTTCTTCAGGACCATGGTATTTGATCTGCAAGTATTCTAAATGTTCTAATTTAGACAAATAAGATGGCCAGGTTCTATTACAAGAATGAAACCGGACTTCTAATCGTCTTAAATTAGAGAAGTTAACTATTGTTTCCAATTGTTCAATTGTTTTTATCAATAATTCCGGCAAATATAATGAAACAAATTTGTTCTTTTTCTTGAATAATGGATTAGTTAAAAAATCATCATCAAAATCCACTTCTTTAATAGTAAACTTTTTTAAATTTGGAAAACAATAATTAATAGCCTTTAGACAATCGTGATCAATTATAAATTCAAGACATACAACAATTTCCTCTACCTTATTGAAAATAGTACAAGTTGGCAATTTACCTTCATGCAAAAGGCTAGCTAATTTTTCTTTAAGATCTAATATTTTAGTTAATTTATTATAGGAGAATTTTTGTAAAATGATTTTTTTTAATCGTGGCATAGGAAAGTGTGTTATAATCTTCATTAAAGATTCATAATTAAACTCACTTACATGAAGAGTTTCTATTAAAGAATAGAATCGTTGAAGAAATTGTTCAGCATACAAGGAATCCTGATGGCCGAATATTATTCCAGTTGATGAAGAGATAATGCCAGAATAGACAATCACATCGTAATAATATGGATCTTCACTAATAACAAGCAATTCTTCTATTGTTGAATATTTCAGAATATTTCCTACTAATTCTTGCGGTAATCTGCTCATATGATGACCTAATTCTAGATCACAACTAGAATTAACAGTAGTTTCATTTACAGGAGCCAGCTTTTTCATCATTTTGGATGATAGGATTATAAAATTTAAAAAAAACAAAATCAAAAACTACACTCACACTTAACGATGGTTAGTTAAAATATGTTCTGCTCTCGATGAATTGCAAAACAGTAATGGATTGCAGACTGAAAACATAGGGAGCATACTAAAACGAAAAAATGGGTGTGACAACAGGAAACCAATCAGAAGACACTTTTTTAGAACTATTAGGCTCGATCTTATTGGCTACTTTCCATCACTATATATTTTTGCTTTTTTTTTCCTCATCAATTGAATTTTGTTTACAAGAAAAGATGAAAAAAGAAAACAACAAAAGAACAAAAGGGACCTTTCCAAACTTTGAAAATAATTAATACATCTATCCATTGTGCAATGTTCTAAGAAAATTGTATACAATTAGTACTTATGAAGATATCTCAAATCTCAATATTAAAATTAGGTAAGAGTTTGCCAGGAGAAGAGATAATAACTATTTTTCAATATTATGTATTAATATAAACTATTATATAATTAGTATATTTTTGTTATATAAAATAAATAATTTTATTCATCTCTTTTACGAATGAAAGGTTTATTTATAACGGAATTTAGTAATATTGATGGATACATATTGATATTTGTTATTGTAAATTTATTCAAAAAATAAAGGTTTATTTCTTCTGACAAACTTAAACACTTCTCTGATTTCAAGATTGAGATTTGAAATATCTTCATAAGGACCAATCGTACCATTATATATATAATGTAAAAAGCCATAATCACTCACTCACTGTGTTTATTCTAATGGATACCTTTACAAAAAAAAACTTTAATAAATGTTAATTTGATTTTTATGTACATATTTATAAAAAAAAATAAAATTATTAAAGACTAGATTTTGTATGTTTTTATATAATGTTTGATATAATATTTTTAAACAGTCTGTAAAAAATATATAATAACCCATTAATTTTAATTTTTGTAAGTATATTAATTCTATTTAATTAAAATAAATGCAATGAATTGCTCACTTTCATACAGATATAACAATGGAAAGTCCCAATTCAAAATAGATACGTGAATAGAAAATAATATAAATAAAATTTTTTTTAGAAAATAACGTTTTTCCTCATGGACTAAAAAGAATAAAATAATTAAATTACAATCAAAATGAAATATTTCAATCAATATTTCTGCTTCAGAATTCGTTGAAAAAAAAATTAAAAAAATTAATCGAAATACAAAAGGAGTTTTTTACTAAAAGTAATTAATCGCCAATTAATTACAATTAATTGATTATAATTCAATTATATTTCTTCTATCCCTTCTATAAAAATTTTCAAAAGTCTATCTCAATAAAAAATCTATGAAAAATCGATTTCAATTTGCTATTTCAATTTCAAAGAGCGAACAGACAGACACCGGGACAGACGCCAAGTGAAGTTGAGAAAAACGTTATAATTATAATAAAAATATCTGAATACACGTACTTCAAGTTCAAAATTGAATAAATGAGTTTAAAAGTAGAAATTTTTAGAACATTTTTAAAATAAATAATTTTATATTTTATATTTAACCACATCTTACTAAATTATTATAATTTATTAATTGATTTATTATCATTTAAATTTTTAAATTTGCTTTTTTTACTTTTCCAAATACTTATTTAATACTTATTTGAATATTTGATAAATTTGAAATATTTTAGACAAGTAAATATTTAAATTAAAATCTCTAGTAATAATCGTAAAATCAATAAGTGGATGTAAAATTATTGAGAAAAAAAGAATTCTACATATAAATTCTTAAACCAAATAGCAAATGACCGGTGGGTAGATGAAGAACACTTCAGGGAACAATAAAGCCTGTCTTGAGGAAGAAGAGTGATTCAAAATGGATGAAGATGACGTATAATAGGGATGACAGGAAGTATCTGGTTATTAAGGTCTATAGATCCTCTCTCTAAAGCCCAATTTACACGGGCTTAGTACTTGCCATTAGTTCAGGGGTGGGCAAATACTTTTAAGCGCGGGCCTTTGGAACGCCTGCCGGCCCGTTGAAAAAGTTGGCTCTTATTTTGATTTTTCGTTCAATATGTCTCTAAAAAAAACAAGATAATTTTTTTATTAGTGTTTTCGAAATATGGTCCTCCGGCCCGGAAGAGATTTTGAAAATTTAATTTTGGCCAGCGCTTATAAGTATCTGCCCACCCCTGAACTAATGGCAAGTACTAAGCCCGTGTAAATTGGGCTTAATATAAATAATATAATAAGCAAGTTTAACATGAGGAATAAGGTTGGAACCAAAAGGAGAGAGAGAAAGAGAGATTGCTGTTACAAAAATTAACATAGCAAGTGATTCTCCTTACCTTTACTAAAGAAATAAAACGTAGATGTCCTATAAATTGTAAATCGATCAAGGGAGATGTCAGAAGCACTTTAAGGGTAAACATGCCTCAAATGCCTAATAAATAGTCTACTTGTTTTTTTACTTTCCTGATGAACTTGAAGGGTATACTAAATGAATCATCAATGGAGGCTTGATTAGGATCAATAGGACTAAGTTGAAAATTAGTATTTGTAATCGAATTTTCCAAGTAATTTGAAAATTGTTTGGAGTTGAGATATTTAAAAAAAAAATTATTCAGATAGTAAATTATTTCTAAAAGATTGTGTTTTATGTAAACAAATTGTTTATATGAAATGAAATGGCTTTTTTATCTATTATAGACATTTGATAAGAATAATGAATAAAAAAATAACACACATATCTATATATTTAATTGATATAAAATACATTATGATTTATAATAATATATTTTAACTTTTGAATTTTTTTATTGAATATAAAATTTACTCGAAAAAATTATTGATTATTTTTAAAAAAAAATAGCATTATAGCGAGTAAAAAACTAAATTGCAAATTGAGATTAAGAACCTGGATCTTTAAAGGCCATTAAAATAAACTTTCCGAATGAATGTAAAATTGACAAAACGAACCCTTCTAATTTATTAAAAACTTTGTTTTTGTTTTTCCATTCACATAATTTTTAAATGAAAAAAAGTATTATAATCAGTTCTCTCTGATATAAACAAATTTTCAAATATAATATTACTATAATAAACTATTAATTAATTTCTTTAGTATCATCATTATTTTATTTTTTTATAAATGTTGCTAATTGCTAAAAAAAACAAAATTGGCTATCATCAAATATCCGTTTGTATATACACATACTTAATTTAACAATTTACATTTTAATTTAAAATTTTATTAATTGTTAATTTATTCTTCTTCTCTAGACAATGTAATTAATACATTTAACTAGTATTGCACAATCATTTAAAAAATAAAAATTCATTTTTGAGAGAATTAAAAAAAATAAATTTAAAAGATTATTTAAAATTTATAATAATTGTTTAAGTGGGCCATTAATTGATATGAAAAAATATAAAATGAAGTTGAACAATTTTTTATAAAAGTTTAAATTAACTATTTACAGTTTTATCGATTAAGTAATAACCATTTATAACCGAAAGTTAAATGAATATTTAGTTGCATGGTTACGCTTTTAAACAAAATAAAAAATGGATACTCTCTTCTTAAAAATTTATAATAAAAAACCCTTTACTTTACTCTGTAAAAAGGTGTTGCCATTGAAAGGTTTGATAATTTCCTTTCTTGTTTTATTTTCTGATGTTCATTTCCCAGTATAAAGAAAATTTTCTAAATAATAATTACTAATATGTAAATGTCACATCTATCTAATCCCATCTCCATCACTTGAGCGTTACTTTGGATCTAATTCGATTGGGTCGAAAATGTAGTTGGGAATTGGCAACCTTTCTACTTGCATTTCCATTCATCGATTGAAAAAAGGAGATAGGGTGACCATTCATTATTTTATTTATTTATCTTTTATTGAATAGTTTCTTACAACTACGGAGATGCGTGTAACCAAGCAACAAGTTCGAAAATACTGCACCTCTTTCACCTAGGATAATATAATTCATTTTAGAAAATATTTAATTGAGAAAAAGTCTAAATAATATTTTAGAGAATAAAAAATAATCAAGAATTTCAAGAATCTTAACGTTTGACTATCTTTAAAGTTCAAATTTTGTTTATTCTCAGTCAGAGTAGAGATTTTTATACCATAATATTTTTATTCTGATCAAAAAATAAAAAAATGCTTAAGGAACTCGTAAAAATACTAAACTACACAAAACACTATAATATAATACTCTTATTGTATATATATATATATATATATATATATATATAATTTTGGATATTAATTTCTTTGAAAAAACAAACCTATTTAGTTATTAAAGCTAAGAAAGACCACCGTTATGAAGATTATCAAACCAAGCAATACTGCTATATGCAATACTGCTATATGGAGCTGTATTTTTGGAGAGAAATGAACAAAAAGATCTTGAAAGAGTGTGATATATAACTCAGGGAATAAACCACAATACGGTATAATAACTGTCGATATTTTAAATTATTTTAATGTGTAAAATATAAAAATAAAATTGCCTACATCTTAGAAAAACAAATAATAGAGAAACATTTCCTGCTCACTATCATAAGTTTTTAACTCTTAGCACTCGAACGTCGCGATATAGTCGCCACCCTACCTTCTATCATTGGACTCGTCAAAAAAATTATTAATAGTAAATAAAGGTAATTGGCGTCTATTACTACAAATTTATTTCCTTTTATATTACATTTTAGGAACTTTTGTTACAATAATTTATTTTTATATAAAATAAACATGCATACAAAGATAGCACCCGAATGCTATTTAGTGGTTTATATTAGAAACACATAATGATGTATATATATTGTATACATTCATTCCTTTATTTTACAAGTTTGAAATTTTTATTTAGTTTTTTACCAAGCAGTAAAGTAGAGTGTGTGTAGTAATTCATACCTGCAACTTATAAGTGCAAATTTTTAAATTTCAATATGCCTAAACGACATTTTAGTGGAATTATTAATGAATTGGATAGTAGTAGCGACGAATTTTATATGAACACATTTGACAGTGTGAATCTAGACAGCGATGAAAATAGTGATAAAAAAAATTATGAGGTTGAAGATGAAAATAATACAAGTAGTGGTAGTAATATCGTAATAACCAAAAGACAAAGAGCAGTACCTTTGCCAGCGAGTTCTAGCAGTAGTGAAGAGGGAGAAATTATTGAAAGGGACAATTACGGGCCAGGGCTGGATGTTACTCTTCAAGATAATATCCCTGATAGAATAAATTTCACTTCTGGCGAGAAAACAGAAGAGCTAAAAATTCCTGATAATTGTTCAAGTCCTATAAATTTTTTCAAACTTTTCTTCTGTGAAGAACTTGTACAAAAGATAGTGGAAGAAACAAACAATTAGGCAAGAAAGAGTCCAAATGAAGGAAGAAAAAAGGATTGCCTGGTGTGGACGAATCGAAGTATAAGAGATGGCAGACATGAAACTAGATATATTTGGAAAACTTGTACTCGCAAACCAGGACAACACATTGGAGTGTTTCGAGCGATATCATGCGCTACAAAACTACAAGGGGTGGATGATAAGTACCCATGTTTGACGACTGATGTCACCGCTGACGCAAAATGTATATTTCATCATTTATAACGCCATCTTTAAAACAATTACTATCAAAATTTCAGACAGATTTATCGAGTAGTTTTGTTTTGAAAGCTATTGAAAATCGTCAAGTCGTCACCATGGAGAAAGAGCATTATCGATCAGTGATTCGATTTCTTTTTTTGGATGGGAAGACGTCTGAGCAAATCAATGCATGCCATTATAAGGACCATGCACCTTCGATGACTACCATCAGATATTGGTTTAATGAATTCAAGCGGGCCGAATATCCGTTTTTGGTGAAGAGTAAAAAAAATGCTTTTTCTTGCCTAACACAGGTACTATCACACAGCCCTCGTATAAAGTATAATAGATAATTAGTCTGACATTATATTTATAGGTTTTAAGAATTGTGTTGTTAAATTTTGTGGTTAAGTTAGTTTCAGTCGTTTATTGTAATACCTTAGTTTTCTTTTTGAATATTCAAACGTGTTTCATGTTAGAAGCGTCAGGACTGTAATGGTGGAAGCACCGGGACTCTATTTCAACCCCGAATTTTTAAAAATATAAGAGAATTTTATGGGATGCAGTTTTATTTCATGTTTCGTTGAGACAATTGTTTTTTAATTTTAATTTCTAAAAATAAATGATACATACATACATGTATATAATGAATAAACCCATATAGGTATTGTTTGGGGTGTTTACAAGAAAAAATGATAATTTATTAACTTGTTTCATTATATTTTCAGACTAGAATATTTTTATTTTAATCAAATATGAGAAAAAATTCCGAGTTGTCACACGTCCTTTCCAAATATAAATACGAGTGCTAAGGGTTAATCACAAGTAGTAGTAAGACCGAACATAATCGAAACTATATTTTTAAACAATAGCCTTAAAACGGACAATAACAGTCAATGAAACACAAAAAAAAGGATATAAATAAATATATTATTTCTTTCATTACAAACTATTAATAAAAAGACTATAGAAAAAATTTATCTCGCTAACATATAGACAATAATAACAAAATATTCAAGTGGGCTTGGACATGACTCAGATAAGACAACAAATTCGGCTGACAATGGTTAGGGAATAAAAAGCGTCAACACTACAAAAACGATCCTTTCCTGAAAAAGATGGCATGTGACGACTGAAAGAGAAAACAAGAAGTTAAGAAATATTTTACAGGAAATCCAGACAAATATACATACATGTATGTATATGTCAAGTGGGAAGCTTTCTGAAAAAAAAACTAAAATAACATAAAAAAATCAAATTTAATTTTTCAGTTATCTCACAACTAAATAAATTACACCTAATAAAACGAATCTAATTTTTTTTTTTGGTGTATAAAATAATTATACATAAAATTGTAAATTAACAAACATATAATATAAAAATCCAAAAAAAAGATTTTATTATTTATATAATGATTAATTATAATAATATCTCTATTAAATTTAAAGTAAATATATTAAAGAGTTTACAAAATTATATTTAATTTTCGAATAAATAATATTCTTACTGAAAAATATAAGTTTTCAAATTTCTCTAAGAATTCTTATTTGTTAAACATTGATATTTTTTTTTTATAAAAAAAAGGGAATGTATGTAAATGAGCGATGTCCATTACATTTGTTGGACAAAGAATATTCCCATTGTAATATATGGAATATAAATTTTCTATTATGATGATCGAGAGAAAACATGAAATAAAAGACAAGCGTTATGGATTTTCCATTTGTTTAAGAAAAGGCACGATTAGCATGTTGTAAATTTTTCATCTTATTTGATAGAATTGATATTTTAAATTCAAATTGATCTCTGATAAACAAACAAACAATCTCTTTTTTTATAAAAGGAAACTTACTAAAATAGAAGCAATTTATTAAATTGATCAGTAAATAATAATAAATTTATATTACAAATATTACAAATATGTATATTTTAATATTATATGAACATACATTGCCATTAATATATTATTTACATTTATTAGTATATAATATATAGCTATATATTTGAAATAATAAGAGAATAATATAAAGAGTATATTACATATTTTTATATATTTTTTGTTCTATTTAATTAAATTTATTAATTGAATATTTTTTTATCAAAATATTTGAATTTATTTTATTCTATTCGACTTAAAGAGAAATCTTTTGTTATCTACATCTTCGACGATCTCCTTTAAGGGGAATTGTGCTCAAAAGCATTTCGTTATTGAATGTTGTTAACGGTTCAAATATAAGATTCCTTCCATGGTTGTTCTCCATGCATTAGTTGTATTGAGAAGTTCCTATTTTTAATTGAATATTTTCTAATTAAAATACTGACACTCCCTAATAGATAACCCTAATAGATTAACAATAATTATTCACTTAATTAACACAATTAGGCAGATTATATGAAATAATATTTTAATTTTTAATAAATTTAATATCTATGTCCATTATAGTAAATGAATTATTTAATTTTAAATCTAAATGAACTTGACGAGGTTGATCTCAAATTTGGTTTAAAATTTATACTCTTTATATAAATAAAAAATATATAATGTTATCAAAATTATATAAAATACCCTTACTTAAGTTTATTAAATGACTTATTACACAGAACTAACTATAAAAGTTAATATATTAATGATAAAAATAAATTTAAAGGATTTAGAATCTTGTTTTTTCTTCAATTTCTTTAAATTTCTTTACTGTAAATAAATTATTCTGTTACTTAATTCTCATATTATATATTTTAGATAAATAAATTTTAATTTAGTAATTTTAAATTTAGTAATCTTAGTTAAAAGTTGTTGAATGTCAAACAAATTTTTCTGACCCTTTCCAATAACCATCCAACAGTTATTCTCTTCTGGTTCCTTCATACTTGATTTTATATTATTTTTATATGAATTTCAAAAGAAAAAAAATTTATTTGAAAATTCTTTAGAAATATAAATGATTCCTTTAAAATTATTATTTTTTATAAATTTTTACGGTCCGAAGGAGAAAGATTTTGGGCTTAATGTGTTATTTCTGTTTGTAACATAGGCATCTTAAGCTAAGGGAAACTACTGGACAAAACCACAGACTAAATGGCCCATTGCTCTCAAAGGTCATTAAAGGGAACACAGGCCAATCGGGCAACAAATCGACCAGCAAACGTATATTTCCTGTCAGAGACATATTCTAGTTAAGATACGAAATCAGTGAGGTGTTGTTAAGGGTTTGATCTATTAAATGAGAATAATGATTGGTATTACCTATAGGTAAAGAAAGAATAGAATTATACTAAATAACTTATTAGTATAAAATTTGATTTATTTAGGAGATGGAAAATTACAAAATAAAAGAATATAAATAAACGATAAAGAATAATAAATTGGATTTTTAAAAGTAACTTTCTAGTGGATGTTTTCATCGTATACTAAATCTGTATCAAAAAATTTAAAAAAAAAATAACTGAAAAATAATTTAAGGCATTCAATACTTTTGTCAGCATTCCTGGTATTTTTTAATTTGTCTGTTTCAGACTTCAATAACATCATGTGATAATAGCCTTTCCAATTTCTATAAAATGAAAGGTACTAAATTATCAAATTGTATTTAAACTTCAAAATCAATTCTAATAGCGATGGAAATGTTAGGATTGAGTTTGATAATGTTTAATAATTTATTAAGAAATAATAATAAACTAAATTAAAATAGTGATTATATAGTGGTTTTAAAACATATGGATAACTAAGTTGAATAAGGAAGTTAATAATGGTTATATGGTCAAAAATTTGTTTACATCTTGTGTTTTTTTCAACGGAATCATAATTAAAATTGTAAAAATATAAGTTAAATATTAGTTAAAGAATTTCAAACAATCATTGAAATATATTTTAAAATGTATAAAAATGAGTATAAAAAGATAAAGATTATTTTTTGACGGATTATAACATTGATTTTTTATCAATTTTTTGGTTTTAGTAAACTTTCAAACGCAAGACACATGAAAAAGAGAATTCTTGTCATCTTTATTCTGATTCGCTTCTTAGCGAAATCTAATCCGATTAGAGCTCGTCTTGTTGTTGAGCTTTTCTTTACCAGTCTAGTACGTAATTGGTTCTTTTCCGGGTTTACTAGTGTGTTGCTTATAATATGAAACTTTTATTACAACTGATTCTTTTTTTAAAAAAATCTCTTTTTTTAATGTTATTGATTTCAGCAAATGAAAAAACATTTCTATAATTAAAAAAATTAATTGAGATAAAAAGGAGTGCTCAAAATTATTTTAAAACTATCCAGTATACACAATAATTTTTATAACGAAGTTCCATGATTATTATGTTTTGATTTCATGTTGATTCAAAATGTATTTTAGACCAGAACTTAACATAGTAACCCTTTCCACAGGGATATGACATCTTTTCTATATCTCTAAAACTAACCCTAAGGCTGAAAGACATTATAGAACAATATTAGTCACCTGCCGCTGAAGCTTGTTTACCTTAGTTATAATCGAACCGATGTACAAGGAGGATTTTTTTATCCGCCATCTTAAAGATAAAAAATTTCATCATCTTGATTTCAAAGGTTCGTAATTTGTTTTCTTTTGCAATTTTTGAAAGTATAGTGTATTATTAATTATTACTATATCATTATAGTGTAAATTAATATTTTCCTTATATCCCTCATTGTTTACTATTTGCAAGTCTTTATCCAAAATTGTGCCGAAGGAGTGGTATCACGCATTGTGTGTGCAAGGGATATATTATTTTTATATTATGTAATATATAAATATTATTATATTATTATTATTATATTATATATTATGGCACGAGTTTTACCTTTTCTTTTTAGGAAAATTGATCCCCAAACAATTTAGTAAGACAAGCAAAATATTCATAGTTCCAGATTTATGTAAATATATTATTTAAGTTATATATAGGTATTTTAATTCTTACTATTTCTGAATTTTTATTATTGTTTTAAATGTATTTTTCCCCATAAGCAATATCCCTCACACCAGCTTTGCAATATCACCACCCCTTTTAGGGATATTGCCGAAAAGTGACTTTTTTATTTTTTTTAAATTTTAAGAATAAAGTGGTAATTTATATTAAAAGTGCCTAATAGTCCTAGTTAACACCAATAATCATATCATAAAAAGTATTAGCGTTTGAGATTTGGTAAAAAACCGAATAATACGTCATATTCCTCGGTTTTAATTTATATTATATTTAATTATATTTAAAACAAAATTAATTTCGAAATTGTTTTAATATATATTAAAGATTTATAAATTTTTAAAAATTAGAAAATTACTGCTAAATTAATATAAATCTAAACAAAAAACAAAAACAAAAAGAAATCAATGTTAAAATATATGTCGTTTATATTATTAACTACACCTAGTATAAATTATTATTATAATAGACATTGAATATACATTGAGTTATAGAATAATTTGTTTTTGTATCTATTTGAATATTATTATAATAATGATTGAAATATTTGGTTTAATAAAAGCTTTATAAAAAATATATAATTTAATTTTTTATGATATTAAAACAAATATATTTTCTTGTATATTTTTTATTACAAAAAATATCTAATATTATGAAACTTTTAATTAGGTTTTATAATTAATTAAATAAATAATATTAATCAAATAACATGACATTCCAATAAATTAAAGTTTTATCAGATGCATTTAATTTATTTGATTTTATCGGTTTATAAATTCAATCCTTATGTGTCTTTTTAATGACAAGTTCTCAATTGAAAATTTTTTATAAAATACGTATATTTAATAATCAAGTTGACTATCTACGTATATAAATCATTTAATTCTAAAACAAAATATCACTTACTTCTATTTTTAATACACTTTTTAATACACTTTTTAATCTATGCGCACGGCAGTGCGCCGGCCAAGTTCCAGCAAGCCGCGCGCATGCCGTAAGTATATTTACACGAATGGTTTGGAGTCACTTTTGACCCCCCTGTATCTCAGTGCCTATAGCAAGTACAGAGATAAAATTTTATCTACGTAGTAATATACTAGAAATAAAGTAGTATGCCAAATTTCATAGATATAGCTTCAGTAGATCCTGAAATATGACCCTGTGAAAATAGCTTATTTTGGCACTGATTCACTGATTGGTCAACAAAATTCTTAAGGTATTTCCAATTGTCCTAGCGCTATGAAATTTGGCATACAGATCGTGTGTTATATGTAGGTTAACAAAAAATTAAGAAATTTAAAAAATCGGTCAAGCTTGAGTTGTTATAATCGAATATCAATGCGATTTTTATGAATTTTTATGAATTCAAGGATTTTGTCAGAAAAACTAATGAAGCTAGGACTTCGAAATTTGGTACACCGATATTATTCACCGTTTGGAGATTTCTTTTAAAATTTCGTCAAAATCGGTTAACCGGAAGTGGTACTTTACCTACACTGGTTGCGTTTACCTTTCAAGTAAAGTACCAGTTTGCTTCGAGATATTTGCTTCATATTTTGTATATAGATTTAAAAATATGAAAAAAATTCAGATACCAAATTTCATCATGATCTGACTACCGGAAGTAACATTTTACCTATACAAGTAGGGTTAGGTGTAGATTATAAATATACCTATATAATAGTGTTAAACCATTTTACTTTATAATTTAAATTAATTAGTTTGTTTATTTTTATTGTTGTTAAAACATAATAATAATAACCTAATTACCTAGGGGTACTTGGCAGGTTTTCGTGCTGTACATAACACTAGATTAATTGTATAAATATATTTATTAATTATATGTATAAATTAACCTGCCAAGTTCAAATTTCTAAGTATTATATATAATTTTAGATATTTTAAACCAAGTATCTACGTATTTTAACAACTATACGATATTTTAAGTTGGGTTTATGGTAAAGTGAATTTCGGCCAGAAGGACCGTTGACGCGAATAAAGTGGCGTGCCTGGATGCAGGAGGCGGAGGATTGGGTGTGGTGGCGATTTTTGGGAATGCCAAATGTTTGTTTACCAGTGGATCAGGCTGTTGATGAAAATGATTATGATTGATTTTAAAGTGCATCTAAACTTGGCATTGGGATGGATTTGAACCCTTTTTTAGGCAAACAAATAGTCGATAGGAACTTGGCCCCCTTTTTTAACATGTATGTTTTTGATTAGATACACTTTACTTAACTCACACTGTCCGGTTGTCCGTTTTTTTGTACGCGGTTTGTCCGCGGCATTTTATAATCGATATTTCAACAACTTCCCGTCATTCAATCAACTTGAAATTTTGCATACGCGCTTGCTCCTGCTAATAATACAAGAATCAATTGAAAAATCCACTTAATTATTTATCTGTTAGTGGTAATTAATTAACTAAACTTTCATATGCGGAATATGGAATAGTTCACTATTTCAATCATAGATGGCGATAGTAGTTCTATTAAAATTAAATTAAATGTCAAACTATTCTATTGGTTGTAAAAAAATGTTACACATGTTATTAATAAGAAATATTTAAAATAACGACTACATTTATTTACGTACGACTAAAAAGTATAAAATAAATTTAAATAAAAAGAAATCTTTTTAAAAAACACACTTTACTTAAAATTGCACTAAAAAGTAAAAAATAAAATCACTGTAAAGTGTGTGCGCTCAAATTATAACAACACCGTAAAACATTTGTTTCCACTATTGGGCGCACACACTTTACAGTGATTTTATTTTTTACTTTTTAGTGCAATTTTAAGTAAAGTGAGTTTTTTAAAAATATTTCTTTTTACTTAAATTTATTGAAGTTATACTTTTGAAGTTATACTTCTTTAGGCGCGTTATGGAAAATTGATGGGGAGTGAAATTTTAAGATGTGTGACACGAAAAATTAACAGTTTTTTTGTTTTTCCAGAAAAATAAATTTTTATTTGCCTGAAGTAGGATTCGAACCTACCATGTCTCTCTTCGACTACGTCATAGCGCTCAAAGCAAGCGAGCGCTCTACCCACTAGGCTATGACGAATCCCCAACATTATTATCTTATTTTAACCATATATGCCATCCCATGGATAGATTATTAACAATTTTTTAATTAAACACAAAATATGAAGAATCTTGTTGAATTCTTGATGTCATATCTAATCTAAGGTGTGTAGAAAATTATAATAATTCCAAGAGTATATATATATATATATATATATATATATATATATTTCAATCTAATACCAGACCAAATAAATAGATAGATAGATAGATGTCAACATTTCGTTTCATTTGTGTTGTTTCTAATGGACCGCTTGAACATTTCATTTCGAATTATATATGTGTGCTAATAAATTATATTCAGTAGTGATTTAAATTGAATATTTTGATTGATATTACTTACTATTTGTGAATATTAGTGAAAACAAAAAATGTGCTTATATACTTTTGAGGTTAACTATCCGTATGTATTATTTATTGATATAAATTAATTATTTAATATAATTAACACTAAATATTATTAAATTATTAATGTTAAATACTTATTATTATATATTATTATTAATAATATATTATTATATTATTTAAATTTATATTAAATGTATATATTAAATATATTTTATTATATAAATATATTAATTTTCAATTTTTTTTTAATGATGCCAAAGAAGTATAACTTCTCACGCGCGTACATAAGTACACGCACCGCTTTTATATTTTCATCGCAAGGTTCCAATATACATCACAGTATATATTATTCTATTATATTTATTTTAGTAAATTTTTAATTTTAATAAATTATTTATTCTATTTTTATATATTAAAACTTATGAATTAACAATTACATAAAATCAATTATTAATTATCAAGTATACTTAAAGGAAAAGTTAAAAGATTAATTAATAATTAAGGTGAATGATAAAATTGAAAGGATGTATAGTTATGATGTTGTATTTCATTATCTCGGCCTCTCGACACTAATCCAAGTTTCATAGTTCGGAAATTAATCTAGCTATTCCGGGAAATCGCCAAGGGGTGAAACCTTCCATACTCATACGTCTCTCAAATGTCACTCTTTCGTCACGGTACACAACCAGTAAAGTTTGTTTTCTTGAGGTTTTTTTCCTATCAAGATTTTTTTTATTGCTGATTTCTTATTTCTTTTATTTTAATATTTTTCTCTATCTATGAAATTTTTAATATCCAACAAGATAAAAAATAATAATTAACATAACATATACTCGTATTTAAATATATATATATATATATTAAAGGGTTATGAATAAAATAGATTTATTCAAATAATATTTATATTAATTTTAAAAACAAATTATTAATTAAAAAAATAATATAATATCAGTTAGATCATAGGTTCTTAAACTTATGTACTCCACGGACCCCCACTTGAAAAAATTTTTTTTGACGGACCCCCATCACAACTTTAGGTACTTTACGTCATTTTATTAATTAATTTCTGGCTTACGATCTCATAAGGACAAGGATATATGATGAATATTTCTAACAGTGATTGGTGAATAACGATTTTTTTGCATATTGTAGAACACATTTTATTAGAAATTATAATATTGAAGAAAGAAAATACAAACATTGTCATAGCAACAAATCTCACAAATTATAATGGGTACTTACATTAAATTCATATAAATATTTTATAATTTTTTTCAGAAAATATTAAATAAGAAATATTTTAAAAAATAACTGCATCTATCTCATTAAATATAACTTACATATTTAATGAGATGTATGCAGTTGTTTTCTTGAAACAAGAATCTCAATATCTGGCTTAATATTGGAAACTTTTAATCTAAGATCCGGCTCTACATTTAATTTGTTTCTATATTTAGACTTAATATAAAATAGTACCGAAAAAGCTTGTTCGCATAAATATGTTGTGCAGAATGGAATCAAGTGTTGAAGTGCTTTATTTGCAAGCGCAGGATAATCTGACCTGAGAAGTAACCAAAAGTTGCTCAATTCAGTTTTGTTAAATTTTAGTTTATAAGTTGTATCACATGATAATTCCACGAGAATATCTTGTTCAGGTGCAGATAAATGTTTAGCATTTGTAATTTCCATATTAAATGGATCTCTGATCCAGTTATTGCAAGGATCAGGAGTAGAAAAATACTTCCTGAAGTTGCTTTTCAAAGTAATTAAATGTTCAACAAATAATTGACGCGTTTGATTAAGCAATTTTTCACTGGAGCTTTCTATGAAATCATTGAGAGTTGGAAAAGACTCATATACACCGTTCTGGATGCGTTTCGACCACAAGTCGATTTTTTTAATCATTGCTTCTATTTTATCTTCAACTTTAAATATATTTACAACAGTACCTTGCAGGCTCAAATTAAGTTCGTTCAATTTTGTAAAAATATCAGTCAAGTAAGCCACCTTAGCTAACCAGATAAAATCATTGAAACATTCGGTCAGTTCAAAATGCGCATCTATTAAAAACAATCGTATTTCATCTCGAAGCTCAAAAAGGCGAATGAGTACTTTCCCGCGGGACAACCAACGTACATCTGTATGTAATAATAAATGTGTATGTTGACTACCCATTTCCTCACACAAAATTTTAAAAACTCTGGAATTAAGTGGACGAGCCTTAATGAAATTGACAATTTTAACTACTTCGTCTAATGTTCTTTTCAAATCTGGTGACATATTTTTGGCTGCTAATGATTCTCTGTGAATGCAGCAATGATTCCAAACAACCTGAGGCGCAACATTTTTAATAAGAGCAATCAATCCAGTTCTTGTACCTGACATTGCACGAGCACCATCAGTGCAAATTCCAACACATTTTGGCCACTCTATTTCATTTTCGGTTATAAAATTATTCAAACTGTTAAATATGTCATTAGCTGTCGTTCGTGAAGGTAGTGAATCACAAAACAATACATCTTCTTGTATTTGATTTTCAAACTCATATCTAATGAAAGCTAACAAATTGGCATTATTAGTGACATCAGTACTTTCATCCAATTGTAATGAGTAATAGTGACTTTTGCGCACTCTCGATATTAATTCTTCTTTTATATTACATGACATGTCTTCAATCCTATTCTTAACCGTATCATTTGATAATGAAATCAAATTTATATCGTTTGCTGCTTTAGTTCCTAACATTATATTTGTAATTACTTTTGTAGCAGGAAGAATTAATTGCTCTGCTATATTATGCGGCTTTCCTGCTTTAGCAATAAGTAGAGCTACTTCATATGATGCCATTACTGCTTTCTTACTCATACCACCAGATCCCGTCTTTACCATCAATTTCTGACTTGAATTAAGTTCTTCTTTTTTCATTTTAAAAAATTCGATAGACTTACTAACATGCTCGCTGTGCTTTGTTTGTAAATGACGTCTGAGATTAGCAGGTTTCATACTTTCATTGGATAAACTTTCCTGACATAGAACGCAGACTGGTCTTTCCACATCATTGTTGCAAATATAAGTAAATCCAAATGATAAATAATCATCCGAATATTTTCTAGTTTTGCGTTTCTTGGTAGAGTTTGCTGTTGATGCCTCATCATCTGATTCTTTCCGTTTCTGTGTTGAACCAGTTTGTAGCCAACGATCCATTTTATGGAGTAATTTATTAACATTGAACTACAATAATATAAATATAATATAAATATAATATAAATATAACGAATTATTATTTACTAGCTATGTTTTAATATGATTTTAAATGAATGTTTTAATATCATTTTAAATGAATGTTTTAAATCATTTTAATAAATGTTTTAAATCATTTTAAATAAATGATTTAATATCATTTTAAATGAATATTAATTTATATAATAAATATATTTCGTAATTTGATTCTAAAATATTATTAATTTCGTAATTTGATTCTAAAATATTATTAATTTCGTAATTTGATTCTAAAATATTATTAAAATAAATATTTTTTATTCATAAAACTAACTTATACTTACTCTCAAAAACAGCCTTTCTGGGAAATTGCAAAATGTGTTTAGTGTTTTTATAAAATAATGATCATGCAAATTACACTAAAAATTAAAAAAAATTATTAGCTATAATAAACTATTATTAGCTATAATTTAATTATAATTAATTAAATTAATAAAAATAATTTAAAGATACAACTCGTTGAGAAATGAACTTATAATTAACATTAATAAAAATAATTTAAAGATACAACTCGTTGAGAAATGAACTTATAATTAACATTTGCTTTAAAACTGTTTAAAACCCCAGAGTGGACGCTGACAATTTGGGTTTTTCCGGGTAAGACTGTCCCCTCCCCTGGTTTTCCCCAATAACAAAGTGAAAGAAAATTCCCTTATATGCCTCCCCTTCCGAGCCCCTAAGAGGGGTTATTTTAAAGGAACAATCGAAAAATGATTTTAAATGAATGAATGGATGAAAATTCAAATTTTATATATAGTTTTTTATATATGTTTATTTATTCACAAAAAATTAATTGACATAATTATCAATTTAATAAAATAAAATAGTATTATTAATAGTATTAAATTATAGCCGTAATTCTCTAGGAGGATATAGTTAAACAATGAACTTTAAATATTTATATATGTATATATTTTTACGATGATTTTTTTCCGAGGACCGCGGACCCCCAGTAAAGGCTTCGCGGACCCCCAGGGGTCCGCGGACCACAGTTTAAGAACCACTGAGTTAGATTATATATATATAGAAAGTTTTATCTAAAAATTAAAATTGTCCGACAACACTAATAATAATAAAAATAATCAATAAAATTATCTTAGAAACTAGCCCTTATTTCAATATTTAATTCTATTTTCAAATAGAATTTAAGAAACATATTCACCGTTCTCCACCTTCAAATCTTTTCCTCTCCTCCGATATGGAAAATTTTCTATATCTATTATCAGCCTCCATTTATTTCAATGTATTTTAAAAGAAGTGATTTATTTTCACACCCGATTTGTTTTCTCCGATCTCAAGCGTTAATGTGCTGGACTTTTTATTTTTGTAAAAAAATAAAATAAAAACAAAACAAAACAAAAAAAATGTATCTCTCAAGCAAAAAATTAATGGCAAAATAATAAATCAATGGGTTAGAATGAAATGAAATATGGCACATTTATCATACGATTTCTAAAACAAAAGTTTACTAATTCTTTTGAGAAATATAAATAAATAAATATATATAAATATATATATATATATATATATGTGTATATATAGTTAGGTTAATTAAAATAATTTTATAATTTCTCCTATAAAGAATTTCTTTCAATTTTCATATGTTTAATATTTAATATGTATATATTAATTACCGACCGGCGATAGTAAGAGAAGTATTGTTTTCACACCAAATTTCACATGTGCAGATTTTTACATATCTCCACGAATCATGCATTTTATTAACAGAAAAAAGTATTTTTAGCATGATATCTATCCGCCGTCCATCCGTCCGTTGTGTGTCCGTATAGATGTGTACAGCTTGAACAGCTCAACGGATTTTAATGAAATTTGGTGTATTTACTTAATGCATCAGTATGATGAATATTGATCAACTTTTGGTGTATATCTGGAAACCGGAAGTGGTAGTATTACCGATCGACGATAGGAATGGAAGGGTTATTTTCACACCAAATTTCACATGAGGAGATTTTTTACACGAATCATGCACTTTGTATTGGTTTTATCCAGGGAAAAATCATCTTCATTAGTTTTTTCTTAATTTAAAATTATATGATGTCACCCAGCCCTTCATGACGTCACAGCAAGCTCCTACTTATATATTATAAATAAAATAAAATTAAAAATATTTATGTTATATCGATATCTGTTTTTTATTGCATTATTATATTTAAATTATTTGAAATTGTTTCTGTAGCTGGAAATTAATTTATTTCAAACCATCGGTTCTGCGCCTGGCCACAGGTCAACTTATTTTTTTTAATATGAATGTATGTGCCTGAAATAATATATATCTAAATTACCAACTATAAACTTGATAAGTCAACTTGCAAAATATCTGAATTAAATTTCATATTCATTATATGCATAGTACATATATAAAAAACCCAAAATTATTATCTATTGATTGGAAAGTATTTGATTTTATGACAATTATTCCATTTAAAGAAGAGTTAAATAACAAATAAAAAGAGTGATGGCGAAGAAAATATAATTAACTACAATATTTTTTTATTTATTTGTATAATTTAATTTAATTTAAGGAAGAGTTTGAAATTTACTTTCATTTTCTATTCTATTTAATGAACATGTGTTAATGTATTTAAAAGGATCTATATTTTTTTTAATAAAAATTAACGAATCGGCATTTGATGAAAGAACATGTGACTTTATTGTACTGATTACATTATGGAATAGAATGGGTGTAAGATTAGCGTCAATAATATCATACCCACTCTACCTTTATGCGGTTTGCAGTTGTGTCAAACAGCCTTTGTATGCTTTTCTGAGGCAAGTAAGCTTTTGCAACTGTCTAAACAGATTTCGTGGGTTGATAATGATACGGACTTTTAATTGAATTGAATACTAGGAGAAATTCGGGAATCTTAGATATATATAGTGTTGTTGCTATAAGAAGTAGAACATGAAGACGCAAAATGTATATGACTTATCTTTGTATCAAAGTATTTTGAATTAGAAATCAAAATATTACGTTGATTCATAATTATCCGGCGTTTTATTGGAGCGTTTTTCATCAGGGTTTCGTTTATTATTTTTGTATGAAAATAATCTTTACTATTATTTTGGAAAAATAGATGTCGAAAACCGAGTCATATTTGTCATATTAGCTCTACAACTTCAAAAAAGATGAAAAGCAGCACAGTCATTTCGCGATCTCAACGAACTTTTTAATGGATGATTTCTCTTCTGTCCCACCACACATACCACATAACCTGATTGTTGAAATTTGATGGCCAACCTCATTCTGGCTTATCCTTCTAACTGGTATCACTTGATTTGAAACGGGAAAACCACTCTCTAGACTGCCTTTGCCAAAAAGTTCGTTGAGATCGAGAAATGATTGTGCTGCTTTCTATCCTTTCCCTAAGTGGTAGAGCATAATATGGCGAAAAGGACTATGGTTTTCGACACGCATTTTTCAAAAACAATAGAGAAGATTATTTTATTACAAAAATAATAAACAAAACTGTACTATTTACTGATGAAAAACGCGCCGATATAAACGCCGGATAATTATGCATCAACCTAATATTAATATTAGAAATGTCCTGAACCCATATCCGATGATTCCTCATACCATATTTCCAAGGGTTATGTCTGTCCACCCTACCCGAATCGTTTTAGGAATTAATGGAGAAGTGGAACTCAACACTATATGTGTTGTGATGCCATTCGTTATCTCAGGGGTGTCTAAACTATGACCATTAGAGGGCCACATTGCAAAAAAAAAATATCATTTTACATTTTTTCTACAACCATATTGAAAAAATTTAAAAAAGTCGGAAATATTTAAAAGTCTGATCCCATAATCATTTTACCTGTTTTTTTTTCTTTAGAGCCATATTGAAAAAATTTAAATATTTTCATGATTTTCGTTTGGGCCGCATCTCAAAGGGTTTTGGGCCGCACTTTAGACAAGCCTGCGTTATCTGGTTATGTTACCCAAGCAGGCGTCGGTGATCTAGTAGGTTAATGGCAACTCGCTCATCGTGGTTCATGTAGGAGTCCAATATAACGGATTGGAGTCGGGATAAAAACTTACAGGTTGTTGGTGAGTCAATACATGTATGCGAATGGCTGGAATCAATGTCATTGGATTCCTTAATGCTTGGAATATGATAGAACGATTCTCCCTTTAGTGGGAGTTTGATGGTCAATTCCAAACTGTACGACGTATTGGAGAGCCTGATGTTTACAATATTATAACTGAAAGGCACGCAATTGTACGATACGACAGGCAGTCTTATTAAGTCCCCAAATGGAGTCATTTGGTGGTTTGATTGACTATGTGTCTGCGATTCAGGGATTCTTTGTCCTGTTCAATAATCCTCTTTGAATGTTAGCAGTTAACACGTAACAAATTAGCAACGCATGGCGGAGACATTCTGAATATACTCTGGCGAGTTATATAGACAATACGGATTCTTATGAATCTAATCGTTTACTTACACATCAATGGTATTGAGAAAAAATAAATTTGGATCACTCCTCAATACATCTTTTCTTTGTCTCTCAGTGTGGTACTCTAACTAAAATATCTTTATTTAATAAGTTTATTGATTTATTTGAATCACCAATTTAATTAATAATTTAACTCGAAAATTAATTGATTTTAATTTTTTATGATTGCATTTAATATAGGTAAATTCAATATTAATTAAATTTGCTTTTATAGACAGTTATAAAATTTGAAAATGTCGAAATACCTATGTTTACTTTATTAACTCGTCCACAATAACGAATAAAACTAATTTCATCATCGGAAATATTGTATATATTTATACATATTATATTAATTAAATATATTTTTATAACAAATTCAGATACAATTAGAAATATTACTCATTATTGATTTCTCGAAATATGAATTTGAATTTATAACGGAATTTTGTAAATTAAACCACATATTGATATTTGTTATTGTAAATTTATTCAAAAAATACAAACATATACACACTGTTCGAGCGTCCAGTGACAAGTGACTGTGTCACTGGACGCTCGAACAGTGCGGTCGCTTGATAACGATTGCAGAAGCAGCAATCGAAACGTTGTGTATATGTTTGTATTTTTTGAATAAATTTACAATAACAAATATCAATATGTGGTTTAATTTACAAAATTCCGTTATAAATAAAAACAACCACCAAAGCTTTAATAATTTAATGAATTTGAATTATTAGATCTTTAAATTTTAATTTAAATATATTGATATATGTATAATTTAAAAATAAATCATGATGAGATTCGATAATGATGCAATTATAATCTGAATATTAATATAACAGCTGAGAGGAATCAAAACTTATGAATAAAATATAAAAATATTTAATACTTTAATAAATATTTTATTTGTACGTAAAAATTAAAAAAAAATAGTTAACATTAAAAAATTGCTAAACACTTGATTCGAATTCAAATTAGTAAATTAGTACATTTGACAATACCAAAACAAAAAGATACCAATGACTTTAGAAAAGCTAAAATAAATGTGGGATGTTTGAAAATAAAATTCTTCATGTCAGAAGAAAAAATATAAATTCAAAGGGTATTTTCATAAATGGAATATAATGAGGAATTACTTAGATGACTTCTTAGCAAAATTAAACATAATTAAATATAAGCGGATAGAGAATATATTTTTCAATTCAGGATTAATCCGAAAATCAAAAAAATACTTATATTATACATATTATATAGTTAAATTTGAATAGAAATATGATAATTTAAAACCTAGTTAACCTGTTCAGAAATTAATAATTCTAAATCTGTTAAAGAGTAAATTATTAAAAAAAAATTTTTATTTAAATTTACCATGTATATTTTATATTATTAAATCTTTAATAAATGTTATAAATCACAAAAATATGTTTACTTAATAAAATCATATAAGTATTTTTACATTTTTAATAAGTTGTATTATTTTTACATGAATTCTTTTATATTAAATAAATACATAAATATGCAAATAAAATAAATTTAAAATATATATATATTTCAAAATTATAGTAACAATATCTAAATTCTTAACAATTTTAGATATTATTCGAATATTACATCTGTTTACTTTTTACTTTACTTTTGTACTTTTATTGATATTTGAATTCCTTATAGATCAAATTTCAAGTTATAATTTTGAGAGGACAGTAAACTTGGCTCAAAGATACTCAATGAAAGCAATTAAGAAGAGTGGTTTAGAGCAGTGCTCCGCAACCGGTGTGCCGCGGCACACTGGTGTGCCTTAAAGGAGATAATAATAATAATAATAATATAATAATAATTATATAATAATAATAATTATGCGGATTTCTAAGTTTCATTTGATCGCGGCGGCACACCTGTATCTCCTTTAAGGCACACCAGTGTGCCGCGGCACACCGGTTGCGGAGCACTGGTTTAGAGGAACCGACTCGTGGGTAGATAAAAGGCGCGGCGGGGAAACAATATAAAGGGGGAAGTGAGATGACTCAGAAATAGACGTTTGGAGAGATATGATTATTGGGGCCAAGAACATTTATTATAAATTCAATTATTTGGAATCTTTTTTTGATTTGAGAAAGATAGATAGAGAGATTGAAATTAAATTATAATTTATAGAATTAAGAATTATCCAATTTGATTATCATTTAAAGATGTGAACAAGAATTATAAAAAGGGCAAAGGAACTGATAATAAGTAAATCATTGGTCAAAAAAATTTGGAAACTATTATAAAGAAGCCTACTTAGATCTAGAATTATGAGATTTAAATCGCTTTATTTAATTAATGTTTCAACGAAGAGGTCTTTTATATAAAATTAGTAAACAAAATAAAATGTAAAAATTTCAAAATTTAAAGATTATTTTTAAGGTTAAACCCAAACCCATTGATTCATTATTTTCTAATAAATACATGATACCGTCTTTTTTATCAACCAATAATTCTAAAAATAAAATAAAAATCTAATAAATATTGGGAATTGTTTTTTAGACACGAGTATGAATTTAATACTTTGAAATTATTAAAAGCAAAAGGTGAAATAACTTTTCCATGGAGAATATTGTAGGATGGCAAATGTTCAATTAATTGGTCCCCTCGGGGCTCCAGTTTAACAAGTGATGTAATGTACTTCAGCCACAGGGAAGAGTGTATCAAGCAAAAGCAATTTTAAATCGAGTCCGAGTGACATTTGGATGCACTATCAAATGCCAAACGGTTTCGATGGACGTAACCGATTTCATAAAAAAAGAGAGCACGAATAGGAAAATTTATCTCCACATTCTGTTACAAATCCGACCTTTGAGAGGAACTCTCCCCAGAGACAAATAAATAATCAAGCACACCAAACAGAAGAATACATTGGATTTTTTTTAAATTAAAAACCAGAAACATGATAGTTATCTCAGTGGAATAGATGTTATATATATATATATATTATGTATTTAAGAGTATGATTATAATCATTAAATATTCACATATATAAGTTCAAGGATTTATATATTCTATCGTATGTGGTAAGATTATATATACTAGATATAAATATATATGAATATGTACATACTTTAGCGCTCCCAAAGGATAAGTAAAATATTTCTGATCCGTTAATAATGTTTGTTTTTATAAAAATCTTTCTTACATAAGTTATAAAAAAAATTTGGTTGAGTTTAAAAGGAGAAAATAAGAAATTCTTTATATAATATTTTGATTAAAAATTTTAAAAAATTTTAATTTAACTAAAATAATTTTCAATTTTAATATATTATTTATTAGTTATTTGTGTTAGATAATTTGAAGAATAACTAAATATAACGTAAATTCAAGCTCAAAGACAAAGTTTAGAAGAAATTTTAAAATTTATTTTGAATTTTTTTGAATTACAAAAAAACATTAAATGACAATAAAACTATTAATCTTATAATAAATCAAAATTAAGTTGAATTTTCTATTGCTCAAGTTACTTTTACTCTTTAAGTCATTGAACCAAAACACAGTCCAATAAACATACGATATATGACCATAAAAACACATAACAACACATAAAAAAATATGATAAAAAATTTATAAAAATACTTGATCTTAATTCTAAATATCAAAATAATCTGAACTAATTTTCATTATTATATCCATAAATAGGAGTTGTAATTTTTATTTGGTTTCCACAAAAAGCCAATTAAAACATTTATACCGGTTTGTTATTCGTATACCATTTCGAAAATATCTAGTTTATTTAATTATCAGAAAATTATTCATGTAAATAATAAGCTAGTATTTAAAGGAAAACAAGTATATTACATTAGTATAATATTTTGATAATGATGCCATTTCCCATCATCATTGATTTGCATATATAACAGTAACGCTTAAATATATTCATTAAATTTAAATTCACAATATTTATGATGTTAGGGATATAATGAAAGTAAATGATTTTTTTTATTTATTGTTTAGAGGTATTTATACAATTTTTTATCTTTATTAAAAAACTTAAATATACTTGTTTTTACTACATCAAACTTTAATCAATTACACATGAACAAATAGAAAAAAGATGATTTTTCTCGAGTATAAAACCAATGCAAAGTGAATGATTCGTGATGATATGTAAAAAATCTCCTCATGTGAAATTTGGTGCGAAAATAACCCTTATCTTCCTATCGTCGATCGCTAATACTACCACTTCCGGTTTCCGGATTTGCACCAAAAATTGGTCAATTCATCCCACTGATGCATTAAGTAAATATACCAAATTTCATCAAAATCCGTTAAGCCCTTCAGGCTGTACACATCTATACGGACGGACGGACAGACATCATACTAAAAATACTTTTTCTGTTAATAAAATGCATGATTCGTGGAGATATGTAAAAATCTCCACATGTGAAATTTGGTGTGAAAACAATACCTCCCTTACTATCGTCGGTCGGTAAAAATTGACTACGATCCTCCATGAATGTAGACGTTCATCCATTCAACACGAATGCCCGAAGCTTCAAAACGCTTTGAACCAAACGCACTATCATGACCATCATTTATCTCATCATTACTAACATTTAAAATCACAGTTAAGGTGTCAAAACACACAAACGACATTCTCTGAGCTATGTCAAGAAAAATTAATCATTAAAGGATACTTTGTTAATTTAAAATAAAACATTAATATTTTTTATAGTTCAATTTATTCTAAATTGTAACAATAGTTCCCAAATCTATAAATTTGAATAAACTATAAGTAAGTTAAATCTGTTAAATCCGTGGCTAGATTTTCAATGAATTTTTGGTTATTTGAAAACTGAGGAATTTCAATTAGCAGTGCATATGAAATAGGAAAACAAAAACAACACAATGTTGAGTTTCGGGACAGTGAATGGCAATATGTAGAAGACTACTAACATCGAAAGGAGAGTTTAAATTGAATAAATGTTTTTGTTTGGAAGGGATTTTATTTGTTCTTCGTGGAATAAGCGTTTGCATATTGCCGAGTTGTTAATTGAAAAGTCAATTCTTACCCCTTGAGGAAAGCATCCGTCTCGTTCCAACCGTCCTTTTACCTCTTCAATTCATCTGACTGATGGACTGAATTGAATTCAAATGAATTCAATTTTTATTTTTTTAGTATTCATTTTAACCAACATTGGAAAATTTCATCTAAGTAGTTAATAATATAAATATTCATTAGACTTTATTTTAAATAATTAAGTTCTCAAATAAATAAATAATTATTTTCATTCATTAATAATTAAAATGAAATTAAAATTTAATCTAAATCTAAAATTAAGAATAATTATTATTGAACTATTTTATTATTATTAATATGAAATAGTGTTGAACATCTGAGCATCTTGGTAATAAATATTAATTAACATTTCAATTTTAAATAATAAATTATTAATTTTAATTTTATTCAAAGAGACATTATAGATGAGAATGATTTCAATCTTCTCGATATTATTTTGTAAATTTCATAAAAATTTAATTTTAAAAACATTTAATTCTTCATATACAATATAAAATATATACATATATATATATAACTGTTTGATAAAAAAAATCCACAACCTAATTAATAACATAATATTTTAATATGAGTACATATTAAGCACAATATACAGCATAATCCTCTTTAAATATTATTAAAATTAAATTAAAATTTGAATATATAATTTTATTATACCTCTATATATATAATATATATATATATCCTAAAGTCCTAAATAAATAAAATAAAAAAGTCTAAGTGATTTCATATAAAGACAAAAAAAAACTATTATTATTATTTTAAAAAATAAAAAAGTAATATTAACTAATATTTGTTTATATATATAATCATGTATATAATGTAGAAGAAGAAATTTTTACTATCTCGCCAGTTTTGAAAGTTCCTGAATCATTTTCACTAAGGTTGAGAAAAATGTCTTGTGTGTGTGTGTAGACAAGATTGAGCTAGAATCATGAAATTTGGTACATAGGCATTATTCAAAATTTGTAGTTTTCTATCAACATTTGAGAAATTATTGTAAACGATTTATTGTTGCTCAAAAAATTGGAAGATGCAGATCTAAATCGGAAAATAAAAAAAAAAAAAAACTTTTGAGAAGTGTAGCTCAACCGGAAGAGGGTTATTACCTACAACGTTTTGATTTTTTTTCTCTAAAGTGACCGTAAAAATAAAGATATATGTTTGATAATTTTTCACATGATTAAAAATTGTATAAAACTGCTATATATATATAATTTCAGCTTGATTGAATCGATTAAAGTACTGGAATTAATTTTTTAATCTCACGCGCCAACACGTGCCATCAACAAAGAGCCAAACATGCGCTGGTTTAATAAATATTATTTATTAATTTTAATTTATAGTTTATAATTAATTAAATTTAATCTAAATATAATATATTATGTTATTTAATATTCAAATTGCGAGATAGTCAAGTGGAGACACTCCAACTAATTTTAAAAGAAATCGTTAAATATTAAATTCAATTTAAATAAGTAATTCTTATGGTCTGTTGTAAAAAGACAATTCAGTCCTCGCCATTATTCCTCACGAAAAAATAATTAAGTTTCTTAGGGTAATGGCTCTTTTATTTACTTTACCTTGATGGTTATATGCAATTGTTTAACCCGTCTAAAGTCACCTCTTGAATTTATTAAGGGCATTGGGTCCTTTCGAGAAGAGAAACTGTCTTTTTTCCTTGGCAGTGTCTTTCCATTTGGCCAATTCAATTCAAGTTCAATTCTCAAATCCGCTTTACCTCAGGTGGCTGTTTTAAGTGAAATAGAGCCGATAAAATAAATCCTTAGAAATTATTCTGCTAGTGCTCCTTATTTCGATCCTAATTAAGACGTCTAATTATTTTTAATTAATACAATTTTTAAATTTTAAAATATTTTTATTTTATCTAACATATACATGTTTATGATAAGTTAGTAGAATATTTTTTGAAATATCAAAAATTGTATAAATAATTACAAAAAAATTTTTGATTAATTACTTGAAACTATTTTAATTTAAATTAAACATTTCCTTCTGTTTTTATTACCATACAATTATTGAATATCTCTCAAATAATATAATCAATCATTGTGTATATTTTAATTTTGATACCCTTTAATAATTATACACAATTGCAACGTTAATTTAAATTCATTTTAAATATTAATATTTTCATAATTATTGAACTTATCAAATTTTACGTTTAATACGTTAATTATTTTTCTTGATGACACATTATTTTGACTTATCTTTATTGTATGGTGACGTAAAAATATAATCACCATAATGGCGGTGTGGTCAGGTAATCAACCGGTTGAGAAAGCACATTATCATTACCTGCCAAAAGCCCCCCTTGGTGTTTATATTTTTCCGTCACTGTACATGCCTATATATTTGTAAGATTATTATTTATTATTGATTTTTTTAAAATAATAATTAACTTATTTTTAACGTTCTTATCCAAATTTGATATAATTTTTAATTGATTTTTTTTTATTACTTACTTTAAATATAACCAATTCACATATTTTTCTGATTAATTCAAATCAAACAGATCTATTTATTTAATTCAATTTGTTAATGCATGTGTTTAGAAAATTGAAAAAAAAAAATTGAACTTTTTAATTTATTAATGATTTTTCATAATATTATAAATACGCATTTCAATTGATAAATAATTGATTAAATAACCACCATTTAGAAAATTAAAATAAAAATAAATAAATTTTTCATAATTGCAATAACCTCATTATGTATATGCAATAAAATTTATTGTTGAATTGTTTATTAAAAAAAATAAATAAAAATATGTTAACTCTCTATGAGTTTTATCAATATTCACCTATGCTAATGAAAGTAATTTAATTTAATTAAAAAAATATAAATAAATATTATATATTTATTCATTCTTTTTGTAAAAAGATTAATTATAAGGAAAAACTAATGGCATTTCAAAAATTAAAAAAAAAGAAATCTTTACAAGTTTATATTTATCAATTCCATTGAGAATTCAACTGTTATGCTACTTCGTATTCAATTAACATCCTGCTTTATGGAGTGGAAGCGAAGACACTAATGGGTTCCTTTATATGATATAAAATCGCGACTTCTTTGATATGTGGACACTTTTTCGTATTCTTATGGTCTTTTGCTTGGCTCCTGACCAAGTATTAGTATACATTAATGAAAAAAGTGAGTTATTATATACCATAAACTGAAATAGAGTCAAATTGGGTATAATTTGAATGTTAATAATTATATTTTATATATATATATATATATATATATATAAATAAGAAGGGAAATTTAACGGTCTTCAACATTCAATGTGGTTAGTGTATTGTTTTACATTAATTTTTCATATCTATATATTTAATACGATAGTGTCCGTCTGTACGCAAAAAACTCCAGAGCCTAAACTACAAGGAGTAAGGTAACCAAATTTTTCTGAGGAGAAGGGTGATGAAAAATAAAAAAGAAATTAGAACCTTAGGTAACTCCTGAGCTGAGCTGCGGGTGTTCCATTTTCCAGAAAGATATATAAAGGAGAGTGTTTGAATGTATGTCATTTGTATACTTTTTTGCTGTCATAGAAACAGATATATATATATATATATATATATATATATATATATATATATAATTAGAACCTCTCTCTCTCCCTCTATTTAAAATTTTAAAAAATTGAGTGTTCTAGCCAAATTAAGAAATTTAAATTCCTCATGCAACATTGATAGGTAAATTGGTAGGTGAATTGGACTGTAAGAAAAGACATATGATTAGAGAAATTGGGGAAAAATCAACCGAAATGTAATTAAACAAAAAAAATTGAAGAATTAAGATACGGATACGACTTACATACAATTAACATACAAAATGTAGAATTTGAAAAAGTATAAATATTTAAATACTTAAGATCTCTAATCACGAAAGATAATAATATTCGAGAAGAATTTAAATCGACGTTGTAATTGAGTAACGCCGGTTATTATGCAGTAAAGGGGCTTATCGCATCAAAGAGGATCAAAATTAAAATATATAAAACAATTATTTTTCATGTTGATCGATGACTAGGGTGACCATATTTCGAAAACACCAAACCGGGACAAATGGTATACCTTTTTTTACCGACCGACGATAGTAAGGGAGGTATTGTTTTCACACCAAATTTCACATGTGGAGATTTTTACATATCTCCACGAATCATGCATTTTCTAAACAGAAAAAAGTATTTTTAGCATGATGTCTGTCCGTCCGTCTGTCTGTCCGTCTGTCCGTCCGTCCGTATAGATGTGTACAGCCTGAACGGCTCAACCGATTTTGATGAAATTTGGTATATTTACTTAATGCATCAGTGGGATGAATTGATCAACTTTTGGTGCAATTCCGGAAACCGGAAGTGGTAGTATTAGCGATCGACGATAGGAAGGAAAGGGTTATTTTCACACCAAAGGAGATTTTTTTATATATCACCACGAATCATGCACTTTGTATTGGTTTTATCCTCGAGAAAAATCATATTTATTAGTTTTTTCTTGATTTAAAATTATATGACGTCATCCAGCCATTCATGACGTCACAGCCTGGTCTTGCATATATATTATAAATAAAATAAAATTAAAAATGTTTATATTTATTATTTATGTATCCATATCTGTTTTTTATTACATTAATAGATATATTAAAATTATTTGAAATTGTTTCTGTAGCTGGAATTTAATTTATTTCAAACAGTCGGTCGGTTCGGACCTGGCCACAGGTCAACTTATTTAGAACTAAATTGAAAAAATTTTGAAAAAAAAATTACGAAATGTCCTAAATATTGAAAAAACAGTAGGGTGTCCCGAAGACATTTTTCGGGACGCCGGGACAGAGCACCTAAAGACGGGACGTTTGGTCACCCTATCGATGACTCTGGGAGACGAGAGTAGATTTGGAGTATTTGTGAGATTAATATTGTTCTCAGCATTTATAGATCAAAGGAAGATGACGTCACAGGGGGGATGGCGGAGATGGCATAACGAGAAATAATGTCCAGATATAGTTAAGGTTATAAAATCGAGAAGCCTGGGATGGGAAGGCGACGAGGTTGGAATTGGAGAAACTAGAAATTGGGAGAAACCGATTGGGAAACATCTGGTCGAAGACCAAGGACCAAGGTGGGTGGACAATGAAGGAAGGGACATGGGAGAGATGGGACAGGGTAGGATTTGGTTGTAGCTCAGGATAGGGACGCTTAGAGAAATGTGGATGCTGCGGCTAAGAACTTTCGAAAACTGTAGAGACACAGAGTTATATAAATATAATATATACAATAATAATATATAATTAATTTACTGATTAAATTAAAATATATTTTACAAGAAAACAAATACATGTCTTATCTACTTATACTGATTGAAACAAAATGGATGAAAACCTTTTACATACAGACTTTCAACCAAATACTTTGAATCACTCGGGGGTACAGGGGGCGGAGCCCCCGTCTAGGTTTGAACAGCGCCGAAGGCGCTCGGAGCAGCTAGTTTTAATTTATTATATATAATTATAAATAAATAATAAATTTTTCATCATTTATAATTACTAATAACTAAGTTAATTATATAAATTAATTTATTATTAGAAACAGAGATAAGAGATAGGATATCTAGTATAAGCGAATTTAGTTCAAAACAAATAGGGATTATATATATTTAAAACATTTTCATTCAATTGAATAAAAAATCTAGTCACTATTGCGTTCACTCTCTCATTACGAGATTTCTTATAATAATTCCTTTTTTATTCTTTATATATATATATTAACTCTTAAATAGCAAAAGTTGACATTAAATAAACTATTACACATAAAATTAAAAAGATATAAAAGATTCAAAAAATTTTAAAATTTTGAGTTATATTTTACTGTCAATTAATGTGTTTTAGGGATTAACTTTGTGATTGCTTCTATATCATAGGATTATATTTACGTTCATAATATACATTATTCAATCTCTATTAAGACCTCGTCAATCAATATCGTTTGTATTGAATAGTTCTTACTAGAGATTTTCTCTCTGATGATATGTTTTATAAAATTTCACTCAAAACACTAATTTGATGTTCTACCAATGAATATTGATAATGTTATTAATCCTCAGATTTTGAGTAAAGTTATTTAAAATTTGAATAATAAACAAATAAATACTATGAAAAAATATTATAAAACTATTTTTTATTTACATAATATTTTATAACATTTTTATAACGTTTTTATTATCAACTTCGCTTCTTGTCTGTCTGTTCGCTCTTTTGACAAATTGAAATCGATTTTTCATCATCTTTAAATTGAGATAGACTTTTGAAAATTTTTATAGATATTTCAATGGATCTCTAGAAGGTATGGAAGAAATATAATTGAATTATAATTAATTAATTGTAATGTAATTAGAGATTAATGGCCTTTAGTATTTAAATTTGAAAATAAAATTATTATTAAACGAATTCAAAAACTGTCCAGCTGTTAAGACGGCTTCATGTCGTGAACCACCCTTTATTATTGGCGAAAAAAAGCAGAATTAAATTCACGATACGATACTATACGTATCTAATCATTAACGCATTATTTATTATTTGCTCCAGCAATTAAAAATATGATACAATTTGCTTGGTACGCGTCCAAATTATTAGATAATCGTGAAATATTTTACAATGTTAATTTAAAATTTGTTACCTACTTTAATATATAGTATTGTAATAAGTATATTATAGTGAAAAATAATAAAAGATTAATTTCTTAGTTCTTAATCTATCAATTTTATTGCATAATCAAAAAAATTGTTAGTTTATGTGTTTAATAAAATCTTTAATATTACAAAAATTTGACTTGATGTTTTATATAAATAAATAAAACCTTAATGCGCCCAACGGTTTTAGTTGTATATGATACAATTCATCCATAAACTTTGTCAGGCTTATAGAAAAATTATTTTATTCTTTTTAGTCCATGAATAAAACGTTATTTTATAAAAAAAATTTTATATTTATTATATACTAGCTGATCAGAGCGCCTTCGGCGCTCTTCACACCTAGACGGGGGCTCCGCCCCCTGTACCCCCCCCCGAGTGTCCCTATTCTGAGCTATAACCATCTAACTCCTACCCTATCCTATCTCTCTCACGTTCCTTCCTACATTGTCCACCCTGTTCACAATTAGTCTTCCAAACGGACGTTTTCCAATCGAACTCCCACCAATATATTTTCCTCTCCCATGCTAGCCATGTGCCCTGTCGGCCCCAGCCTTCTCTATTTTATGACCTATAATTTAATAATTTTGATCCCCTTTGATAATAATTTCCCGATTGCAACCTCGATTTAAATTCTTTGCAAATATTATTCTCTCTGATACTAATTATTTTGTCTTATCACTATTAATTTCAAACCCCATAAATTTTCCTGCCTCGATTAATTTTTTTATGCTACTTTAAATGTTAATAATTTATTTAAAAAAAAATCAGAGTAAACAAAATAAAAATAAAATATAAAATTAGCATAACACTAAACTACTATAAAAATAATATTAAAAAATATATCTATATATATAAAAGGCAATGTCTGTGTGTCTGTCTGTGTGTCTGTCTGTGTGTCTGTCTGTCTCTTATAGACTCAAAAACTACCCGTCCGATTACGGTGAAACTTTCAGGGATTGTTGTGGGCATCCCAGGGAAGGTTTTAGTGTAGTTAAATCCAAAATTAATTTATCCAAAATTAATTTAATTAGTAATATATTGCTAAAAGTCTGTAGTGTCACAAAACTATCGACAGATGGCGCTACATATAATTTTCCAAATTCAAATATTTTTAATTTTTTTTAAACTGTCAAAAATAACATACCCATAATAACAGTTGTATTAAAAATAGAAATATAAATCACAATGTAAGTAAAATATTGAATCGTTTTATTTATATTGTTTCAATTAAATCCAAAATTAATTTAATTAGTAATATTTTGGTAGTCTATAGTGTTACAAAACTATCGACAGATGGCGCTACATATAATCTTCCAAATTCAAATATTTTTAATTTTTTTTAAACTGTCAAAAATAACATACACATAATAACAGTTGTAATAAAAATAGAAATATAAATCACAATGTAAGTAAAATATTGAATCGTTTTATTTATATTGTTTCAATTATTGTTTGAATATATATTAAATTTATATATAGATTTATTAAGTATAATAATTCCATTTACTTCAAATTTTTTTAATTTTTTATTTAAAAGTATATCTTATCTTATTATGCTAGCTAAAATTGTATATATCTATCTATATATATATATTGGTTCTCAAAAACCGCTCTAACGATTTTTTTCAAATTCACACTAGATATAGTATTTATAAAGAAAAATTAAGTTTTATTGATGATATCTCTTGAAACATACAGCTTCATTATTAATTTCTTAATTGAAAATTATATATGGAAAACGTCAAAATTGGCCTCCATTTTTATTTGTATTAATATTTTTTTTTATTTAAAATATTTTAAAATTTATTATTTAATTTCGAAATAAAATTAAAAATATTTATTTTTAATAAAATATATATAGATATTTATTAATCTCTCTCAAAAAAAAAAAATAAAATAAAAAACATCAAATCTGCCTGCTAAGACAGTAAAAAAATGACAATTTTTTATCTAAATATATTTAGTCCAGATGGTAAAGTGATGTTTTAACGAGTGGATTTCGTCGGTTCGAAACTCTCCGGGTGAATCGTTATTTAAAAATGAAAATGAAAATAATGAATTTGTTATTTTTTTTCTTTTTATCTATTGTTTACATTTTAATAAATTACTATTTTATATTTATTTATTCATTGTTCTTTTATTAAATTTAATATTTATTAATATTATTTATTATTAATTTATATATTGATGACATCACAAATGACATTTATATTGAAATTTGACTCCCGCCTTTTTTTAAAGAATATTGTATTAATATTTTTTTTATATTTAAAATATTTTAAAATTTTTTATTTAATTTCGAAATAAAATTAAAAATATATATTTTTTTTATATTTAAAATATTTTAAAATTTTTTATTTAATTTCGAAATAAAATTAAAAATATATATTTTAATAATATTTTATAATTATAAATTACGATATATATTTATCAATAATAATGAATTATTTTTTTTTAACTTAATTACAGAGCCGAGGGTCGGGGTCCCGGTATGATCTTAATATATTGTGAGAATTAGATAAATAATGTAGAGAGAAAAAAATATTTAAAAATAGATATTTATTTAAATGAAATAAAATTATTTAATTTACAGAATGAAAATGTCTATAATAATGTCTAAACATTTTTTCTTTATAATTTTACATTATAATAATACTAATTACAGTAGTTATAATATATGGGGAATTTTCAACTTTGACTGCCGATTTGACCATGTTCCCAAACGAATTTTAAAAAAACCAAGACCACTTTACATTTACACATTTTAAGCTCTAATCGAATCCAAAATCAAAATTTAAAAAATCGAAAAACAAACTCACAGATATATAGATTTTATAAATGAACATTTATACAATTTATTTTAATTAATTTGAAACATTTTAGGAAACAAATTTTTAATGGGTCATTTTTAGAAATCCCATTTAACAATTATAATAAATAATTAAAAAATTGTAAAATTTTTAAAGTATATAAAAATAAATTGTATAAATTGGTTAAAGGGTCGAGTGATAGTTCGGTGTCCCAGGTATATATTTTATATTAACACGCCTACTTTTCTGTATAATAAAGATATAAAGAATCATATTTTAATTTTTATATAACCAAGAAATCATTTTTTCACTTAAAATATAGTTGTAAAGCCCAAATCTCCGATCCATATAACATCATCGACTGGGCCGCTACCAAAAGGAGTCTTCTCTTGCTCTGACTAGGGCCACCGGTATTTGCCATTAGTCTCGAAAAAATAATATTAAATTTTATATAAATTTATAAATTAGAATATTTGAATTTGTTTAAATTTTAACACATGTAATCAATCATATGCATAAAGAATAGAAAATTTTGAAAATCAACTTGGTATTAAATTCAGAAAAAAAAAATACTCATATATAGAATATATAGACTATTCGAATATAATTGAAACTCTTTCTCTCCCTCTATTTTAAATTTGAAAAAACGGAGTGTTAAGAAATTAAGATTCCTTATACAACATGGATGGTTAAATGAATTGGGCTCCCTACCTCCCTGAGAAATTCACATTAAAAATGTTTATAATATTTTAGTTTATTAAATCAAACTATTATTTTTTTATTTCAATATTTTTAATGTTAATACAATAATTTTTATTTTATAATCTATAAAATAATTTAATTATTTTTAAAAACAACGGTCTTCAATTACAATTTTTTTACTCTCTACTGACTGTTCATTTCATAACTGAAAATAGTGTCGAATAGAAATAGACGATATTACTTGGATTAATCTTATTATGCTAGCTAAAATTGTTTGTTTGTATTATTGAGGACCCCAGTTCAATTCATTTTAATCAGATTGATGCAATGATGCAACATTTAATAATTGTAATAAATAATTAATTGTAGATTAATATTTTTTAAAGGGTCGAGCGACAGATCGGTGTCCCAGGTATTAATATTACCAGCCAAACCCAATAATAATGAATCATTTTTTTTAACTTAAGTACCGAGCCGAGGCTCGGGGTCCCGGTACTTCAGCATTTAAATTGCCATTAAATATGCAGGTAATTGGAACTCCAACATGTAATATTAGCAAATATTCTGGGATGGGAAAAATACTAAGATCATGTCATGTCCTATTAAATATTTTGAATTTTATTTTGAATCATACAATGGTAATGAAATATTGTAGGTAGACTTTTGAGACAAACAATAAAAATGTCTATAAAATAAGAGAATATACTTATTCCGAAAACTGTTAATTAAAATGTAATAACTATTAACAATTAATAAAGTAGAAATAATTTTCGAACAAATAAAAATGTAATAATTATTAACAAAAAAAATAAAAAATAAAAATAAATTATTAACAAAATAAGTTGACCTGTGGCCAGGTCCTAACCGACCGACTGTTTGAAGTAAATTAATTTCCAGCTACAGAAACAATTTCAAATAATTTTAATATATCTATTAATGTAATAAAAAAACAGATATGGACATAACAAAAATATTTTTAATTTTATTTTATTTGTAATATATATGTAAGACCAGGCTGTGACGTCATGAATGGCTGGGTGACTTATATATAATTTTAAATTAAGAAATATTCGTGGAGATATGTAAAAATATCCACATGTGAAATTTGGTGTGAAAACAATACCTTCCTTACTATCGTCGGTCGGTAAAAAATAAAAATAAAAATGTAATAATAAAAAATAAAATTTCAATTATATTAATTTAATAAATTATTATTATTATTATTATTATTATTTTCACGTATTAAACGGTATATTATTATTATTATTATTATTTGTAATAATTCCAATAAAAATAAATAAAAATAAAAACCAAAAAAAAAGTGCAATTAAAACTAAAATTTCAATTATATTCATTTAATACATTATTATTATTATTATTAAGTGTTCAGTTATCATATACGTAGATATGTATGCAGACACACATGCAAATATTGGGAAACATCCGGTGGAAGACCAAAGATCAAGGTGGGTGGACAATGAAGGAAGGGACATGGGAGAGATGGGACAGGGTAGGATTTGGTTGTAGCTCAGGATAGGGACTCTTAGAGAAAAGTGGATGCTGCGGCTAAGAACTTTCGAAAACTGTATAGACACAGAGTTAGATAAATATAACATATACAATAATAATATATAATTAATTTACTGATTAAATTAAAATATATATTTTCTAAGAAAACAAATATATGTCTTATCTACTTATACTGATTGAAACAAAATGGATGAAAACCTTTTACATACAGACTTTCAACCAAATACTATGTATCACTCGGGGGTACAGGGGGCGGAGCCCCCGTCTAGGTGTGAAGAGCGCCTGGAAGGCGCTCTGATCAGCTAGTTATATATTAAAATCTTACGTGAAAATCCAATTATGAGATCAAATTTTCTTAATTAAAATAATTTACTCACATAATCTTAAAAATTAATAGTATTAAATTATAGCCGTAATGTGAATGTTTTCAAAGTTTAAAAGGCCAATAAGATCAATTGAGATATTGTAAATATCAATAGATATATAAAAAGATTTTTTCTGCACATTGCTCAGAATTTAAATTACCGCCAAATTATCGCCACCAGCGCCTCTATGATCTAGTATGGTAACTAAACTATTTTTAATTAATATTCTTTATAATTTTTTTAAAATTTTTCTAATTAAAAAATCGAAAATCGGGCTTCGAGGTCTGGTGGCCAGCCCCTTTGTGCTTCCGTGTAAAAAATTCCAGGTCCCTGCGTGCGATAGTTTTTGCTGGAGAGCTCGGTCAAACAAACACACAGACAAACAGACAAACAAACAGACAGACACATTACACTTGCTTTTATTATTATAGATTATTTACTAAATATTGCTTTATTTTCTTCTATTTTTCTTTCGTAATAGTATTTGATGAATATATTTATTAATATTAAATATAACTAATTATTCTAAGAGAATGTTATTTTTAAATGTTTTACAAGTGTATCATCCTATTATTATTATATATGGTATTTAGCCAGAAAAGTTTGAAAGCCCTTAAGTTAAGGGTAATCGTACATTTACTATTCATAGAATGGCACTTGGACCTTCTAATTCTAATCGATGTTGTAAATGACTTTTATCTATTTTAGTGTCAGTCAATTTATTAAATAAATTTATTTTATATGAAAATTTTTCAGTAAAATCAAAATTAACAAAATTATAAAAGAAACAGTGATTTTTTTTTGACAAATAGAAGTTTTTAAATAAACAAAAGAAGAGACTCAATTAAAAGTCATTTTATTTAAGTATAATTTAAAAATCTTACATTTATAAATATTATTGCAAAATTGAATAATATGAAATATATTATTTTGATAATAATTTGAATAGAAATATTAAAATCCAAAAAGTGATGTAAGTTCTTTTAATTATTCTTATTTTAAATTGTGAAATAATATTACATTTGAATTATAAATTGAAAAGATGTTCAGTCCAGATATTTTGGATATTATGGTCTCAAAAACATAAAAAGAATTGAAATAAAAAATAATTTTACAAAGAAAGCAATGTATAATAATAATATTTAGATATGAATTGATAATTCCTTCAATGATTAGATTATATAGATTTTAAAGCAATTTTTCATAAAAGAATTTAAAAAAATGTCATTATATAAAAAAAATATTACGGGACTAGTTAAAATATAAAATCAATGAAATAAATAATTATTAAATAAGTATTAAATAATAATATTATTCTAGTTCCAACGGAATAATATTTTTTATTTTGTTACAAACACAGAGATAAACAAATGTAATGCTTTTCTAATATCACATCCAACCCTAGGACCCACGCGTCTCGTGTTTTATTATTTAATAACTTAAAATATTATTATTATAAATATTATTTTTTATTGGAATTAATTATTGTTTTTATTTTGTTTTCATATTTTTGACCCAAATGACTTTAAATTATAGCGACTATAAAAATAAGCTTTATCAAAACAAGATTTCATCTAATTTTAAATAAAAAAATAGTGAAAATATTTTATAGCTATTTTTAAATTGTATTAGTTTGTTATATTATATAAAACTTAAATAAAGCTTTTTTTAAATTAATTTAATAATTTTATTTATTTTAATGAATAATTTTATTTATATTTATTAATCATTTTCTTTAATACATAACCCTGTAATTATATACATTATTATCTACAAAATAATAGTTTTATATTATATTATTGGAGAAAGAGATTAAACCTCAATTCATTAATAATATATGTATGTAAATATTTAAAGGAGCAAAATGCATATAAATAAATTATTAAGTATTATCTTCAAAATTAAATTTTTGTAAATTACATATGTGTTGTTATTTAATGTTTAAATAATGAAAATAATCAAAATTTAATCAGAATTAAAAATATATAAGATTTTTTATTTTTATAAGTAATAGATATAATATATAAATAATATACATTATCAATATATATGGATATGGGAAGCAAAAAAAATCATTAATGATGTATAAATACAATCTCTTCATGAATTTATTGGGTTGGCAACTAAGTAATTGTTGATTTTTTTAAGAAAATCAAAGACAATTTTTTCATGGAACTAAATAACTTTATTCTGTAATGTATTGCCCATTTTGATCAATAACCTTTTGCCATCTTTCAGGCAGCATCATAATCCCACATTCATAAAACTTCTGGTTTTTATTAGCAAAACATCATCATCATTATTAAAATTTTTACCATTCAAGGAGTTTTATAAAGATCGAAACAAAAAGTAATCAGATGGTGCAAGGTCAGGGCTATATGGTGGATGTGGGAAAACATCCCAATCAAGCTCCAATAATTTTTGCCGAGTCACGAAAGATGTGTGTGGCCTTGTATTGTCATAATGGAATACAACACCTTTCCGATTTGTCAATTCAGGCCGCTTTTCTTCAACTGCATTTTTTAATATCGTTAGTTATTCAATGTAGACAACAGAATTGATTGTTCGGTTGGGTAGTAAGAGTTCAAAGTAGATAATTCCTTTGTAATCCCACCAAAATGATAACAAAACCTTCTTTTGATTTGATCTTGTCTGAGCTGGTTCACCTGACCTGCTCCACGTTCTATTCCGCTTCATATTGTTAAAAACAATCCATTTTTCATTGCCAGTTTTCAGTAGTTTTAAAAATGGATCATTTTCATTACGTTTCTTTAGCAAATCGCAGCTGTTAATGCGTTGCGTTAATTGTGTTTCTTTCAGTTCGTGTGGAATCCATGTATCGAGTTTTTGAACATAGCCAAGTTGTTTTAAGTGTTTTTCAATGCATGTATGTGATACCTGAAGCTTTTCCGCAATCTCACGTGTTTTACTGTGACGATCCGAATCGATTATTGCTTTGATTAGGTCGTCATCAACTTCAGCTGGACGACCAGAGTGTTTTTCATCTTTGAGTGAAAAATCCCCAGAACGAAATTTGGCAAACCAATTTTGACACTGCCGTTCTTTTAAGGCTTCGTCGCCATAAACAGCACATAACTTTTTATGAGCTTTGCAGAAATAAAAAAGCAAAATATGACGAAAATGTTCCTTTTGAACTTACATTTTTCAACGAAAACTACGCAACCGATCAAAAACTTTTTTTACTGATTCACAGCTGAATTGCCAACTATCAAATACCAAAATGTGTTTTACATTTGGGCTACGACAGCCAACTTAAAAATTCAACTGAAGTTATCTATGAATGATATCGGCAATGACTTACTTAATTAAATACATATTATTCAAGATTTAAAAAAAAAATTATTTTCGCTCACTTCCAATGATTGTATTTGAAATAATATAATATTTATATATTTTAGCCATACTAATTGAAGTAGACTTAATAGCATTAGAAAAATTAATTTTTATATTATAATTTATTTGAAAAAATATAAACCAAAAATTCCTCTTGGGAGAGCTACAGCCCCTATAAACCTAATCCCGACTGAAACATGTGTGGAAATTGGAATTGGAAAATCTTTGTTCTCTCACATTGCCAATTCAAATATTGAATATAAATATAAATAAAATATTAGAAAGCTTAGGAATTTTAAGACACATAACATTGTGATCCAATGAAATATTAATATTGAACATTAAAGTCTGTGCTCGAAATATTTTTTTTTATCTCCTCTAGAGCAAACCACGTTTTCATCTTTGTAAAGGTTTACACTTTATTTATTCTCTACTAGTTAAATAAAATAAAAAAAAAACACTCACGAACACTTTCTCATAAGAATTCCTTCACGCAATCTTCTTACTTGATTTCGCTAAAGGTTCGAATACCTTTTATTTACTTTAAATTCAATCTATCTGAAATCTTTTTAACAAGCTTTTAGAAAAAAAGTCATTTTATTTAGAAGATTAGAAAATAAATTAAATAATCACAATTTAATTGATTAGACTGATGTAGTTGATTAATAGTTTTCTGACAGTAAAATAAATTTGAAAAAACAGATATGGATACATAAATAATAAATATAAACATTTTTAATTTTATTTTATTTATAATATATATGTAAGACCAGGCTGTGACGTCATGAATGGCTGGATGACGTCATATAATTTTAAATTAAGAAAAAAACTAATAAAGATGATTTTTCTCGAGAATAAAACCACCACAAAGTGCATGATTCGTATGTAAAAAATCTCCTCATGTGAAATTTGGTGTGAAAATAACCCTTCCTTTCCTATCGTCTACTACCACTTCCGGTTTCCGGATTTGCACCAAAAGTTGATCAATTCATCCCACTGATGCATTAAGTAAATATGCCAAATTTCATCAAAATCCGTTGAGCCGTTCAGGCTGTACACATCTATACGGACGGACGGTCAGACAGACGGACAGACGGACAGACATCATGCTAAAAATACTTTTTTCTGTTAAGAAAATGCATGATTCGTGAAGATATGTAAAAATCTCCACATGTGAAATTTGGTGTGAAAACAATACCTCCCTTACTATCGTCGGTCGGTAAAAATATTTCATTGTAAATATAAATTAAGTATTTTGTTAATAATAAAGTATTTTCATAGTTCTGAACTCGAAATCGGCTCTAAAGTTTTTTTTTTATTTTGAAATTCTTTTTTTGATTCGAGAATAGATGATTTTGAGTAAAATTGTTTTAAATCGTTTTTCTTATTTAAATAATTATTGATTGAATATTTATTGTCAATAAATATCAAATAGAATTAAAATCAAAACAATTAAATGATTCAAGTGCCTTTTTAAATTTAACTTGATATATATACTATACCTATTTCTCTTATTCCCACAAGTAAAAATATTAATTTTACTTAATAAATTTAAAAACTTATAATAATAGGTTAAAAGCCTTTCAAAAATTTGTATTTAAACGTAAGTACCAATTGGAACATTTGAAATCTTATATAAACTAAAATTAAACTGAAAATATAAATTTTAATATGAATAATTTTTTATCAAAATATTTAATTCTGTTTCAAATACTGATATATTTACTTTTTATGTTACTCTATCGAAAGTTACTCAGAAATTTTTAAAAATTCATCTTTTTAAGATCTATATTTTTCAATTTAATTTGAGTTTATAATAATATGTTTTGAACAAATCCGTACAAAGAATATAATGAAAAAGTTTAATCAAGAATATTATTATATTATTTAATTAATATTTCCGAGTGTGTCAGGTATGGCTATATAGATAAATTTAATTTTTTTTTATTAAAACAATCATCTCCAACTGTGTATAGTAGTAGGTTATTAGCTCATTTTCTGTGAATGGAAAAAGTATTTAAATCAACAAATCATCAATTGTTAAAGAATTCAAGAATGACATTCAGTCAGATTTATGAGAAAAGATGAGTCAAAATCTGGCTATCAGAATAAACGATAAACCAGATGGAACAAATTTGTGGTTTCCATTGATAAATTGGATCAATATATAAAATAGGTTGTATGTCACTATCTAGATATAAATTTGAAAAAATAATTTCTAATTGTTTTTTTTTAATTTGTACTTATATTTTAGTTATTTTTTTAAATAAAATAAATTTAAATTAAATATTAAATATAAAAAAAATGTATTGATTATTAGGAAAAGATTCCGAATTTGCCTTGAAATCAAAAATTTTACTTTGCAAGTCAATGCTTATGCCAATCTAGCGAATCCAGTATAAGTAAGCAAAGAGTGCAATCTAAGATACTCAGATGTATAGCAAACGCCCCATGGTATTTTACAAACGCAAGTTTGCACAGTGACCTTCATAGATATTCATAAAAACTTGAAAATCATTCAAACACATCAGCCACACACATTACTCTCCTGGACAACAGTGAAGTGACCAGAAGGCTCAAAAAGAACCATGTTCTTGACATTGAAGAACGCTCTTCCTTGAACAATTGGAAAATGAAATTCAAACAGGGAAGTCATCAATGGACAACTTTCCCTTCAAGTTTCGTGTGAGTGTATGAATGAATGTGTGTGTGAGTGTCTGTATGAAAGCAAACCTATTTTGTCCAATTTAGTAAAAGTTTTATATATGTTAAGCTGATTGTCAATAGAAAATAAAATTAAAAAAAATTTAGTTATTTTTTAAAGGCGTGTGATGTCTATAGTAAAAAGAACATAAACAATAATTAATAATAAAAATAAATATTTATTAATGTATTTATTTTTGCAATTTTATTTATTTACGTGTTATTAGTATTTTTGATTAATTACTTTTCATTACATTCAGATCGATAATTACAAATATTTGATATTATTAATAAAGATAAAACATTATTTTTAATTTTATTTTTGTTTATATATATATATTGGTTATTTTCTTGAATAAATAAATTAAAATTTGCTTAAAATTGTATTAAATTGATTATATAATAAAATATTTTTTTGGATAATAAGATTGTAATAATTATAATAATAATAATCGTGATGATAATAATAATAATAAATAACAAAATAACATAAATATAATACTTTAGTACAGAGTTCATCTATTTTTCACATTTTCCCCTTGAGATCTGAAAATACTTTTGTCTTCAAGTTTTCAAAACTGATTACCTAAGAGAGAGATGTATTTTCTTCATTTTCCTTCTCACAACTTTCTCTAATATTTATAAGTTCGAAGAGATAATAAAACTTTACTGCACAAGCTTAATTTTTAAGGAGAAAAAAAAGAATTCTCTTTATTCGATAAAATATGAAAAAAAAAATTGATAGTTAAAACATTTTTCACAAGATTGAAATCAAAGTAACTTTCTCTTTAATCCAAGATGTTAATTAAATTAGAAGAACATTTCTTTGAAAATTTAACTTTTTGAAAGTATTTTACAATTTTATTTTGAACACAATATATAAATATATATATTTATAACTTAAGAATATTTAACTTAAGAATGGGATCAGAGGTTTATTAAGATTTTAATTGAGAGAATGAATTTTAATTTCTTTTTATCTTGATAAAACAACATGTTTATTTATTTTCATATTTTAGTAAAAGTAAAAAGGCAAAATTGTTTAATTGTTTTTGAGGAGTTTTTTTTTGTTACTTTTATTGTTATATTATTTTTATTTTGCTACTACTAAGTAGACAATTTCGCAATAATTACAAAATAATCATATTTCAGTTATATTTATGGGTATTTGATTATTAATTAGCCCATATATGCCAGTACAATATTATTGCCTTTGAAAGTTGAAAGAGATTGCCATTTCCTTTCGGCTTGCTTTAATAGGTCCATTGAGATAATGATTAGATTGATTATAACAAAATAACATTTGTGATTAGTTCAAAAAGGATAGATTTTGTTTAATTAAACAAAATTTTTTTTTTAAAAAAAAGCGGAAACATTTTGAATCATTTTCACAAATTTAAATATTTTAAAGAATTTTTCTACATAAAAAAAGTTTTTATAATAATATTTTTATAATTATTTAAGTGTTAAACATTTAAATAAATTATTTATTAATTTTAAATAATTTTAATTATTGGTTACATTTTTATTACTAAATTGTAAATTATAGAAGTGACAAGTCTCCTAAAATTAGAGAAAGATAGGTTATTGTATTAGATATTTGAGTTGATTTAGCTCTTTTTAAAAGTATGTATGTATATAGATATTTGTAACACGATTGTGCATTTAATCATAAAAATAAACCTAAATTTCTTCTAAATATAAAGGCACGTTAATTAGTAAATCAAATAACAAAAATATTTTTTTAAAAAAAAATTCAGAATCATCTGGATCATATATGTAATTTTTTCGCAAAAAAGTACATTAACTAAAAATTTTGTTTTATTTATTAGTTTTACTTAATGAAAAATAATAATAGTAAAATACTATATTACCATGAAATATCTATTATTATTTTGAGAACTTTAAACATAAAATTAAAACGAAATAAATATAATAATATTTAGCAATTGATAAGATAAATGAATATATTTATTATTATTTATTAAATATTGTTTAATATCTAAACATCTGAAATTATGTCTTTTATAATAAATTTTTCAAAAATAACATTTTTAATATTTATTTTACAAAGACTTAAAAGTTTAAAAATAATTGAAAAAATGTAAATTGATGTTAGAAAATTTAATTAAATATATATTCTCTAAGACGTTCTGCATAACTCTTTTGATATATTTTTTTAATAAGATTTCGCACTGATAAACTCACATTCATTTCTATATTCAAATTTATTTTGAAACAAAGAGGGAATAAATCCAATAAATAAATAATTTTTTTAATTTTTGTATTTTCCATGATTATTTTTTCTTTTTAATAGAATAGATATTTCAATAAATAAAATAAAATCCAATAAATATTTTATTATATTTATTTTTTTTAAATTTCAATTAAGAATAAAATTGAAAATATAGTGATCACATAACATTTTCCTATCCTAAAATTTCATTCCAATTATACGAACTTTCTTAATGATAATGAGAATTCCTCAAAATTGAATTGGCCCCAAGCAACAAAACTTGAACCATCACGATAAATTGTAATTTCTATATTATTAGATAAAATATAAACTTTAGTAATCTATTGTCAACTTGAAGATTTGTTGATCTTTAAAATTTCAAGAACAATTTCAGAAATAATTGAAAAAATATTTTTTTATCTATGACATCCAATCTATAACTTAATTGAGATTATTCACTTATTTTAATGGTCAAGAATTTGTTTTGTATCATTGTATCAATGTATTGTATCATTTTTTTATTTTAAATTTATAAATTGCTTATAACATAATATATAGTAATAAATGTGATCAATTGTATCCTGGTTTTAAAAAGAAAATTATTATTTGATTTTTTTTATTTTTGCTTTATTAAAAGTCATAAAGAGAAACTTACCTATTCGAATAACAGGTGGGAGAGCTAAACATGAACCGGAGATCACCGCTATTAGAAGTAAAAAATTTAACTCCATTTTTTTTCTTTGCACCTTTTTTTCTTCAATGTCACGCGAAAAAAATTATCACCATTCTAAGAGGAAAAGGTGTCAATGAATCACGTTAAAAAAAACGAAATTAACCGAAGAGAGGGAGTGTAATTTTAAGGTAAACTAATCACTCCACATGAAAATGAATCACCATGCTTTTCCGAGACGAATGTCAGCGAAAGAGTAGTTTGGGAACACGGGAAGGTGGGTTTTGGATTGAGCGCCGGCGCTTGCCTAGACGGCACTGAAGCCGCGCGCTGGAGCCGCGGCGCCAGTCGGACCAACCATCCCCCTCAACACCCTCGGGCGCCGGCGCCAGCCCTACGCCCCATAGACACCACAACATCGTCTCCATCCACCCTGGTGACACACAAAGCAGTTAAGTGACAACTTCATTGTGGACGAGATCCATCCAAATGAGGTTGCACCTTTAGTTAGGCAACCCACAACGCATTGTTTTCTCTAAATTAGAATTCTTGAATTTTTTAAGTAAAAAAATAAAAAGGAAATCAGGTTCTATATCCGTTCTTTTTTTTAGAATTGTTAAAAATGCCAGTGAGAGTCTTGAGAACAAGATTTCCAATTCTTTTCCTTAAAATTAACCAAAAGCAAACTATGAAATACAAAACTTATTTTAATAAATAAATTAAATTTATCAAAAAATATAACTATAAAGAAAACAGTTAAAATATAAATAAATAAATAAAAATGTACTTTACTTGAAATAATATAAATTATCTTGTTTGTTGGTTTGATGAAAATATTTAATATCTTTGTAATAATATTTAAGTCCATTTTAACATTTATGCTTTATAGCAATAGAATTAGTTAACTTAAATACATGTATCAATCAATTCTTTAGTTACATTTATAAATAATTATAAATATTTATCAAAAGGATGCATGTATATTTAAAATATCTCAAATTTATTTCGAAATCCCTAAAAAGAATGTGATATAAATATAAAATAAATTAATTAAAGCTAATTAATAATATAAATTTTAAAAAATATCACTCAAATGATTTAAAAATAGATTTCACATTTATTTAATAATATACTATGACTATAGTAATAAAAAGACAATAAATGTGTTTGATAAAGAATGATGATTTTCTCTTAAATAAATATTTGATTTTTTATTTTTAATTATGTTTATTTAATCTATAATTCGTTTTAGCAAAATAATAGATTGCTTACCAGCTATTCATATTCATATAGTTTGGAAATATATTTTTTATATATAAAGAAAAATCTTTTTTATATATTATATATTATATCTTTGAAATCAAGATAAAATAGAAGATAATTTATTTTTGATCTCTAAAAGTAAATTTAATTTTTTCAAACGTTTGTACAATGTAATAATTCATATATAAATCTTATTTAAATATATTCATATTTTCAGTTGAATAATCATGAATTTCTATATAAAAATCATGCATTTCTATAAAAAAATCTTTGTAAATATTCTTTTCTATTTTTTAAATTTTGTTTTTCATATAAAATATTTTTTTTTAATTAAAGATGAAATAAAACGCACTTTCACAAAATAAATCAATGATAATTCAATTATAAAGAAATTTCTTTATGGAGGCTAATTAAGGTTTTCGAGTTAAATACTAATTAGTAAATAGTTGACCTGTTAGGGCTGGAGAAGAGTTGGTGGATTCGGATGGACAATTGACGACTGAAAGAACTGAAAATGTTCAATGCCAACTCCTCCCCTCCACTTGAAATAAAGTACCTTTAGTCAATATTTTATAAAAAAATTTTATATTCATTTCTGGAATATCTATTTTCTTTTAGTATCACTGGATATGCGGAATGCGAGGTGAAAATGACACTCGAATGTTTGTAATGCGGATGGCCTATTTATGTAGAAGCATGAATTCTAATTCAAGTCTGAATACGCCTTCGAAATATTTTCTTTTCTTTCCATACTCTTTCATTAATTATAATTAATGTAAAAAATTGTCATAATTTTGTGAATAAATTAGTTTTCTATTACGTTTGCTGCTGATTATGTACCAGAGTCTGATAAGGAGACCATAACCAATCACTTGGCTGAAACTGCTAGATTGTATTAGAAAGTTTACAAAAGAAATTCTCTGTGCTTCTTGTTTTCATTTTAAATTTAACACAGCAGTAAATGTACTATTTATCGATAATTACAATATTATTTTTTATTTTTAAAATTGTTTTTATGAATAAATTCTTGAAAATTCAATTTTCCAATAAAACAATTAACTTTTTTTTATAAATTCAATTTAAATTATTTTATTAAAAAAGTCTGATATCTAGCTAAATATATTTCAAGATAGTTTTATTTAAAATTTAAAAAAACATTCACACTTATAACCTCTACAGTGAAAATTTGTAAATAACATAAAAACTACATTTTTAAATTTGATATTATTTCTTATTTTAATAATTTTATTTATTTACTATTATGTTTAAAGAAAAATAAAATAATATTAAGAATCAATTTAAATGTGAAAATATATACAATTGTTTTTTATATTATTGGATTTAAAATTATTATACATAATCTCTATTTAATATTTTTAAGAATTAAGGACACTAAAAATTACAAATTATTATTTATCGTCGATAACAAAATAGATAAAATTAAAATTTTCTCCATAAAAAACATTTAAGCTTTGCCAATTTTCATACTGATATCTACCATTGTATAATATTTGGACTTTTTTTTAATCAAATTGAATTATTATTATAACATTTGTTTAAGATAAATAAAAATGATTTCTTTTGATGATTGTTTTTTTGCAAAAATATTTAATTTTTTATATTTTATATTTTACTTTTTGATAATTTAATATACTTCAATTAATATGATAAACAATATTTCAAAATTTAATTTAATTTTAAATTTCTTAATTCATTATATACATAATTTGATTATTCTAATTTAATTAGTAACTCATTCGGCCGATAAAATCATGAATAATTATTAGGAAAGCTTTTATAATAATATTATAATACTGTCTGACAGGGATATTAATCGATTTGAATACTATATAACTAGATTTTGCAAATCGAATGTTTTCATACTTGAAATCAGATCTAACATATTATCCTTGATTGTCAACCTCAATTTAATTTTATTATAATTTGTAGAACTCCTCTGTACAAGAATCCTAAAATAAGAGAAGGAGTATAATGCACGATAGATTTAATTATGATTTAAAATTATTTGACGATTTATTTTTTATTTAAATGGATATTCTAACATTAATTTAACTAATAAATACTTTTTATATTCTCTCTCTGATGTTATTTTCATTTAAAATTATCTATATCTATTTGAATGAAAGTTAATCAATTTTTTTCTTATTCTGCACTATTTCGATTATATAAAATTCCATATTGATTGTGAATATGTGAATGTGAGAATATCTTTATATAATAACCTGTCAAGATATCTTTTTCATTTTATTAAAAACTAAATTTATGGGTCACTTTTTTCCGAGATTTTTTTTTTTTGTTTTATTTCATTAAAGCCTTATGATATAATTGTTAAATTTGCATTTGAAAGAAATTAATTTTTGATTTTGACAACTTTTATCAATAAATATGATTCTTCAAATGTTCAATTGAAATTGGTTTAAGAAGCATAATCGTTTATTATTAAATATATGCACCGGATGTATTTATAAAATGTGCTTTATTGTAATTTTACGTTAGAAAGTTTGAAATTTTGAATTTTACATAATGGCTTGGGATTATATATATCGTAATGTCCGAAGCAATGTTGAAACAATCTATATTTTATATATGAAATATATAATCCAAATTTCTCCGCACGCCTAATTCATATAATATTATTGAACAAACTCTTTGAACTTTTCATTTTAATAAAAAGAGTGAATTAAGAGAAATAAGATTTATTTTAATTTCTTACTATTATTTATATGAAAATTTGGTTTTCTTTAATAAGAAAGGCATATATTTTGTAATACCCAATTTTCATTTCTCTTTACGTAATTTGAATAAACATTTTTTAATTGTAATAGGTTGTTCAATAAATTTGCGGAATGGAAATTAAGAAACCAATTTTTATTTGTAAAAATGACTTTATTTTTCTCAGCGTAGTTTCCCTCAACTTCAATACACTTATTCCAACGGTCTTCTAATTTATGGATCCCTTGACTGTAGTGGTTTTCCGGCAGCTCTGCAAAATATTTCTCCACGGCAGCTATTACCTGATTTTGAAGAAAATCGTTTTATAGGTATTGTTTGAGGTGTGAGAAGAGCCAGAAGTCGGAGGGAGCTAAACCTGGCGAATAGGCTGGATGTTGTAACAATTCGTACTTCGATTCAGTTATTTAAGCAATGGTTTTTGCGGCACCTATTTTACATATAGTTTTTTGAAACCCAAATTAACACTATGTATTCATCACTGTGTCCAATGAAATGCCTAAAGTCTCTGTTAAATCTCTTTCAGTCAATCGACTATCAATACCTCATTATTGTTATTTTTGAAATTTTTCAAATAATTAAATTTATATTGTAACAAAATTTTCATTTTACCCGAAGATGAATTTTATTTTTTATAAATTATTATTAATTAAATCAAAAAGTAAAGTAATTCCTGTCAATAACTTTATTTTAATAAAGTTATTAATATCACATTGTCAGCAAATAATTTATTTTTTATAAATTATTTCTCTTCGGAAATAAATTTTTTCTTGAATGGACAAAAAATTCTTATACCTGGTGGACTTTGAACTTAAGGACTTTGAACATCAAAAGAGTGAAAATTTTCCTATGTCCTATCCTATTGATTGGATATCGTAATGATATCATCAAGGGTGGGGAAGACAGACAAGGTGTTACGGGAGGACGTATGATTCGGGGCTTACTCTTATTCGGCTTATGTTTATGATTATTTCTACTTCTGGTGGCCCGTCGTTTTGCTGATCCTCTTGTCGGGAGGTCAGAGGCTTTGCAGTAGCGAAGATCATCGCCAGGGAAGGCAATATGCCTTCTTTTCTAGTCTGCTTGCTCGGCCTATCAGAGGGGTTGCCGCCGCCAATGCAAGATGAGAAACTATAATGCCTCGAAGAAAATCGTCGAACTCCCATTGGACTACATGTTTGGACTGCACTAAAAGGACCGTAACTCCTCTTTGATTTGGTTAACCTATATTATTTAATTTTTTTATAATATTAATAATAATACTAATGGAAACTCCCAAGATTGCTGGAGGAGGCACACATCGATAAGGCTCTGACACATGGGCACCTTTACCCAGAGACGGAGGGCTCCGTAATGGCCATCCAGGACCGAGTGATAAGAACTAGGAATTACGAAAAGCACGTTCTAAAAACTCGGACAGACGACGGATGCCGTAAATGTGTGAATCTGGGGGAAACAATTGGGCATATAATGGGGGGTTGTTCAACTCTCGCGGAAAATGCATATCTGGAGAGGCATAACCAATTAGCAAAACTTGTCCACCAACATCTAGGACTGAAGTACGGTCTGCTAGACGCTAAGAGTACCCCGACATACTATAAGTATGCTCCAGCGGCGGTGCTTGAAATCCCAGACACCATCCTATACTGGGACAGGCCAGTGTTAACAGACAACACAATCGACTTCAACCGTCCGGACAATTTGCTAATTAATAACAAAGGAAAAACAGCCGCAATAACATTTCATTCATCTTTAATCTGAATCTAATAGATGTAAGTAATACTAATGAGTTTACATAATTCTTAATAATTATTCCTAACTTAACATAATAAAATAAATCTCTGATGAAAGGAGAGAGTCTATTAATTTGGTTCAAGTCTCAGCGGTGTAAAGATGTTGTATTGATCAGTACAACATATTCTCTGAATTTTTATCTTGATTTTCTTGATCTGGGATGTTACTTCATATTTCAAGTAATATTGATCAAGTAGACTGACCACCTCGTTTCCATAGATTCCAGCGCTAGAGAAAAATTCGCTTGCCAGGACTGAGACTTGAACACAAAAAATACTTGTTACTTTTTGAAAATATACATTTTAGTAAAAAATAGATGTCGTGTTTATAACATAGTTTACCCCACTGAAATAAAAAGAAATATTATACAAATTTTACTATCATATAGTATATTTCTCAACATATATAGGTATACACATATACCAATATTGATAGTTTATTTGCTTCTTAATTATAGTTTATAATGTGTTTTTTCTAGCCCTTCATTATTAATATCAATCATGATAAATGATAAGGATAGGATATTATAGTAATGCTGAATAATAATTTTAAACAGGATTCGCTAATCTTTAAAATAAAATATGATATTTAGAAAAACTAGTTTAAACTGAATTTGCTACTCAAGAGAACGTGAGTTTCATATGATTTAAATTTCAATCTTTTTCTTACAAGTTTATCGAGATCAACGATTCTGACATGAAATGGTTTCTACATGAGTGGAGAGCTACGGATATAGATCAAGTAAAGAAAAAATGGCAAGCAATTCATTCACACGGAAAAACATTTTTTTTTCTTCTAAATTTCTTTTCAATAAAATCTTTAAATATTTTAATTTATAGAAAAAAATTATTATATGTTAGTATATAGAGAAGGAATATTTAAATTAGGCTATATGTTAATAAATGAATTAATCTTATTAAATAATCAGAAAGTTTTTTTAAAAGTTTACGATTTTTTATTCAAATTTTAGATACTAATTATCAAGAAGTGATAATAATATAATCTATCCATCAAATATACTAACTTTATCTATTTATAATTTTTACGTATAAGAACTTAAAATCATTTTAGAAACATATTTGAGAATATAACCCATTATAATATAGATTCAAATATTAAATTTTAATTTTTGTGAACTTGGGGAGATTTGAACCCTCGTGCTCAAGTTCAATAGTATAGTATTTTACCAATTCGATATGAGTTTGATATTAATGACATTTGATAACAAAGAAAATAATAAAATTTATAGGAATAATAAAATAATTATATAATAATTTTAATTTTAATAGAATAATTATAAATGGAAAAAATAATTAAAATTTTACTTGTATTTGTATTGAAATCTCGGTTTCGAATTTGGAATCGATTAATGTGAATTTAAAAGTAATGGTAGAGATATCGTTTTAAATGATCGTCGATAGAAGGAAGATACGTGTGATAGCAGACAATATTGGCTTATCAAAAGAACGTGCTGGTCATAACTTAAATGATTACTTGCATATGAGAAAACTGTCAGCAAAATGGGTGCCATTATATGGTTCAACCGCTATCAGGCGATCAGAAGTGAATTTATTTAACGAATTCTGAGTTCTGTTTGACCATTATTAATCATAATCAAACTAAATATTCGCGTCGATTTATTATTTCTATATTTCACACACAAAATTATACTAATCTAGGAATGATTATATACTTATTGATAAAGAATAATATTTATCAGGGCCAAAGATGAATATTTGATAATTAACCTAAAGATAATTTAATTTCATATATTTAAATTATTCATAAAATTAAAATTTTTAAATTTTAAGATTCGATCAAAAAAATCAATATATGAGTTGTATTGATCCAACAACACCATTACCATACTTAACATGACAACTGATTTTCAAAAATAAGACTTTTTTATATATACGTAAATTAGAAAGAATTATATTTCAATATGTATTGAAAATAATTCATTAAAAGGTGGAATAATTAATTATGAAAACATTTAATAAGTCAATTCAAAAAAATGGTTTCAAATACAAGAAAAAATTAAAAAAACATTCTATTGCTAATATCTATCCTATATTATTATTATTATTATTATTAGTATTATTAGTGTGTGGTAGTACCTCCCACATTACCACAGAGTATTTGCAAAAGTTTTATTGGAAATGCAATTAAATACACTATACTAGAAATAGGGCGCACAACTTGGCGGGGAACCTCTACCACGAAGTGGTTTTTTGTCAGATTTCAATGCTTTTTGTAGAAATGATATTTATTTGAAACTTACAATAATGTACATTGATGTAGAAGTATTGGTGAACTTAATGATATGATTGGTGAAATTAATGATTTATTAATATTTATATCCCTGAATGAACGTTTGGGTCCATGGTATCTAATGTGGGGTGAAAGTCAGATTCCACGCTACCTAAAGCTTCATATAAACTTAAGCATTTGCACCATGCTTTATTTCACTGATTCTTTACTGATTGTTTCCGCATGGAACCTGAATTCAAATAAATTTGAATTCCCGCCCTCTGACTATGTTTAAATAGTAATTAAGTTAATATTTATAAATATTAGTGTTAATTAATTATATAATGTAATTTAATATTTTTAAGTTAATTTCATTTATAGTTTTAAATATTTAATTGTTATTGTCATAAATTCATGAGGTTGACCACCCCCCTCCCTTACGATCTACATATAAAAAGACAGGCCGAGCTCTCTGAAGCCCTGTTGTTGTACCTGTCGCCCGAGTGCTATTGCCTTTGTCTGTCGCTGCTGCCTGCTGTTTTTATCTGCTCGTCCACTGCTTACTGGGGCTCCTTGGCCCACCGACGCCTTATTCGACCCGTTCGAATTTACGACTCGAACGCGGTGCTTTTGGGATCGTCGACGCGGCTAGACTGCAGCTGTGCTCCAGAGTTTGTTCCGAGGGGGCAAACCCAGTGATTCCTGAGGGGATCATCTCTACCTTTGGATCCGTGGTGGTCCATTCAACCCGTGGGAGACTCGAGGAGGGTCCAAAGCCAATTGATCGTTGGATCAATTGCGAAACCAGCAGAGAAGACATCCAGGCAGCGAACGGCCGCGTAAACCCCCATTTATTTCAATTCCCGTTGGTCAGATAAGTGCACTTATGAACACTTTGAACTATATTAATTTTAGACTTAAAATTTAGATTTAAGTTGATATATAAAAATATTTAGGTGACCCTAAATATAATTAATCCATTTACATTGAACCTAATTTTAATTTAATTAAAGATTATAAAAGTTGATTACAGTGTTTATTTAGCGAGCTTTTTTCAATTCCAAATTCTTAATATATTAAACATAGACCTCTAATACAGTCCACTTAATTTTCAAGGTGCGATAGAAGAGAAGAGGTAACTATCGCAATATTATATTAATTCCTCTTTTTAGCCTTCGAGCAAAATTAATATATATTAAGGATTCATCCCATTCCATTTCCTCCCACTTTCGATTTTCAGGAACAATAGCTTTCTATTATTTTTTAGGTCTTACAAGCCTCTATAGTCGATGTATCAAGCGGATACACTGATTTTATAGTTTTTTTGAAATTGGACATTGCTTTTTGATAAGCGTGAAGACACCACTTCACAATTTCTTTGCTTTTCAGCAGGCGCCGTAGGTGATTTTTACCCTTGATTTTGCTACCCAGGTTCTTTACAGCGTCATGTGAATTGAAATGCCTTAAGTAAATGTTACTTAGGCGGTTTCTATTATTCATTCTGTTTGTAATTCTAATCCGAGCATTTGTGCGCCTTTTAATTGATGTATTGGGAGTGGCCGTTCGTTTAGCCCTCCTGCACTTCTTGTGATTTGCATGACAACAATTCCTATTAGCTGCGTTTTGAAGCCATATGATGGAATGTCAAAAAAACAGTATATTTTATTAAATATTATAATTAATTTATTTTATAAAAAAAAATTGTTCATAATGTAAAAAGAGAGACGGTAATAGTAAACTTTAATTGTCGTTTCTTTGTTTACAGGTAATTTATTAAATATTTTAATTAATTGTTTTTAAAATCAGAAAATAAAATGTTTACAAAGAAACAGATTGGGTTTATATCTTTCTCACCCTGATCCACAATAATAAGCCTTATATGTATAATATTTTAATAAATATAATTATTTAATAATTATTTTATTTTAATAAATAATTTATACAAACAATGTGGTCTTTAAATAAAAATCCCTTAATTAATTGTTCAACAAAATTAAAATAAAAAAAAATTGATTCAAACTTTTCAATTTAATTTATCCATTGATTTAAATAAGTGTTATTTATTTGTTTATTAATTTTTTCTTTTGTTTTCTTTTTTCTATTTTGGTGTTCTATAATGGAAATTATTTTCAATTTTCTGGTCAATTACAGAAATCAGAGAAACACATACCCCAACTGGTATGTAGATGAATTGAATGTTTTTTTTCTATTATAGGTATTATAATTTTTTAATATGTTTACTAGACTACTCCTATTAAATTGCCAAAAAAGTGATTTCTAGAGCGTTTGTTGCCCTTCTTGCAACGTTGCAAAATGTTTTTGCAATAATTTATAGTATAGGGTCATGTAGATCATTAAGTTGGATAAAATGAGACTACTCCCGTATAAATTGGATCAAAAATGAAATTGAAATAGCAAAAAAAAAAGTGATTTTTTGCGCGTTTTTTGCATTTTTGGCAATGTTGAACCTCTGTTAAATACCAACTCAAACACCATCCTTGTAACGTAAAAAAGAAATAATTAATAATTTTTTTAATTACCGCTTACGTTCTAATTTTGAAAAATAGCAGAAAAGAGGCAAAAATCAGATTTTTTTGAATTTCTTTCGAAAGTTTTTAGAGAATCCCAGCTATTTTCACTTTTGAAATGTTCATCGTAAGGTTCACCATGTCAAAATGATCTTAGCTCTAAAATGCAAATGGACGGGAAAATCGGTCTGTTTCCTCTTGGCCAGAGTCTCCCCGGCTCCCCTATTTTATTTTTAATGAAAATATTAAAATTCAAACACCTTTATTATTATTATTATTATTCAGAAATCCTCAACATTCTCTAGTGTCAGTCAATTCTTTTTTGAGGATTATGCTCACGGTTGCGATGGAATTCACCCTAACTCACAACAACCTTTATATTTCCTTTATGGCGTTAGGACTTTTCTAAGAATATAACAAGTTTGTTGAATAACTGGTTTCTGGATAATGATGGAAAGTTTATCCGATAGTCCTAAATACCTTTAAATTGTTTTTAAATTTTACTGGAGGTATTCCTTCTACCGACATCACTATTGGAATTATCTTCACACTAGTCAGCTTCCACAGAGATTTCAGCTCCATAGCAAGATTTTGCTATTTGTAGTATTTCTCCTTCTCGGTTTTTGAGACGTTCTGGGACAAAGGGATACCCACCTCTATTATTGTTGCCTTTTTCTCTTTTTCATCAATCAACAGAAGGTCAGGGCGATTGTAATCGATAGATTTATCGGTTATTATGGGACAAACCCAGTACAGCACATATGAATCAGATTCTAAGACCGTGGTGAGTATTTGTAATAGGGTTCCGGGATAATAATAAGGTTGCACTTAAGAGAAAGGATTTTTGCCCCTTGGTTATGTCTACAAGTGTAGACATTATCCGTTAGTGCACTGCAACCACCAGGAGATGTTCTACTGTTTCCCCAGGTTTCCCACATCTCCTACATCGATCAATTACGTTCAACTTGAGGATGTTTTTCTCATAATAACGATTCCTGATTGTCTTATCTTGAATTGCTCTGATTAATTCCTCTGTTGGTGGGAATAGGTAGCCCTTTTCAAACATTGATAGTGATGTATCCCTATGGACATTGGGGTCACTCAATTGAGTGGGATATTTCCAATGGAGTATTTTATCTCTCCATGATGTTATGAGGCTCTCATATGGTTCAACTACATCATCTATTACCTATTGCTTTAGTTGGAGCGGGGTAAATTTGTCTATTTTTACTAATCTGTCGATCTTAGGATGACTTTGGAAATATGAGCGCATCATTCTAATTTGCTTTTTGCATAGTTGCGAGATGTTTAATAGACCACGGCCACCATCTCTCCGAGCGAGATATTATTATTATTATTAAATTTAGGAAAAAGTGATTGTAAAAAACTTTTAAGAATAAAAGTAATCAAAAAATTCAAAATCGATTCAATAGATATTATAGACATTTCTGAAGAAAAAAGTTTTTCCGATTTGAAATGAGGTTCGTGGTTAGATCATGATTAAGAAAATGGCTTTCTTCCAATCGTTGAAGAGACAATATTGTCAATGTGGTAGTGAACTGTCTAGAGATTAGAGAGACTTGAACGATTATTAGGATGAGTTTGCATCAATAGAGCTTTGAACCACTTTGAATTAATGATAGAACTTGAGCTGATCATATAATGATTGATTCAATGGTTTGAAACTGATAGTAATTATACTTCAATAAATTAACCAAATTATCATGGTTATACATATTGTACATATATATATATATTATATATAGCTTGAGAATAATAGAAAGCTAATAATATGAAATTTAATTAAATTCTCTAACTCCAAAGCTTTTACAAAGATTTTAAAGTACATTTAATCTTCATATTCAATGAGCTAGACAATTTAATACCATTACATATATAATAGTAAATTAATTGGATAAAATTTGCATCTCTAGAGTGCTCAACTGACCTTTTAATATTAATATATGTGAATAAAAAAACAATTATCTATTAAGATAAATGTTTTTTCACATTATAAATATATTAGGACATATGTTAATAAGATTTTGCAAAATTCAACCTTTTTAATTTTTTTACATAATAATTTGATAATAAATATTATTCGTTTATATTCTATACTTTTTCTACTTTTACTTTTATTTTGTAAAAATTTGTCTATTAAATATTTTTGTCTAATTCGAGCTGAAATTTTATATCTAACTACTTTCTATTAAAATAAATATAAGTACATAACACATTTCAATTTTTTTTAATGTTGAATTTTAAGAATTATTAATTTATATTAAGTAAATTATTATTATTTTTAGTCTAATTTTTGTTGACTTAGGTGCATTTATATAAAATGGTCACTATCCCACCATTGAACCAATATTATCCTTTTCAATAATGATCCTCTTGTACAATTCGGATTCCGAATTTCGAAAGTAGTACTTTCGCATGATTGCATTTAAGAATATAGTTTCAGTCAATTCTTTTTAAAGATGGTATTGGTTTGAAATAATAAATTTGTTAGTTTTCCCTATTTTGGGGTTGTTGTGTAAATTGAACACAAATTATTAGGATTTTCAATTAAAAGAAACTAGACAAATTATGATGGGTGCTTACTTCACCGAACTTACCTTAAAGGCATATAAGTTACACACACGCATAAAAGCATCCTACAGTAATAATGACGTCAATTAAAATGCAACATAGACAGTTATGATCCTTTTAAATAGCAGCTTCCCTTGCAATAACGTTTAGTTCCAGTGTGTGTCAGAGGCCGTCTCCACATCACTTTTCTTCAACATCAACCGCGCACCCCTCATTCGCCCTTCATCCACCCCGGGCTCCGGCTAATTGGGCTATTAGTCGTTAATCAATTATTCGCTCACCAAACATCATTTTATCGGTCACCTATTCATTCAACTCCTGCCCAATATCACATCCAAACGACGATACTCATCAAGTGCGCAATTTCAACCAACACCGTTCGTGTTCATGCGTTGTGCCTGGAAGACAACCACGTTTCCTACACGAATCCTTTAGAACTGTACAATAAAATTCGATAACATAAAATAATTATTTTATTAAATAATAATACATTCCTCCTGAACTCAATAAATACCATCTTTTTAAAAACTGAGCCATCCAGGTGGAGAATGAAACTATATAAATATATTCAAGAATAAATCTAATATTGAATAAAAAAATTTTAAAACATAAAAATCAAATTACCATTTATAGAATATTTTTTTTTTTTTTTTTGAAAGAGGCTCAAGTCACTTCCGCCCCCTAATGTTGTTGAGCGCAAATTATGTTTAAGGACACAGTCTGTGATTATGGCTTTTATATATATAATATTAAGTAAATTATTATTATTTTGACCAATGTAAAGTAATTTTCATAAATCATTAAATTGTTTGTTATTTAAGCTGACCAGTTCTTCAAAATTGGTTATTTGTTTTACTTCTAATTTTTCCCGCACTGCATATTTAAAATCATTATATTGTTCGCTGATGACAGATTTATCTGCAAGAAACACCTTATATTTTAAAGACAATTTTTCAATTTCTTTTAATCTGAAATTAAAATCAGATGATAACAATCTCGACATATCAAACGATATCCATTCTTCCACTTCATTCGTTGGAAATCTTTCTTCCAAATTTTCACGCAAGTGGTTAATAAATTTTTGAATTTCATCGGTTTTAAAAGATATATTAAGGTCATTAGCCTTTTTCAAAAGCATGCTTATTTGATTATTCCATGACCAGTTTCCATTATACTTTTCCTTGATTTTATTAATTTTTGCATGAGCAAATTGATAGGCATCAATAGGTGAAATAGGATTATCTTTGTCTTGGTTAAAATATTAAATTAATGATTCATAATTTGTAATAATTGCTTTTATTGTAAAATGTGTCGATAGCCACCTTACCTCATTAATAGCTTTGAAAGCTATAGCTTTATTTTACTTGTTTTTGACACGGATCTTGAAAATAATGTATAAATAGTTCACACCATTGTTTCAATTTCTTTTGTAGCTTTTACTTCTTTCCATTCATCCGAAATACATAAATTTTCCCGGTGTGCAACACAATGCTGTTGCAGCAATGTGATACACTTTGCTTCAATTTAGCTGCTACGCCATTATGTTTTCCAAACATTACAGATGCCCCATCAGAGATAAAAATAACCAACTTTTGCAAATCAATTTTGTTATCTTCATAAAATTTCAAAATTGCACAAACAATTGAACAGGAATCGCGTTTTTAATTGGATTATGCCACCAAAATCAGTTTTATACTTATTAGATTTTCTAAATTTAAAATATATAATTAAACATTTGGTTGTAGAAATGTCTGTGCTTTCATCAACAATTAAAGTATGAAAATGTGCCATTTTAATTTCATTTATTATATAATTTTTACTTTCCCGCATACTTCGTATAAGGGAAGTATTGGAATCGTCAAAAATTTCGACTTCGAGATTTCGATAGATCTTGACGTTTTAGACCTCCCTGAGTCGGAAAATACCATTTTTCGAATTATGTCTGTGTGTGTGTATGTATGTATGTATGTATGTAATGTCTGTAAGCAAATTTACTCAAAAACTAATCAAGCTAGGACTTCGAAATTTGGTACACCGATATTATTCACAGTTTGTAGATTTCTATCAAAATTTCGTCAAAATCGGTTAACCGGAAGTGGTACTTTACCTACACTGGTTGCGTTTACCTTTCAAGTAAAGTACCAGTTTGCTTCGAGATATTTGCTTCATATTTTGTATATAGATTTAAAAATATAAAAAAAATTCAGATACCAAATTTCATCATGATCTGACTACCGGAAGTGACATTTTACCTATACAAGTAGCGTTTCTTTTTTACCGACCGACGATAGTAAGGGAGGTATTGTTTTCACACCAAATTTCACCTATGGATATTTTTAGGTACATATCTCCACGAATCATGCATTTACTTAACAGAAAAAAGTATTTTTAGCATGATGTCTGTCCGTCCGTCCGTCCGTATAGATGTGTACAGCCTGAACGGCTCAACCGATTTTGATGAAATTTGGTATATTTACTTAATGCATCAGTGGGATGAATTGATCAACTTTTGGTGTATATCCGGAAACCGGAAGTGGTAGTATTAGCGATCGACGATAGGAAGGGAAGGGTTATTTTCACACCAAATTTCACATGAGGAGATTTATTTATATATCACCACGAATCATACACTTTGTGGTGGTTTTATTCTCGAGAAAAATCATCTTACTTATTTTTTTCTTAATTTAAAATTATATGACGTCATCCAGCACTTCACGTCACAGCCAGCTCTTATATATTATAAATAAAATAAAATTAAAAATTTTTATATTATATCCATATCTGTTTTTTATTGCATTAATAGATACATTTAAATTAGTAGTAATTAATATTTGAATAATTAAACAAAAAATAATAAATTAAAAAAATAAAATAAATTAAAAATAAAAAAAATAATAAATTAAAAATAAAAATAAATTAAAAATAAAAAAATAAAAAAATAAAAAAAATAAAAAAATAATAAACTAAAAATAAAAATAATAAAAAAATAATAAACTAAAAATAAAAATAATAAGATGAGCTTTGGCCAGACACAGAACCGACCTGAAATAAATTAATTTCCAGCTACCTTTATCTACATTGAAATTTTTACTCAGATGCAGTAATCAGAGAGATTTTTAATGCATTTTATTATATAATTTACATTATTCTATTTATTTCTTATTAAAGTCGAAAAGACAAACCTACTCATAGGTTGTATATATCATTCATTGCCCATTCTAACTCGAGGGTGTTTCGTCTGATCCCAAAGGATATACTTCACTATAAAGGTAAAAATTCTGTGTAAAATTCATTGAATTTATCACAAATTTACTTAGCTGAACAACCCATTCAGCATCATTTAAAATCCATTATAATTAAAACTAATATTTTTTAAATCACTAACATTAAAAATCATTCTTCATCATCTACTCATTACCATTTCTAAATATTTTACATTTAGTTAACCGGAAGTAGAACTTTATTCTATATATATATATAAATGTTACCAAATATCAAATTTGACACCAATAAACTAACACGAACTGGCTCTTTATCAATACCAAGATTACACATTCTAAATATTCATTCACAACTCTTTATAGCTATTTATATGCGGGAAGGTCTAGGGGAGGACACTCCCGATTTATTAACAATAGTATTCACCACATCCAAAAATGAAAAGGCATAGTTTTTACTACACCAACTTTCTGGTATATGGACATATTTTTCCATGTGGTTATTTATTTCTTGAACCGAAAGCAAAGATACATATGTTCATTTTAATTGCCAATAATAGACTATCATTTAAGATTTTTACTTGTTCAGGATTTGATTTCTTTTTCTCGCGTTCTTCTGGTATTCCTTTTAAAAATCGCACCAAAACAGTTGCTGATAATGAAACATTTTTATTTTTCAGTTTTGGTACACTTTCCAAATGTGATTTACTAATTAAATGCCGTTTTAAAAAGTCCAATTTCCACACGCCATTCCACATTTTACCACTAACAAAATCATTACCTACCTGTCCGTCCCGGCAGTAAATACAAATACACCCTTTTCTTCATTAAACACAAATATTTCTTTTAACTGAATATTTATTTTTTCGTGACTATTTGGAGTATGGGTTTCCACAAATTTTCACTTAGCCACTCTATTTTAAAATCGTTGGCCGTTCTTTTTCTTTTCAAACTCATTTTTATTTAATAATGAAATATGTAGTAATAATTTTTTAATTTAACTTTAAATTTCAAATTTAATTTTAACAAAATTATGGAAATTTCAACACAGGTAAAACATGATGCAATTATAACGTATATCATACAAGCGTTATGGGGATTCCTGAACAGTCTCGGTTCTCATAAACGACAAATGCTGCCATCTATACTTTTACACAAATATTATAGTTGGCGGTTTATTCGAATTTGAAACTACATTTGATGCAATTTTTTTTTAAGAATTTTAAAAGTTTCAAATATAAGTGCAATTTTATTTACCGCATAAAAAAAATTTTGTGTGCGCGAATAATTCTCATGTGCGCTATGTTTAAAACTTGTGTGCGCGCGCACGATTTTTTAAAATTTTTTTCAATCTGGTTCAAAAAAAGGTAAGATAATTTTGCGATGCTCTGAAATATTGACCCACCTCTGTTATATTATTTCAGAAATGAGCCCCATTGAAAAAGGAAATTAGATTATTACAAAAATTAAGGGGCGCAAGAATTTTTTTCAAAAAAAGGGGGGCGCCGGTACAGAAAGTTTGGAAACCACTGGGTTAAGTAGATTTTTTATTTATAACGGAATTTTGTAAATTAAACCACATATTGATATTTGCTATTGTAAATTTATTCAAAAAATACAAACATATACACAACGTTTCGATTGCTACTTCTGCAATCGTTATCAAGCGACTGCACTGTTCGAGTGTCCAGTGACAAGTGAAGAATGATCCTTAATATAAGACCTAAGTCACCAACCAGATGGCGCTCGGAACGTGCTTACAAATTCAAAATTACAGGAGAAAAAATAATTATTCTTAATCAATTAATTTAAAGATTATAAACAAAAAGTGAACAACAATTATTTTATGAATAAATTAAGTTCTTTAATTTTACATTATTTATTATATTAATATTAACTTAAGCAAAAGATTTTTGGCGGGAAGCAAGCCAGTTGTATTATCTATAAACTCAGCAGTTTTTTTAAATTTTTTTTAAGGAAATATTTTTATTTAGGTTTCGGTGTCTCCCCGGGCTGGTAGGCCCCGGGCGGCCGACCGGCCCGCCCGGCGATTAATCCGCCTCTGATAATAGATAGTATTATATTAATATTAATGTATTATATAATACTATCTATTATAATATATGTATTTATGAATATTTCTCACGAGAAGCAAGCTTTATAATATAAGTAATTAACTTTTACTAAAACTGAAACAAAACATAAACCAAAACTTAAAAGCTCGTTTACTTTCTTCATACATAACAAACCCATTTCACCTCAATATCTTTTAATTTATTTTAAATTCTAAATTGTGAATTGTATTAATCTTATCGACTTATTTTAAATTAATATGAATTTATTTCAACAAATTATAAAACCAATATATATGTTTATTATATATATAATAAATATTACAATGTGGTGATAAATATATTTATATATTATTTTCTAATCAAAGAGAGTAGTAATTCTTTATATTCGCCTTTTTGGGATGTTGAACGAAAGAAAAAGTTGTAAATGAGTGTCTGGTGGATTAGGAGAGGGGAAATGACTCGTTGTCACTGGACGAGTTCAAGCTCTGGGACCCTTTTTTCAACCCTAAAATCCTACAGGGATTCAGCCGTGCTGTTTGTAGGGTTTCGCTTGGCGTAAATTTGCAATCTTTTCCTCTTTGCAAATCTAATTTTCTTATCAACAATTTCTCATTTGCAGATGTAGATGAAAGTCTGAACAACCGAGCCCTGTTCTTATTTAAATATAATATTTGAAAAGGTAACCTAATATACCTTTCAAATGGAAAACTGACATTAATGAATCAATCAAGAAAAGAAGATAAGTTCATTTCAAGTTTACGTAAGCAAATTTAAATTCGTCGCAAAGAAAGGTAGAATCTATTTTTTTTTTAAATTCTACTTTAATCACTTTTTGAAAATAAATACAAAATTAATCTCCAGGAAAATTAATTATATCTCTTTAATTCTATTGTTAAATAACACTTTCTTTTTAAAAAAACTAAAACTCAGACGATTAATGATAAAATTGTTCCAAATTATATTTTGGACAATGAGCCCTCTAATTTTATCGCACCTATTTTGCTGCTACTCGATAAAAATATCTCAAGAAATTATTTTGTTAACTCGCAACTCAATTTTTTCGGAGAAATTTTTGATCCAATTGCGTTTATTTTTCAATTAAAATTCAAAGAAGCACAATTTATAGGTATTTATTTATAAATCAAAGTAAATTAGAAGCAGAGAATCACAAAAAATTCAAAATACCATTCAAGGGACCATGAAAATAGTTACTAAACTAGCCAATTTTTATCATTAATTCTTTCACCATTTTTATATTTTCCGGTTCAATCAAGAAAGAATATAGAAGAAAAAAATATAAATAAATATTATTGAAATATTGAGATGGAACTACCAGTAATTTCATTTGTGGATGTATATAGGTCAACAATAATTTTCTCAAGTAGGGTTTGTTCTTAGTTTCATCTCCATTCAACTACTTGAAATGGGTTTACTTTGATGAAAGAATCAACATACAAGTACCTATATATGAACTTCTAATAGGTAGTGAATCTAATTAATTTTTTTATGAAGAAAACATTAAAAAGGTGGAGGACACCTTTTAATAGATCTTCCTATATTTAGAATCAATATAGGTATTTATTTAAAAATAATCCCCCAAAAAATGAATAGTTAATTTTTATTCAATATTATAGAAATATTGTTTATAAATAATATTAATCATAAATCTTTTAAATTAATATTATTCTTTATATGCAAAATAGTAAATTGATGTAAAACTCGTTAAAAATGGCCATAAATCAAATGAGTGTTAATTAAAATCTCACACCCAATAAACAATCATTATTCATTTATCAATAAATAATTTGTGGTCACTCCTCTATACATTGCAAAGAAAAATTATATAAACAATAAGCTTTATACTCTAAATAAAATAATAAAACAAATTAAACTTGAAATTTCAATTAATATTAATAAAGAAGGATATATATAGGTAAATAGATTTGTTAAAAATTCAATTATCAATAAATTGAATTACAAGTCAAACAATGAACATTAGATAAAAATTAAATATTCGTAATAATTTTGTAGGCCAAAACAAAATTAATTTTAATATCAATTCCAACTATTCTATTATATTGAATTTATGCATTATTTCTTATATTAGTATTTTAAATTAAATTATTTGGAATAATAGAATAGTTTATATTTTTACTAAGAATTATTCTATTATACGATATAATAAAAATTGCTTAGTTCTATTTGTTTTTGCACATACTAGATGAAAGGCTCCAGTGAATGACACTTTTTATCACTTTGAACTTCAATTTCTGAAGAAGTCCTCATTCGAAACTTTTATATTCATCTCAAAAAAGAGTTTTAGATTCAAGGAAGAAGAGGCATAGCAAGACTTATTACACCGAAAAAGAATTATTAACAAAAAATAAAAAAAATGATCAAATTGACAGATTTTCCAGTGTTTGACTCTTAAGGTTCCGGTCTTTGACAATGTATCTCTAATGATCAAAAATTGTCGAGGATCGAAAGTTTTAAATTTTAAGTTTTTGAAATCCAGTAAATGACAATAAGAATAAATTACTTTTCTTCTCAAAATGAGGGACAAACAAAATAACTTAAACTAGAAATTACATGACCTCTTTGCATCTCCAAGCATAGTTAGAAGAATGTCAGATTACTATTTATTTGATAATTTACCACAATATATTAAATATTATAAATTTTTGAATCTATAACCTCAAGTTCACTGGTTCAGCATTTTATCACTGAAGTTGTCTTTATTATTTTTATAAACTATATAAAAAAAAAATTTAATATTCACTTATAAATAATTAGAAAACAAAATTAAATATAAATTTAAAATAACTTTTTTGTTCTTTGAAGAATAACAGGGAGGCAGGGTAGCCGAGAGCGTAGGATACCAACTTTCCACGCAAGAAGTCGGAGTTCGATTCCAACTAAGAACAAAAATTTTCAATTTAATTTAACATCAGCTGCCTCCGGCAAGCCCCACCATGGATGTCACCTTGTCGTGTTGGGGGGCTTCGACTTAACTAAGAACATCCACGTCTCGGAGATGAGACTAACAATCTACTCATGAGACGCAAATCACAATTGCTCAAAGAACCACACACAGCCTCGAAAATTGGAATGATTAACACATTGACGACACGACAACGAACCTATTACGGCAAATGGGTTAAGATTCGCCGTAAAAATGGAACGAACACGTAGGAAGAGCCAACGCGGAAGGGCTCTTGAGAATATAGCCCGGGATGGAAGGCCAGCAACACAAGAGACCAAGCCACCGAAAAAATGGGCTGAATGCTGGGCGTACTCTTCCCAAAAAAAAAAAAAACAAATGAACAGGCCTTAGGCCTATAATAGAAGAAGAAGAAGAAGAATAACATATTTTATATAAGTGATAATAGTTATCAATGCCTTAAGTTATAATTTTTGTTTTATACATTATTAAGTCTCTACAATCGTCTACCATGTTTTCTCATTGAAAGTAAAAATTTTAATACTAAATGAAAAATTGTTTTTTTCTTCCTATTTAGATTAAAATAAAACATAAGTCATGTCAATTGAAAGTGAATAAAGAAATTCGAGAGTGAAGAATTACACTAATCAATGTTTTATATCGTCTTTTTTTACCGACCGACGATAGTAAGGGTGGTATTGTTTTCACACCAAATTTCACATGTGGAGATTTTTACATATCTCCACGAATCATGCATTTTCTTAACAGGAAAAAGTATTTTTAGCATGATGTCCGTATAGATGTGTACAGCTTGAACGGATTTTGATGAAATTTGGTATATTTACTTAATGCATCAGTATGATGAATTGATCAACTTTTGGTGCAAATCCGGAAACCGGAAATGGTAGTATCAGCGATCGACGATAGGAAGGGAAGGGTTATTTTCACACCAAATTTCATATGAGGAGATTTTTTACATATCACCACGAATCATGCACTTTGTATTGGTTTTATCCTCGAGAAAAATCATCTTTATTAGTTTTTTGTCAATTTAAAATTATATGACGACATCCAACCATTCATGACGTCACAGCCTGGTCTTACATATATATTATAAATAAAATAAAATTAAAAATATTTATGTTATATTTATATCTGTTTTTTATTACATTAATAGATATATTTAAATTATTTGAAATTGTTTCTGTAACTGGAAATTAATTTACTTCATACCGTCGGTCGGTTCGGACATGGCCACAGGTCAACTTAAATATTTTTGTTACAGACAATTTTTGATTGACATAATTTGGTTTAAATTTTCAATTGAAAAGATATTAAAAGACAAAAAAATGTTATAAATGTAAAAAAAAAAATATTCACAATTAATTGAGAGTTTTAACAAAGATATTTTAATTACTTATAAATTAAAAAAATATTTAACTAAAGTACAATAAGAAAATCATTTATTTCAAAAATAACATAAAAAATAAGTATAGTGTGGTTTTGTGCGTCATTAAAAATAAAACTTTAATATTAAAAAGTTTATTAATATAAATAAATACATTTGATAAAAATGATTTTTATAGTTTTAAATATTCAATATTCAAATATTGTAAAAGAAGTAAATATCATATATCTTACCTGCGAGTCTTTATTATCAATTCAACAGATTGTTATACTTAATTGGATTGGATTACAATCAATGCCTCTCAGATTATGTTATGACTTAAACCAATTCTTAAAATTTCTTTTCTTCACCCAGTCCTTGAGTATCTTTACAATAGTTAATTTCATCAGTATTACCAGGTTAAAATATATATTTTTTCCTTTATATCATCTCACCCTTAAGTATTAAGTAGAGCTTTATTTTTCTCTAACCTCTGACATTTGTACGTACTTTGAATGGATAGTGCCTTTCAAGTCGGCCGCACCTTAGCAGGATAGATGTATTGTATGAAAGTACATTGAATTCTCTCAACCTTTAACTTGATTTTCTTGATCGGAAGCCGCTACTTATTATTTCAAGTAGATACCCAATTTTACTGATTTTCCCAGCTTCTCCCTTAAAGAACTTTGAATTCGACACCTGATTTTGACGACTTTTTAACACGGTGTTGAAATGATCATCTGGATGATTTTATTTTGCAAATGTTTTTAGTTGTAACTGCATTATTAGCATGAATTTCTGCTGTCAAGAATTTATTTTTCTTCCTCTTATCTGCTTCCGGTCCGACAGAACCTTGACCATGCCACTTGTAAAGGGAAATTTTGTACGTAAACTGCAACAGAAGACTCAGCTCATAACCCAAAAACTCGTAACCACAGTTCCCGCTGTATTTCTATAACCATTTTTTTATAATCTTTGGTAGAACTGACCTTCTCTGCTGATTGTTTAGTGTTGTTTACGTTAAAATATATATACATATATAAACATTCCTACATATTATTTTGATTATATTTACATAAGGTAAGTTTAAAAATTTGCAATTTATTATTTTAATATCTATACAAAAAGAATTAAAATAACATTAATTTAATGTAAATGTTTGGTAAATAAGATTAAGTTTAACAATATGTTTAAGTATTTTGTATATTTCTATTATTATTTATCTTTTATAATAAGTAAATCAAAAAATATCCTTCCTAGATATAAAATCAAACTATGAATTGGCTCCTAGCCGGCTGGCTGTCCCATCATTTTCGGCTTCAGCTCTACAATGCCCAAACAAAAGACTTTCTGGCAAACAATACGAGCTGGATTATGAATTTTTTGGTTTGGAAATTCTATCGAAGAAATTTTTTCCATACAATTGGTCAACTTTTAGACAAAAAATATATACTTGCATAATTCTTTACATCAACAGAGCGGACGCTAGTCGCTGTGCTCTCGTTATTTTTCTTATTAAAGTCGAAAAGACAAACCTACTCATAGGTTGCATATATCATTTTGTGCAGCTTTAATTGCCCATTCTAACTTGAGGGTGTTTTGTCTGATCCCAAAGGATAAACTTCACTAAAAAGGTAAAAATTCTGTGTAATTCATTCTGTGTAATTCATTGAATTTATCACAAATTTACTTAGCTGAACCCATTCAGCATAATTTAAAATCCATTATAATTAAAATTAATATTTTTTTAAATCACTAACATTAAAAATCATTTTTCATCATCTACTCATTACCATTTCTAAAATTCCCCCTTTCTCTCTCCCACTTCATTCTTCTCCAGGGCCCTCCCCCTCCACCAAGTCTCCTCGGTCGGCCTCGAAGGAGCGGAAGAAATCTCAATACCTCTCCTCTTTAATCCCTAATCCCTTCTCATTGTAAATCCAATTATAGTTATATATTAAATTAAATTTAATCAAATTAATTAAATAAATAAATAATAAAAAAAAAATAAAAAAAAGAATGTGTATGTGAATAATATTCATTTATATATATATACATAAATGTTACATTCTTGTTGTGTCTTGTTAAGTTCAAATGTGCATATTGCAAATTAAAAATTAATACGAAATACTATCACTGCAACCACTGCAATAGAAGATATCACGGCACATGCCTACTACATCACGAAAAGGACATGATGGAGGGCATTAACAATACAGATAACACCGATTCCAATACAGATAACACCAATTCCAACGATGCTCAGGGTTGGCAGAATGTCGATTCAAGAAGGAAAAGGCAGAGAGAAAGCCCTGAGACTCCAAGAAATGTAAAACAAAAACAAATTACCGATTACACAATCCTCAACTCACATAATCGATTCCAGGCTCTCTCTAAAATAGCTTCCGATGATGTCCCATCTCCCTCCCCTAAACCCAAAAACAACCCCCCACCAATTTTCATTCCAAACATCTCTGATTACGGACAAATGACACGTGAACTGAGCTCAGTAGTCAACAATAACTACACCTGTACCCTAACCACCAAGGACTTAATTAGTACAAATACCCCACTTGATTACATAACCATAGTCAATCTACTGGACAGAAAAAAAATTAATTACTACACATATCAACCTAAATGTGATAGAAACTTTAGAGTCGTAATAAAAAAATTAAACCATTCGACGGACCTAAATGACATTAAAAGAGAGGTTGAGGATCATGGTCACACTGTGGTCAGTGTCTTCAATATTCGTAACAAGTCCAAGGAACCACTTCCAGTCTTCTTCCTTGACCTGAAACCATCTCCAAACAACAAAGACATTTACAAGCTGGAATATATTTGTTACTGTCGAGGCTAAAGGATGAAGACTTAAACGACTTAAACCAATCGACCTCTTATAATTCCTATTCTGATCTCAGCTATAGTTCCCTTCGTTTCCCATGTATTCCCCTTTGTAATCTGTATATTCAGCAGGTTTTCTTTTACTCTTTCTTTCCTATCCTATTCCCTCTTTCTTTCACTCAACCCTAAATTGAGAGATGTCCTCCCGTCCTACTCTATAGGGCAACTAGCCGAGCCGAGTACTTCCTAATACTCCTTATTTCTCCTTTCCATTATATTGTAAATATATTGTAAACGATTTATTGTTGCCCAAAGAAAGGGCAGATGAATATCTTGATTGGAAAATTTGTTTAGATTGTGGTATAAAAACATTTTATTGACTAATTGCAGAAATGGAAGAAAATTCGATTTTTTATTTATTCTTTAGTTTAGTTAGTTTCTGATTAATCTTTATATGTTTCATTTTTATAACGTTTTTTTTAACTTTTGTCTCTGTCTGTTCGCTCTTTTGACAAATTGAAATGGATTTTTCATCGACTTTTTATTGAGATAGACTTTTGAAAATTTTTATAGATATTTCAATGGATCCCTAGAAGGTATAGAAGAAATATAATTGAATTATAATTAATTAATTAGCGATTAATTACTTTTAGTAACTAACTCCTTTTGTATTGCTCCGAATAACTGATTAACTGGTTCTGAAACATAAATATTGATTTCAGGATAGATTTTCATTTTGAACGGATTTAAAAAAATTTTATAGCATTAAAATTAATGATCAATTGTTATTAATCAGTTGTTTCGCCAATGAAGAGGGGTTTCTTCTTCCCCTCAAATGGCATATATATATATATATGGGCAATGCTCCGAGGTAGCAATGGAAAGGATGAATAGTTTTCTTTATTGGTGTGACAACAATTTTTGAATCAGTCTTGAAGAGAATTGAAGAAGGAGGCACCAATATCCCTTGCAGGAGTGACATCCCGGCCACCCCCCTCAGTCCAAGAGATGTTCCAAAGAAATCCGAAGGCAGAATCTCAAGGCTCACGTCTCTAAGAATTCTCCATTTATTCCTATCAATCATACAGCTAAGTGGTCGACCCTTGCTTATTAATATAATTGCAATTGCTTAATAAATTAAATTTCATTTAATTTATCATATTCATATTTACACACAACGGTACCTTATAAACTCTTTATAATTTTCTTGTCATCTATTTTTATAATATTAATACTTTTATTTTATTAAATATTTAATTTTAGTTTAATTTTTAATCTACATTTTTAATCTGAACGAATCCCTTTTTATCATTTCCCTCATCAACATTCGCGGATTCAATTACCCATTTATTCTTCAAAATTAACGCAGAGTGCTACCAATTTAATAATTATTAATTTTCAATCCATTTTTCTCATTAAACCACCATACCTAAGATATCCAATATATGACAATATATATATATATATATATATATATATATATATTTTCTTTTCTACTTTCACATTTCTCATCTCAATTTACTTAATATTATTGAGTAATAATTCACATGCATTCATTCCCTCAAATATCCCTCGTGTTCTTCTTTTTTACATAATCATACATATCTATTCTAAACCATATATTTTTCTCTTACTCGTACATCATTTTTTACTCTTCCATTTTCATTCTCTTTAGAATTATTTTTTCATCTACAAATGTACTTAGGGGATAAAGATTTTAATGATAAATTTTCACTTATTGATGAATTGTATAATTCTCCATGATTAAAATGTCTATAAGAGGACAAGATAGTCACTGAAACATCAATGTGAATTTCTGCAATTAACTACCAAAAAATAAACGACTCGTTGAATTTTTTTTTTTAAATATTTCTTTGACTTTTTCCTCTGTCTCATCAACGGACACCAACACTTCTTATTATTAAATTCCGTTACAGAATATAACACTAAATGAAATATCGTATATATATATATCATAGATATATATTATATATGTATATGGATCTATGTATTGATGAGTATAATACTATTTATTTTTTAATGATTTAAATTTATTAAAAATAAGAAAACTCCGTACTATAAGTATGTAAGAGCCTCGGAGTCACCATTTGTGTGGGTGCCTCATGGTGCCTGTAGTTACTGGATTAAGCCTAGTTTACACGGGCTTAGTTCTTGTCATTAGTTCAAGGGTGGGCATATACTTTTAAGAGAGGGCCAAAATGAAATTTTCAAAATGTCTTCCGGGCCGGAGGACCATATTTCGAAAATACTAATAAAAAAAATTTTTCTTTTTTTTAGAGACATATTGAACGAAAAATCAAAATAAGAGCCAATTTTTTCAACGGGCCGGCGGGCGTTAAAAAGGCCCGTGCTTAAAAGTATTTGCCCACCCCTGAACTAATGACAAGAACTAGGCCCGTGTAAATTAGGCTTTAAGGATGAATAAAAGGTTGAAATAAATGTACTTCCTTCAAAGCGTAGTTTTAATTCAATTCGATATTTCAATGGGTACATCTATCTATCTATCAATCTATCTATATATCTTCTTCTATATATATAAAAAAAGGTTTTTGTCTGCACATTGCTCAGAATTTAAAAATTTTTGCATATCTTCGCGTTTCATGACCTCTAGAATCCAAAAGTGACTTTAGAATTTTTCACGTCTGTCTGTCTGTCTGTCTGTCTGTCTGTCGGTCTGTCTGTCTGTCGGTCTGTCTGTCCGGAAAATTACTATTTTATAGACTCAGAATTGGCTGAACCGATTTCTTTGAAATTACATCACAATATTCTTATATACCCCTAGAGTAACATAGGCTATAAATTTTATTTATATGTCAACAATAACCGCAGAAATTAATTTTTTAAAGTTTATATAATTCTCCGTGTTGTTCATTCAAGAGCAGCTCGCGGCTCACTGTCGGCCTAGCGGAATCATTTCAAACAATGAATTATCATAGCGATTCCCAATAGAAGAATTATTATAATATTTCCCTTTTTATTTTAAATTCTAATATACAAATATCAATTCAATTAAATAATTTATTCTAAAAGTTCTCAATTTAATTAAAATATTTATTAGATAATATTTATTATTTTTATCTTAAATTATTTTTTATTTAATTGAATATTTCTTCTTTTCTATAATATATATATAATAATATATAAATTTTATCATTGAATAATAAAAAAAAATATTATTTAACCTGAATTAAAATGACTGAATTATATTATCTTTGTTTTTTATTTTAATTTAATTACTCTATTATTAATTACTAAATATATATATATATATATTATATAAAAATTAAAATATGATGATATAAAGTTGTTTTAAATTTTTGACATTTTTAAATTGGGTATATTTTTTAAATTTATTAAAATGTCTTTTTTATTTATTATGTTTAAAAGATTCATTTTTATTATGTGATATTAATAAAAAATAACGATGCTCTGTGCAAGTCGAATCATGTTGCACATAATTAAATAACAATTGCCAAACAAAGAATATAATATTTTTTTAAATTCTTATATTTAAATATCATTTCAATTAAATAATTTATTCTAAAAGGTCTCATTTTAATGCAATTTATAATTTTCTTCTAATTCAGATTTAGGACAAATCGTACAACATTATATCAAATCTCGCTAAGAACATTCAATATTTTTGTACACAAATTATTCAGAGTATTGGCTAAGCGTATCACTCACAATCAGTTTATATTGAAATTTATATAAATTAACAAAGTAAAAATTTTTATTTGATTAAATTTTATTATAATGAATCAAAAAAAATTAAATATATAGATCACATGATTAAGAGAAGCAAAAAACTTAACAGAAAATAACTGTTGGATGGAGGTCGGACATGACAGAAACTGTAAGCGAAATCTTCATATTGCGGCGAATAATTTTCAAATCCCCTAGCACCACAGAATTTAAGTTTCTTTTAAGGAAAATAACTATGATCTAAAAAAATTAATAAATGAACTTAATAATAAAAAAACAAATAAATCAATTAATTTAAATTAATACTATTAATGAATGTATATATTGGTCATTTATCTATAGTTTTATACCGTTAATTTTTATAAATTGTCTCAAGTCTCTATTTTTGCATTTTCTCAAGTTTCATTATAATTAAAAATATTCAATAATAATCTAGCAATGAAAATAAAATATCAAAATGTAATGATCAAGAAATATTATACTCTATTTCACTATTATAACATATACAATACTTAAGAACCATAGGCGGAGGAAATATTAGGAGATATCATTGCGGGTTCAGGCCAAATCGACCAACATTAATTAAGATATTTTCATTATGACAGATATTAGGAAAAAAACCGCGAATTCAATATTTCTGTTCACTAATTATTTGTAGACTTTAGTAAAACATACGCATGACTCAATAGATCCGGATAAACTTTTTCAAATTTTCAATCTTCAAATTTCTCTTGGAGGTAGTAAAGAAAGAATAAGATGCGGAAATCAATTGTAAAATATTAGGTTACTCAGACGACTTAAATATAATAGGAGATTCGGCAATTTCAATTACAGATAGCGAGGAAAATTTAATGGAGGTTTGAAATTAATAGTGATAAGAAAAAATATTTAGTAACAAAGAGGAAGAGTATTAACATACAAAATCTTAAGATACAAAATGTAGAATTTGAATATGTATAAAAATTGAATGTAATCACGAAGGATAATAATATTTGAGAAGAATTTAAATCGGGGTTGCAATCGGGAAACGCCTGTTATCTGCAATAAAGAGGCTTATCTCTTCAAAATTATTATCAAAGGGAATATATAAAAAGATTATTTTGCCTGTTGCATTATATGGGTGGGAGGCATGGTCTATGACCCTGGGAGATGAGAGTAGATTCAGAGTATTTGAGAATAGGATTCTTCCCTGCATTTATTGGCCAAAGAAAGATGAGGTCACCGGGTATGAGGGAGACTGTATAACAAGAAATTGCATGGCCTCTCTGCATCTTCAGAAATAGTTAGGGTTATAAAAGGGAAAAAGCTGCGATAGGCAGGGCACGTGGCAAGAATGGGAGAGGAAAAAGATATTGGTGGGAAGACCGATTGGAAAACGTCCGCTTGGAAAACCAATGACGCGTAGGAAGGGACGTAAGAGAGATGGAACAAGGGCTCAGGATAGGGACACTTGGAGAAATGTGGTTGTTGCGGCTAAGAACTTTAGAGTATCTTTGAGCCACATAGGTAGATAGATATAACATATACAATAATAATATATATAATTAATATAGTGATTAAATTAAAATATATTTTTTAAATAAGAACACAAAAAGAAATGAATGTTTTATGTAATATACTGATTGAAACAAAATGGATGAAAACCTTTTAATACTTTCAACCACCAAATACTATGTACAACTCGGGGGTACAGGGGGCGGAGCCCCCGTCTAGGTGTGAAGAGCGCCGAAGGCGCTCTGAGCAGCTAGTATATATATATATATATATAACGAGCGTCAATGTTGCCAAGCAAGCTTTCATAAATTCTCTATTTACAAATTTTTGAATTTATTTTTTTGTTATTATATTAATGGGAGACCGAGGGGGAAACGTCCTCTTGGAAGACAAAGGACGCGGTGAGTGGACAATGTAGGAAGGAACGTGAAAGAAACGGGAGAGAGTAGGGGTTGGATGGCTGTGGCTCAGGATAGGGACACTTGGAGAAATATGGATGCTGCGGATATTCCACTAAACTTTAAATTTATAACTAATTATGTTCTTAAAGGGCAAAGGAAGAAAATGAATAATTACTATAAATACATATTAATAAACATTTTTATTAAATTGCTTTTCTATTTTTTATGATATTTTCTAAAATTTCTAAATATTTTTCTTTTATTTTAATGAACTAATAGATAACTAAATTCTGGATTTTTTTAGTTTATATATTATATATTAATAATAATTTATATAATAAATATATATGGTGTAATTTGGTAATTGGTTGCATAATTAACAAGAGATTTTCTTTATTTTAGATAACAACCTGCGTAGACTGCCTTTGGAGCTCCTGGTATCTAGACAGGGGCTCTGCCCCCTGTACCTCAAGTAAAACGTATTATTTGGTTGAAAGTGTGTATGAAATAGGTTTTGATTTATTTTATTTTTATAAAACTAGAACTAACTTTTTTAAGATGAAACTAACTTCTCAATACAATCTTACAATATTTAAATAAATTAAAATATTTTTTTTTAAATATGATTTAATTTAAACTTTTGAGTTACAGAAATATTGAATGTTCTTAGAGAGAGATTATAGATTTAATCTAATGTGGTCCGATTTGGATTGAAAACAAATTTAAAATATTTACCCAATTTTAAAAAGACAAAAATTTAAAACAACTCCTATATATCATTTGTTTAAAAAATAATATTTTAATTTTAATATAATCAATAAATAATTTTTTTACTTAAAATATACTAGTAATTAATAATTGAGAAATTAAACTAAGAACAATTAGTCATTTAGTCATTTTAATTGACGTTTTCAAAATATTTTTGACTTTATAAAACAATAAAAAAAATTTCTGTTTTTTATTGGGAAATTTAAACCTTTCACTTTAGTAAGTTTAGAGTTTAGTTCATAGTTTCCCAAAAATTTTTGTGTCGTAGACCCCCTAAATTGATTTTTTGTAAAACTGTTTTAAGAGCCATGTCGGAAAAACAATTTACCTTTCTTTTTTTTAGAGCCATATTGAATTGAATTATAAGATTGTTTTGCTCCCACTATGCGTTCCCTTACTTCTTATTTTACCAATACATCACTGCGTAGACCGCTTGAAAGTTGTCATAGAACCCTGGGGGTCGATATAGACCACTTTGGGAATCCCTGGTTTAGTTCATTCAAGTTACTCGTTAATGCAGTTTAATGTAAGCATTAGTTGAACTTTATAAAAAATTTTTATATATATTTTTCTACTAGGGGGCAGCACCAAGCAAATTCAAAGAAGCCGTCTTTGAATTTAAATTCAAAATATCTTTAAAATCAACTAGCTCCATCTTTTGAAAAATCTTTAATTTTAAAATAAAATTAAAGAGTTTATCTTTATATTTTTAATATTTATTAAAAATAATGAAGTTTAACACTAAACTAAACTAGAAATCATTTAGAGTTAATGAATAATAGCTATATTTTCAGGATTATTACACATTTTTATTAATTATATCGTTACGATAACTCAAGTTAGATAAGTTCATTTTATATTTAGTAAAACTACTAACAGACATCTCTTTACCCTTCTCCCCTCCCTATCCAAAATTAAATAATTGTAACCCATAGCAAATAATATATTTCTAATTTATTATAAATTAAATAATTTTAATATAATAAAATAAAGTTGAAAGGACAAAGAGAAATATTATAAATAAAAAAACTGTCAATAGAAAAATAAAAATAAAAAATTAACAACTAAAAAAAAATAAAAATATAAAATAATCATTGTTAACTCTTTCCCTTACTCCCCTTCTAGAAAAATAAATAGTTACTTTTTATATATAGATATATATATATTATTTGATTTTTGAAAATCCCACTTTAAAATTCTATTGCGCAATATGATAAAACATTTAATATAAAAATATTTTCCTTATCCTTTGTAAAGCAATTTAAACCAATAAAAAACAAAAAATTTGATTGCGTGGTCTATATAATTGTATATCTTTCAATTAAAATTGTTAAAATGAAATTGATTACTCTAGAAACTTTAAGAAACATTTCCATTAGGGTAATTTAATAAATACAATTTTATTTATTTTATTTATGTTATATTATTTACTTAAATTTTACTAAAAATGAATTTATTCAATTGTTTTTATAGAATCTCTTTTTTGTGCACTTAATTCTTATAACATGGTTTGTATGATAGAAATATGAATAAATATAATAATCAATATTAAAATATTTATTAATATAAACTATTTCAGTGCATTGTATCCGGAAAGAGGGGAAAACAATCTTGCATATTTTTTTTATAATTTGATTTTTGTGATGATGGTTTTAGGAATAATTTTAAGTCTAGGTGATAATACTGAATTAATTAGTTTGGTAAGTATTATATACATTTTATAAATTAAATATTATCAGATATCAATTTAATATTATAGGAAAATAATTTTTATGGTTATAAAATAATTATAATTCTATACAATTTTTTGAAATAACTTAAATGACTAGAGAAAAGAAATATATAAATTATCAAATAAATATATAAATACATAAGTAATTAAAAAATAGGAAATTTAATAAGAATAGTTTTTAATTAAATAATCATTGATGTATTGTTAAATTTCTTTTTTGCGTATTTCGTCTGTTACTCGATGCTGTTACTCCATCATCAGATGTTATCTTCTCAAATATTAGTTTGTTCAGCTGTTCAAATTCTATGACTAGTGTTTAAATATAAATTATTCTCATAAAATTTTATATTTTTTAAATTAATTTTAAATTATTCATTTCATATAATTATATATGTATATATATATTCATCATTTTTTTACAGGCACAGAATTTAAACATAATCTCCATTATATTCGATATTATAGTTATTAGTGTATTTTTCAATAAGCATTATTATATTGTCAATTATGGTAAGTTTATTTCTTATAGATATAACTTAAATATCATAAAATTATATAAATCAAAATGTTTTTTTCTAGTTTCCCCAGTAAGTGCAATAATTAATCTTTTATTACGTCCAATCACTATACTCGTACTCAACAAATTGTATTTTGATAAAACAGGGGAATCAACTTGTGCTTATATTCCAAAATTTCTATGTAAGTTCTTTCTTCTTTTTTTTTTCTTTTCATTAACAATTATTTGATTAACAATTAAAATGTAAAGCAAATTTTATTATAATAATTACTATTTTAAATTTTTTTGATGAAATTTAATTTATTTTACTTTTATAGCAACTTTTCAAAATAACCAACAACAAAACTCCGAGATTCCAACTGGAATTCATTCATTAGCTAAAAATGAAGATTTGAGCCCTCCTCCTTATCATTCTTAAAGAGCATTATTATTATATTATATTTACACACTCATATAAGAAAAGAAATAATTTTTGAATATCACTTTAATACTTTTAATATATGCAAGAGTTTGTGTGAATCTCTCTATACACGATATGGTATCATTTCTTTAGGATAAATTTAAATCAAAAAATATATATATATATTTTTTATTATAGTTTATCAAACATTCCTTTGTTAAATAAATATAATATTTTTTAATTATATAGGTATAAATATATATAATATATATAATTCCAGAGGATATTACTCGTATTTTGGCTCAAGTAAGAGAATTGCAATAGCTAAATTAGGAAAGGATATGTAATTTCATCTTTATTATAACAAATATTACTTATTGTATACTTATAGTAAGTTCAATATCAGAGACAACTGCAAAAATATGTTTTATTATATATAATTTAAATTATATTTCGTTATACTACTATTGTCTTATAAATCTCATAAATATTTTTTAATTTAATTGATATTATTGATTTTTTATAATTTTTTATTTTAATAATATTTACTTTTATAAATTTTAATTATGTTATGTGAATTTTATTATTTTATTTGATATATTTAAATTGAATCGCGTTGAATGTCTTTCATTCTTTAAACTTTTCATTCCTTCCCCAAATATTAATTAAAATAAAATAGATCGGGTTAACATTATTGGCGACCTCCTGAAAATAATTGATAATTTTCGGTAATTCTTGTTTGTCTTGGATAGGAATGAATTAATGAACTATGTTATGATTATAGATTTACTATTAATATATTTTTATGTATGTATAACTATTTTCTTAATCAAATAATAAATTATGAATTCAATAAATTTTAATTATAAATATAATAATATTTTATTTTTGAAAGGGTGAACGTTTATTTTTAATGTGTCCTCTTTCCTCATCCTTACATTCATAATTATCTCTAGGATTAATTTGATATAATACAATTTTTGTATTAAATATATATAATAAGGTAAAATCTAGGATATGCCCACAATTCGGGATTTTACCAAATCTCAAACGCTAATACCTATTATGACATGAGTATTGGTGTTAAGGTTACCTGGGACTATTAGGTAATCATAGTGAAAATTGCAGCTTTATACTTAAAATAAGAGCTACTTAAATTTACAAAAATAAAAGTCAACTTTTTGGCAATATCTCTAACAGAGGTGGTGATATTGTACAGCCGGTGTGGAGGATATGGCTTATGGGAAATTACATGTAAAACAAAAATAAAAACTCATAAAGTTGATATGTTTAAATATTTAATTAGGTAAGTTTTAATAATTAAAAGAGTATATAACTTATATTTAATTTATAGTATTTACACAAGTCTGAGAGTATGAATATTTTCCTTGTCTTACTAAATTGTTTGGAGGATTCATTTTTTCACTATTAAGTCGAAGTAAAACGCAAGCCTTATCCCTCGCACACACAATGCGTCATCTTATTCCTTCGACACGATTTTAGGCAAAGATTTACATAGTAAACAATAAGGGATATGTGAATAAATAAGTCTTAATATTAATTTTTTAATACACTTTATTTAACTCATACTGTCCGATTGTTTGTCCGCGGCATTTTATAATCGATATTTCAACAACTTCCCGTCATTCAATCAACTTGAAATTTTGCATACGCGCTTGCTCCTACTAATAATACACGAATCAATTGAAAAATTCACTGAATTATTTATCTATTAGTGGTAATTAATTAACTAAACTTTCATATGCGGAATATGGAATAGTTCACTATTTCAATCATAGATGGCGATAGCAGTTCTTTGAGGTGCTCAAGCCGTTTTAAACTAAAAGTTTTTGCAACACACATTATATTTACAAATGTCAAAACATCTCTAATTAACCACGTAATATTTCTTCTTCTGGTCGATTAAAAGTTCCAGGAATCGGTTGTCTTCTTATATATATATATACATATATATATATATATACATGTATATGTATATATTATCAGAAATAAAAAGTTAGTAGTTAGTCTTGATTCTAACTTGATAGTGTCGTGATATTGCGATTCTAACTTCCGTGTACGTATTGATCTCAAATGACATTTAAAAAAAAATGGTATAGTGTTTTCGGATCGCACTCTAAAAGGTAATGTACACTCCTTTTTTCTAAAAAATGTCAAACTATTCTGTGGTTGTAAAAAAATGTTACACATGTTATTAATAAGAAATATTTAAAATAACGACTACATTTATTTACGTACGACTAAAAAGTATAAAATAAATTTAAGTAAAAAGAAATCTTTTTAAAAAATACACTTTACTTAAAATTGCACTAAAAAGTAAAAAATAAAATCACTGTAAAGTGTGTGCGCTCAAATTATAATAACACCGTAAAACATTTGCTTCCACTATTGGGCGCAATTGAGCGCACACACTTTACAGTGATTTTATTTTTTACTTTTTAGTGCAATTTTAAGTAAAGTGTATTTTTTAAAAATATTTCTTTTTACTTAAATTTATAAAATTGCATGCAACACTCAAAAGGGAAGGAGAAGACGCGGAAGACCTAGAGCCAATGGCTAGATCAAGTGGACAAGGACGCAAAATCTCTGAGATGTGTCCTATGGAGAAGGGTTGCTCTGGATCGGGACACATGGCAACGACTTGGAAGCCAAGGATCTAGGATATAATCTGCAAATGATGATGATGATTATGATAATATTAATTTTAAAGAATACAGCAAATTAAGAACCTTTGAAATAAAGATGATTAAATTTCGCATGTGTTTATCTTCAAGATGGCGGGCAAAACAAATCCTCCTTGCCCGACGGTTCGCTTATATCTATAGTAGACACTCTTCATCTGGTCTCCTAGGTGGCAATAATCCGTTCCCCAATCCCTTTCCCACACCAAAAGGGATAGTGGTTATTAGATTATATTTTTTTTTTAAATATTTCACAAAAGTTTATTCCCCAAAAAATATACAGTAATTGGATAAATAAGTATATAAAAATGAACCCAAATAATAATGATTAATCACTTCATTCAACATAAACTTACATAAATAAATATTTCATAATAAATAAATTAATATTATTTTTTTTATGAGATAAATTAATCTTAACTTCTTTTCATTAAGGATTAAACTTCGGTTATGTGAAATCCCGAATATTTATTAGATAAACATATATGTAAATATAACAAATTTGTCATTAAAAGTAATTCATTCATTTTGTTTTAAAGCAAACCTATGGACTATTTTAGTTTAATTTTATGAAATACAAATAATTTCCATTTTTATTTTGAAATTCCCTCGTATAATGAATTATTGCGCAATATTGTATCCATGATATATAAATATATTTATTCATGTTATTGTTCTTTTAAATTAATTAATTAATTATTTGGAAATAAATAACTATCAAATATGAAGTACATGAGCTTAGATAATTTAAGTAAAATTCCCATAAAGGTATAAAAATTATACAATATATATTATTAAAATACTTTTTTAGTTTATTCATGAAAATATATATACTTTTTTAGGTCCTCTATTTTATTCATATGTCTTTTATATTATGGTTTGTAAAATAAAATTAAAACATACATCTATGAAATTTTATTATTTAAATTTAAATCACACAGTGTACTTATTTCTGACATTTCTGACAATGGTTTTATTAATCTTCCATATTATTTTTACAATGGTATTTTAATGATGATGTTATCTGGAATAATCATTGATTTAAGTGGTATATTAGACAATATTGAATTAATTAGTTTGGTAAGTAATAAGTAATATTTTTTATACTCCAAATTTACCTTAATTTTGTGGATGTTATAACTTATGGTTGCAATATGCAAAGATTGTGTGACCTTATTTCTACATTTGTTTAGAGCTTTAGAGGAGGGAGGAAATATTTTCAACCGAATTGTGTGTGAATAGATAAAATGAAAATGAAATATATCAATTTGAAATAAAATTTTTATAGTATTTATTTATCATCATCACTCCTAATCTATATCAATTCAAATTAATAATGAGAATCATGATTATATATATGTATATATGAATAAAAAACTTAATATTTAAAATACTATTTTGCCAACTTATCAATTATATATGAGATAAATGAAATATCCTCAAATACATTAATCTAAATATTATTAGTAAAAATTTTATGAATAACCATAATCATAGCCTTACCTCTAGAATCTAGAGAGATGTCCAACTCGCGGGCCGCAGTGCGCAGTGTGAATTAATCCCTTCTGGCAGCCATTCAAAGTCGTTTCTGCGCAAATCTCCATAAGTTTTGAGACATTCACTAGCTAGGCTTAACATATTCTGGTAATTTTGCGGCCGAGTTAAATATTTAAGTTTGCGATGTGGCCCATTAAATTAAAAGGTTGGACATCCCTGCTCTAGATGTTTCATAGAAGGGTTGAAATTCACCGTCAATGAAATAAGGTTTCACGGTTTAATATTTGTAAATTTCTGTTAAAGGTCCAAAATTTAAATATTCTTGCAACTATTTTTGATATTTTTCAAGTAATTGTAAATTTTAATTCTCCGATTCACGAATCAGTAGGTGAGTTTGTTACAGGTTTATATATATATATATAAAATTAAATTATTTTTATTTTTACAGTCACTCCGATTTTTATAATTTTTAATTTATGTTTCCGTCCAATATCTACAATTGTTCTGAACAAAATGTATTTTAATAAAACTATGATTTCATCGGATTTAAATTTTCATAAAACTAGTAAGTGATAAACTATTTAAAACAAATTCAATATTTTTGTTGATAAATATATTATATTATCTAATATTTTTATTAATTATGTTCATTCGCCAATTAATTAATTATTTTGCTTTCATTTTTAGGATCAATTGAGAATCAATATATCCAAGTCCCAATAGGAGTTCATATAAATAACTAAAAACCAAGATTGTAAAACTTATATTAATGTTTAAAAATCTTAACATATTTTTCTATTTATTTATCTTTTCACAATATTTTGTTTGTTTAAATTTTTAATTAGACCTAATACTAATACCTAATCTTTATTGCTTTTGTTAAATAATTGGAATTTAAACATTAATTTACGAAATAATACTCAAAATGTGGGTGGTAGAATTGTAAATTTGTTTATTTAAATATCTTTATATAAAGAAAAGTTGCATTATTTTAAATAAATACTAATTATTATTATTATTTTATAGTAATTATTTATTAAAATATCAATAATAACTAATATTATTTATTTATGAAATATTCTAAAATTACAGTTTAACAAGAATGCAGAGTGCTAAATTTTAAACATTTTCCTTTAAGATCACTTTAATGATTTCTAAAATAAATTGCAATGATTATGAAATGTAATTAAATGATTTTTAACAGAAAAATTAAGAGCAGTACTTATTAGTAATAATATTTTAGATTTAAAAAGTGATAGAAATAAAATTAGTAGAAATTATAATTATATTATAATCATTAGTTTTATAATTATATTTTTCTCTCAATAAATTTAAAAAATTAAGTAGAAAATTTTAGAGACAAGACTTTTATAGCAATTTACAAATAATTACAATTCGTAAGTTTTTTTTTTATTTCTCCCAAACAATAAAAAATATGTTATTATTATGTGAAAATAAAATTATCATAAAAACTTTTTTTAGGGTGATATCTTTTTAAAAAACAAATCTCTCAATTATTAACTTGTATTTGTAATAAATTTTCATAAATTGAGGTCATCTAGGATTTTGATCCTTTTGCAATATATTTAGGAAAGGTTATTTTTATTAGTAAAAAAAAAGAAAATTATTTCTGAAATTTTTTTTTATGAATATAGAGGTCTCTTTAGAAGAAATTGAGCTACGTGCCTCTTGCTAAAGAGAAAAAATATTTTTAATTTAAAATTACACGCAAGCTTGTTTCATAAATTAAATTAATTTTTTTTTTGTAATATTAAAAATATAACTAAATTTAGATTTGGAATATATATATATATATATATATATATTACAAAGCAAGATATTACATGGATTATTTTTATGTGTAAAATGTTTTTCCTTAATTTAAACATAGATTAAATCAATGTTTTTTGTAATGAATAAATCCTATTACCAAGAGTATCTTGTAATTATAGAAAAAAAATCAATGAAAATTTTAAAAATAGGAATCATCTTTTAATAATTAAAAATTTGAGATTGAAGGTATTTTTATTAAGCCAAATGAAGTGATTGATTAATTCTTTTAAACATAAAATATTTTAGATAATCTAGTGTATATAAAATAATTGATTTGACTTGGGTTTCTAAAATCACAGAAATCTTAAGAGAACATAATATAAATGTTTATATAAATATATTATGTTGAAGTTAAATTCTTTTACCAAGAGTATATATATATTTGCTAAACGTTGCCAAAGGAAAATTACTTAATTATAATACAGAAATTAAAGGTGTAAAAAGCCTGAATTAATAGCTTTAACTTAAACATTTTGCTGGCTATCAATGTGAAAAAGAAATACTGTTTCAATCTAATGCTTAGTAAAATGTTTATATTAAAATAAAATATAAAAGATACTCTTTATAAATGAATATTTATATTAGTATTATATTTGTATATATTTTTTCAGGCCCATATCAAAAAAAAAATTAAAAAGGGAAAAATACGATCTAGAGTCCATAAACATTTTCATCACTATAGGCAATGTATAGAAAAAAATCTTCTTCATGATGTTCCTAGAAAATTATAAAATTAGAAATATATAATTATTCTCTTTTAACGATTAATAAATTAATAATTTACTTGATAAAGGGAGCCCATCGTAGCACTAGTTGGTGGAATTACATTGTTAACGAAAAAGAAAAGGGCATCTTCAGGGCGTAAATGAATCCGCTTTCGAATCAAAAAATAAAATTGACCAACAGTCAGATCAGATGGGACAAGATATTTTTTCTTGTCTAAATCACCAATTCGAGCTTTAGGAGCTTTTTCAACAATGACCTAAAAGCAAGCTTTATGTAATTAAGTCTAAAAAATATGAAAAATGTTAAAGTTATTATCTATTTATAAACATTATGAAAAGATTCTTTGTTTATAAATACAAAATGTCCTTGAACAAAAATTAACTATTATTTTTCCAAAAAATTAAAAATGAAATTAATTTCTGAATCTTATTTAAATAAAATTAAAAAAAAATAAATAATATTGAAACAATCCATTAAATTAACAAAGAATGAATAGGTTACTCACAGGGACTCTATCGGGATATTTACGCCTAATTTTTTCTCCCTCAGATTTTCTCTTTTCAAAAGGATGTTCTTCTTTATATTGGAATTTCATCTTGCAATAAAATTAGAATTATTTTATAAGTTAATTTATAATATGGATTCTAAAAGAATGGAAAAAGAATGACGAAATTATTTTTTTCCTAATATAATAGTCAATACGTGAAAACAAAATGGGTGAATATAAATGACTGACAAAGAACAGCTGACCTGAGTGGAACTAGTGATTCATACATCCGCTAATGAAAATAATCCCGAGATTGAATAGAGTATAAAAAAACTTTCTCTCTTGAAATTATTTATAAGTCATAATTTTAATATTAAAATTTATAATCAAATATTAAAAAAAAATTTAATTTGATATAAATAAGTGTTTATAAGTTAAAATATATAATTTAATCACAGAAGTTTACAGGCGAGAGTATACTAATTATAAATATATATTTATTTGATATCGAAATTTATGAAAAAACTATCATATTTGTAATTTTTAAACAAAAAATATACTTCCTGATTGAATAAATCGACCAGTCCTAACAAATGTCAATAAATTTAAAAATACAAGTATATTTCAAATAATTTAAATAAGTCTTTGGTCTTAATTTGTTTATTAAAATACTGTAACTCATGTAACATATATTTAGAATTAAAAATATTAATATATACAATAAATAGACGAAAAATAAAAATGATCAACATTTTTATTTGAAGTGGGGTAAAGAAATTATTTTTTATTATTAATTTAATTATTTTTAGATTCTTATATTTGATTATTAAATAATATATATTATTTATTTATTATTTATATATTATATTAAACTATATAGTTTACTCACACTGTTAATTTTGTCACCATGTATATTGATCAAATACACGAAACAAAAATTGAACACATAAGGGATGAATTATAAATTAAATTTTTATAAAGGTTAAAATTTTTAATAAATTAACAAAATAATTTATTTATAAGTGCTTACATGAAATATTTATATAATAATTTTAGTAGAGGGTATAGGTATATGTATAAAATTAATCTTACTAATTAAACTACTAAAAAATTGAAACATTATTTATTTACATTTAATTGTTATATTTTACTTTAGTATTAAATTAATTTATTAAATAATTTAAATTTTGCCATGTGATAGTAACGACATCTGGATTGTTTCGGATAACGTGAACGTTAATAGCACTATTCATCTTTCAATGTTAATGATTTGACAAAATTGACAATTATTTATAATATTTTATAATTGTATTCAAATATACTTCTATTTATTAAATATATAAATTATTATTTAATATAAATTGCTCCGAAATATCTAATAAAAAATGGTACTTTCATTTATTTTAATTTAATTATTTTATCTCCTTAATTTTTTTATTAATTTTTAAATGTTTTTTTAGAGTATTTTGGCTTACAATGGGGGTGCAATTGTAGCAATGAAGGGTAAAAATTGTGTTGCAATTGCGTCCGATAAGAGATTTGGTATTCAAGCACAAACTTTAAGCACCAGCTTTGAGGTGATTCTATAAATCATTTTTATTTTATTTAAATTTTAATCTTGTATTTGTGATATTGCATATAAAAAATCTTTCTTGTAGAAAATTTTTGATATGGGTCCTCAATTATGTGTTGGATTGCCTGGTTTAGCTACTGATATCTTGACAGTTTATCAAAGATTGAAATTCCGAGTAAACCTCTATGAATTGAAAGAAAATAGAAAAATTCAACCCAAAATTTTAAGTTCACTTGTTTCCAACATGTTGTATGAAAAACGATTCGGGCCTTATTTTGTTGAACCTGTAATCGCTGGCCTTGATCCTAAAACTCATGAACCATATATTTGTAATATGGATTTAATCGGATGCATCAATGAACCAGAAGATTTTGTTGTCGGAGGGACCTGTACTGACCAACTATATGGAATGTGTGAAGCTTTATGGGAACCAGATCTCGAACCAAATGATTTATTTGAAACTATATCTCAAGCACTTATTAATGCTGTTGATAGAGATGCAATGTCTGGTTGGGGTGCTGTTGTTCATATTATGTTAGTAATCTTGAATATTAATATTTTCAATTATTATATTTAACTATTGTCTTTTTTTTATCTAATTATTAATTATATATTTTCAGCGAAAAGGATAAAGTAACTACGAAACATCTAAAAACTCGAATGGATTAATTTGTAAATCATTATTGAATAAATTTTTTTAAAAAATTACATGATATTCATTAATATGATTACCATTTTTTGTTTACAAATAGTTCAAAAATATATATTTATATAGTTCATAAATTATAATATCTGTATGAGGTGCAATTTAATTAACATATTCTATGATTCCCCAAGTAAATTTTAGCGTTTTGATTTTAATTATTTGATGTAATATTAATAATGGAAATATTTAAACTTATGTTTAGTTTAGAGATGGAAAATATATCATCAATCAGACATATGAATAAATATAAAGAAAATATCAAAGTGAGGATGCATCATTTATTGTTTATTACGAAAAAAAATATTACAAAAGTTATATTTAAAATTGGTAAATATAAGGAAAAAAATATTAGCTTTTAATATTATAAATACAAATTTGATTTATTTTGAATAATTCATAAAATTATAAGAATGGCGAAAAATATATTTGTTGGGAGACCGAGCGGGAAACGTCCGCTTGGAAGATCAAGGAAGCGATGGGTGGATAATGTAGGAAGGACGTGAGAGATGGGAGAGGATATGGGATTGGGATTGGATTGTCACTCAGAAGCTCAGAATGGGAATATTTGGAGAAGTGTGGTTGCTGCGGTCAATAATTTTCGAGTTCCCTAGAGCCATAGAGATAGATAGGTAATTCATAAAAAATTATTGAAATATAACGAAAAAAAACATAAAAAAGATTAAAAATACATTACAAATAAAAAATTTTGATTGATCTTATCTTATATTAAACAAACAAATGAATATTAATATTATAAAGCAAATAGGCAAAAACATATTTTTTAGCTATTTTGAAGAAAATTAAAATATTTTCGAAAATCCAAATTTAAATAATAAAATGCATTTTTAATAAATTAATATATAATTATTGAAAACAATCAAGTAACAAGATAATAATATAGTAAGAAAATCAATAACAAAATTATATATTAATATTTTACACGATATAATAATTTTAAAACTATTCAATTTTAATGGCTATTATTATTTTAAAAAAACATTTAAATAAAAAATTTATTTCAAAATAATATAGAAGTATTGGAGCATATTGAAGTTGGGTAAAGAAATAAAAGATAGGAAAAAAAATCATTTACATACAAATATAATTAAAATTTTATTTATTGAATGAAAAAAGTTGGGCATATTACCCCACATGTGACATAAATAGTAAAAAGGAAATTTATAACAAACAAAATATAAATATTATTACCTACTTGATTAAATTAAAATAAAAATTTAATTAAAAAGAGAACGTGAAAAAAAATATATTAAAATTATATAATTTTTTATTAGTTTTGAATTTTTACATTGACCATATCTGGTCAACACAGAGTGTTTTTAATAATATCCATTGTATCTATTTTAATAATTGGAAACTATTTTTTAAATCATAAATAAAACAAAATGAGTTTGACTTGAATATATGTATTTGTTCATTTTTGTATTCAAGCATTTAAGTATTTATTTTTTGAAAAAAATATTAAGATAGGAACGAAAATATGTGTTTACTTAAATATAATAAACAAAAGGATTTTACCTGAAAGGGACTTTATGGGAATAGGTAGTTAACAATAGAAATTATTTTTTTCTTCAAATTATATTATTTACAATTTTCTATTTTTGTATTTTCTATATTTAATGATTTCCATGATTTCTTAACAAAAAAAGAAACAAATTAAACAAAGTATTTTAAAATGTCTATATTTCATAAAGGCAAGAATGTAAAATTCATAAATAAACAAGTAAGGAAAACTTTTCAGCATCCGGTAGTTAAATAATAATTATTCCTTCAAATGATCTTTTTTTACATTTTCTATTTTGAAACATCAAACAAAATCTTTTAAAATTTTTCCTATTTTATAAAAGTAAGAATGTAAAATTAATATATAATCAAGGAGGAATTTTCTCTTATACACAAATTAAATCAAATAATCTCTATAATAATTTTATAATAATAAAATAATTTTAGAAAATAAATAATAATTTTAATTTTATTCCATTAGATAGTTTTCTAGTACTCTTTTTCTGTATTTTTATTTCTACACTAGAATTTCCCTAATACATAGAATTGCGAATATTAATAAAAATCAATGATCTTTATTATTTTTGCGATTTTTTACTATCTCGTAAGAGATAGTATTGCGATCACGAAAATTTTCGATGTTGAGATTTTGATGTTTTTATACGTTTGTAAGGTTCCTGAATCATTTTCACTAAGGTTGAGAAAAATGTCTGTGTGTGTGTGTGTGTGTGTGTGCGTGTATAAATGTAACCAAGATTACGCAAAAACGGTTTGAGCTAGAATGATGAAATTTGGTATATGAGCATTATTCAAAATTCGTAGTTTTCTATCAACTTTTGAGAAATGTAGCTCAACCGGAAGAGGGTCATTACCTACAACGTTTTGATTTTTTTTCCTCTAAAGTGACCGTAAAAATAAAGATATATGTTTGATAATTTTTCACATGATTAATAATTGTATAAAACTGCTATATATAGAATTTCAGCTTGATTGATTCGCTGAAATTACCAGAATTAATTTTTTAACACTGCAAATCTCACGCGCCAACACGTGACGTGATGGCATCAACAAAAAGCCAAACATGCGCTGGTTTAATATTTATTATTTATAATTTATAAATAATTAAATTTATTTTAAATATAATATATTATGTTATTTAATCCAATTCAAATTGCGAGATAGTCGAGTGGAGACACTCCAGCTAATTTTTTAAATAACGATTCGGTTATTCTGTTACCTTGTGCATACTCTAATATAAAAATATTAATTCAAGCAATTAATTAAGATTTTTTGAAAAGAATTAAAATTTTTCTTTTCATCTCTCAAAATGAATCAAATATTTGAATTATTTAATTTTTTCTAATACTTATCATTTTAATTAAATTTAATATTATTTAATATTTAAATTTAAATATATATATATACTTATGTATATATAGGATATTTAAGTTAATAATAATCAAATAAATGTTTTCTAAAGCCACTTTCAATCATGCTTTAATTGGGATATTTATTAACACCTCCTATAAATTACTTTAATTGAGAAATTTTTGTAATGTTTTGATTTTTGAATAATTATTGGCACCTGTTATTAATTATATTGATTAAAAAATCTTCTCATAAATAAGATTGATTCTTCAACTCATAAAAATGGGCATAATCTGTTTTTTTTATCTTTATATTTTATTTTATATTTATCTTTATTTTTTGAATCAATGAATCGTACAATGAGTTCCACCGGGTGGGTACTGGGTAACTTAAAGAGCATTATAAAATATCTGAAATTATTTCTGACGTCGGTCTTCTAGATAAATTCCATATAGCTGTACATTTGGCCATAGCATGATAATGAAATTTAGCAGATGAAGTTCCATTTAAAATATTTTTAAAATCTGTTATGGCTAATAGATTCAAAGTATGAAAGCGCATCGAAGGTGCTTGGGTAATTCAAAATCTCTATCAATAGTAGTATTATCTAAATTCAAAAATTCGGAAATCAACTTCTTCGTCATGAGGTTCAACTTCTAGAAATTAAAAAATATAATGTTAAAATAAGGTAATTTAATTAATATAATAACTAATGATTGTTTACCATCTGTTTCATCTGAATCAAGTTCGGGAAAAAATAGACCTATATTACAACCAAATTCTTTGAAAGCCTCTACAAAATTCGATCCATTGTCGGTTACACATGAAAGAATATTTTTATTTTTTAAATTAAATTCATTAAATGTCTGTAATCAATTAGACAATTTTTATTGTTTTATATCTTTATCTTTGTTTTATTTATATTACCCAATTATTTCTATCCCATAAATAAAACTGGTTGGAATATCATATAATTAAATTAAATTAATTTTAAACAAATTTTACAAAAAGAAATATAAACATAATAAATTTATTTTCATTTTGTGTTTAATTATTTAATAAATATAACTATTAAATATATAAATTTAAATAAATATTTGCATTTGTTTAAATATTAGTACGAATAATCAATGAAAATTAAATAGAAAATTTTAGGCCTCTACCATCCGTAATTTAGAAGAATGAATTCTTATATAAAACTTGGAACTATTTTTTAGAATAGAATTTATTTTTTATTTGAATTTGCATATATTATAAAAAAATAATATCTATATTAATATTCTATTTTAATCTAATTTAAAATTTTTAAGAATCTCTATCCAAATTTTAGGTTCTCTTGAAATTTAAAATCTCAATGATATTAGTGAAATTATTGGGTTGGGGTAGAGTTTCAAGTTGTCATACTTACTCCTCGAATCAAATAAGATCTTGTTTTCCTAGAATGTAGATGGGAAATCTGAATTTTTATAAGATTAAATATAAAAACAACAATATATAAAAATTATATGTTTAATTTATAATTGTAATTTTTTTTACAAAATATCTCTAAAACAATATTTTTCATTAACTCGATCAAATTTTGGATTACAAAAGAAAATGAATATACATTTAGATTGCACTAAAAATGTTTTTTTAATAATTTGATCTTATTTATAAATAATTTAACTACTTAATAAATTTGAGTAAATTTTAAAAGTATTGATAAAATAAATATTAATTTATTATCAATAAAAAGTTACTTTTGTAAAGTAAGATAAAATACTTAAAATTAAGTAAAAATAACGTAAAGAAATCAATATTCATTCTATTAAAATAAAAAGATTTTTAAGCAAATATTTTCTGTTCTCGTCTTTTCTTTGTTACTACAGTCCCTGGTTTGTGTTGGGCATCAGGATGATTCATTAATTCTGGAGGACATGTAGATACGGGACTAGATAATATAACTTGTTTCAAATCATAGAAAAGTTCCGAGTCGTCCTTTGTCAAGAATGAAATAGCCACTCCCTGTTTGCCAGCTCGTCCAGTTCGTCCAATACGATGTGTGTATTCTTCTATGCTCTTAGCCATGTCATAATTAATGACCTGAGAAACATCTTTAATATCGATACCACGACCAGCAACATTAGTTGCTACCAAAATATCCTTTGTACCTCCCTTAAGAGAAGCTAAAGCATATTCTCTTTGTTCTTGCCCTTTGCCACCATGTAATGTGCATGCATTGTACTAAAAAAAAAAATATGTTAAAATTTATCACTATTTATAAAAAAAAAAAAAAATTAAATATATATAAAAAAATACTTACCCCAAGTTTTTCTAAACCTCGAGCAAGTACATCTGCTCCTTTCTTTTGATTAACAAAAATAATAATTGGTGGATTAATGCCTCTTTGTAGAATTTCGACCAATTTACGTCTCTTATCATTTTCTGAAAGAATATGAACAATTTGTTCCACTCGTTCTGTAGGTCGCCCGGCAGAGCCAATGTAAACTACAGCAGGTCGACGTAAATAAGTTCGAGCTAAACGTTCTACAGCAGGTGGCATAGTAGCTGTAAACATCACAGTCTAAAAATTTAGAAAAAAAAAAGCATTAATTATATTAATTATGATTTAATAAATTTAAATTTCAAACCAAAATTGATTCTTTACCTGGCGATATTTCTTTTTAGTATTGTAATTAGCTAAAAGCTTAACTTCGTCCTCAGCATCTTCGGTATCAGGTTTTAGATTGGTAACTGGCATATAATCTAATATTTTTTTTACATCTAGAAAAATAACAATTTTTAATTATTATTGTTATTATTAAAAAAAAATTATTTTGATAATGAAATTAAAATTACCTGCTTCAAAACCCATGTCAATCATTCGGTCAGCTTCATCTAATACTATATAAGTACATTGATTTAAAACTAAATACCTATTTTCCAACACATCAATGAGACGACCAGGAGTGGCAATCACAATCTAAAATAAGAAACAATAAAAATTTGTATTTAAAAAAATAAAAAGTTATTTTTTATAAAAGAAAATACAAAAATTTTATTAATATATTCAAGAATATGCTTTTAATAGAATAAGCAGAATCTAATCAGAATAAAAGAATAAAGCAATTTTTTTTCTTAAAAAAAAATTAATTAATATTTATAGATAATTTATTAAATTAAAAATTATTAAAATTTTGTATTTGAATGTTGATTAAGGAAAACAAATTTTGAATCTTACCTCACATCCCATTCTCAAACGAAAACCTTGTTCCTCTCTTGATAAACCTCCAACCACTACAACAGTTCTAATTCCAAGAGGTTGTCCAAATTTATTCGTTTCTTCTTCAATTTGTTGTGCCAATTCTCGAGTAGGAGCCAATATAATTGAATAAGGACCCTAAAATAAATTAAAATTTCCAAATTAATTAATTTAATTTAATTTTAAATAAGCATTTTATATAATAAATTAATAAATATTACCTGATCAGCATCTTCAACTCTTTCAATTTTAGGAAGAGACTGAATCCACATTAATAATGGAATAAGGAAAGCTAGTGTTTTACCAGATCCTGTCTCTGCTACACCAATTATATCTCGATTCTGAAGACCAATGGGTATGGCTTGTCTTTGAATAGGAGTTGCATCAGTATAACCAACTTTATCGATAATTTCAAGAATCTCTTGAGGAATTCCTGATTCCTTCCAGTTACGAATTGGATCGGGAATTTTCCCTCCTTTAATAGTAATATTATAATCTTCTCGAAATATACGCCAATCTCGTTCAGTCATTTCATCTTTGGATTTTTCTGACCAATGACGATCATCCCATTTTTGTTTTTCTTCCTTCTTTTTTAATTTTTTTAATCGCATTCTAAAATATAAAATAAAAATTAATTAATAATGTTTTTTTAGCGGAGAGTATAAAATAATTAAATAAATAATGAAATACTTACTTTTCTTGCTCTTTTTCTGCCTCTGTTCTTCTTCGTTCCAATAATTCTCCATAAAATTTTGATTGATCCCTTTTTTGTGCTTTTATATCAATTCCAGCAACATTTCCTCGGCCAAAGAATTGAACCTGAATAATAAGAAATTTAACAAAATTATTAGTAATATATATTAGAAACATTGTTATATATATATATATATAACAAAATTATATTAGCGATAATTACCATCTGATTACTAATATTATGTATATTTACCTGATGTCTCTCTTTATAAAGACAATTGTAATCTAATGAAGTATCTTCTGATGCATCCCAATCAAAAACAAATTTACGATCGTTTAACCTTCTCACACGACGTTTCTTTTTAATGATACCAAGATATCTTTCTTTTATAGCTTCAGATTCTTTTTCTTTATCTTTAAGGATTTGAATATCAGTGGGTGGGCCATCATCATTTCTATCTTTTAAGCCTCTTTCTCCATAACGATCTCTTTCCCTATCTCTATCTCTTTCTCTTCTTCTTGAAGATCCAGGCATACCTCTAAAAAATATTTTATTTTAAATTGATTAATTAATAAACTTATTATATTTAATATATATATATAAAACTTACCTATAATCTTTTTCACGGTCAAAATCTTTTTCTTTTTGAGCTTCTTTTGAAAATTCAAGCCTCTTTTTTCGCTCTTCATCTTGTTTTTTCTTCATTTCTTCAACTTCTAGTTGACGTTTTTTTATAGCTTCTGCTGCTCGTTCTTCTTTTGTCAAAAATTTGGGCTAAAAATTACAATATTAATTACAAAGTTAATTAAAAAAAATAATATTAAATATATATTTAAAATAAATGTCTAATAATAATTCTCAAAATCAGAAGAAATTTATATTAGATTTCTAAATAGATTTTTTAAATTAATAATAAATAGAATAATTTGAAATAAAACAGTTAGTTGTCGATATTTAAAGTTATATCATATAACTAAACGTATAAAACGAATATTTTATTATTTTAATATTATTATTAATATTAAGTAGAAGAATTAAATGCAAATTATAATACACTTACTTTACTTCTCTGGGCTTCCTCTGATTGTTTCTTTGATAAGAGTTCTTCAAGGGATAGAGGTTCTTTTTTAATTTCTTCAGAATCAGGGTCAGGTTTAATTTTATCTTCTTCCTTTTTGATTCTAAAAATTAAGATATGTGATTAAGAAAAAAAATTATAAAATAAATAAAATATTTATAATGAAAATAAATATAAATACATGTACTTACGCATTATCTTTATATTCTTTGGTTTTGGCTTTATCCTTTTCTCTTTCTTTACTACGACTTCGACTTCTAGAACGTTTATCCCTTATTTTATCATTTTTTTTTCTTGTTTTTTCTCTTTCTTTAGAACGACTTCTTGATCTACGTCTTTGATCTCTTTTTTCTCGATCTCTATCTCGCTCTTTGACATCTCTGTCACGACTTCTACTTCTTCTAGAAGATTTCTTTTCAATTCCCATTTCTATTTAGGAAAATTCAAGAAAAACATAAATATTTATTTAAATAATGATCAAAGTTATTAGTTAAAAAAATTTAACATCTCAATTATAATTCTATATTAATATTTAAGTTAATATATATAATTATACAATTTAAAAATATTATTAACATTATTAAAATATTATTTAATTTAAAAGTCACACAAATCACAATTATATTTATTTAATTAATGTCAAAGTTAATAGTTAAAAAAAGCTTGGCATTTTTAAGTTATAATTTAATATATAAAATTTAAAAATAAATTATTATATATTAAATATTACAATTTAAAAACAAATTATTATTAAATATTATTTAATTTAAGAATAAATAATATTAAAGAAATTTATAGATACTTACTTTAGTGATAGAGATATTCAAGATATTATATGATGTTCACCACACAATGGTTAATCATGGACTGAAGTGGAATGAGTGCAAATGAGTGGAATGAAGCAGACCACAGACTATTCATTCATTATATGTATGATGCGCCATCTATTCAGACAAATCACCCAAATGCCCAAATATTCCGTATGCCAAACTTAACAACAAAAAATTACATTATTTTTATTTAGTAGATTTTAAGAAATTAATAATTAAATTTTTTTATATTATATTAGGAAAATATAATTTACTAAATATATTAATTAATATTTATATACATTTATGGAAATAAATCTTATGTTGGTAGCTTAACCTAGATTTTCAACCAAAAATCAATTAACATGTACTATATAAGATAGTAATTAAAAACCGTATTTAATAATCAATTTTTACTAAAAATTTAGAAGAAATGTTATTTTTGTATTTATTTTTCAATTTTAATCTAAAAATATCAAAACGCATTTAAATTAATTTCCCTTTTTCAGATAAATTTTAGATTTCTAATTATTTAGTTCAACAAATTAATATTTTTTGAAAATGAAAGAAAACTTAGACGACAATCACATACTTAATAATTCTAATGAAATAAGCTCTTTAAAAAATACTTTTACGAAGGAATCTACACTATTATCAAGGTTATAATTTATCTAATCCTAGAAAATGGCATTATTTAAAAAATAATGATTTTTTCTATAATTACAGAGCTAATAAAAATAATAAAACAAATAAAAAGAAAGATCCAAATGAAACATTTTCATGTGATGTCTGTAGTTTGTCATTTAGAGAAAAAAGTCATTTAGCTACACATGCTAGAAAACATCTTGTTGATCGAAAATTCATTTGTAAAGAATGTGGTTCTAGTTTTAAAACAAAATCTAGTCTTTATTTCCATTTAACAAGGCATTCTGATACTCCATTTAAATGTGAAACCTGCGAAAAAGAATTTGCTGAACGACGACTTTTAAAACGTCATGTAAGGGTAGTTCATACATCGATTAATAAATATCCTTGTAATAGATGTGAAAAAGCATTTAATACAAAACAAAAATTGAATAATCATAACATTCAACACACAGGACAAAAACCCTTAAAATGTATGTTTTGCCCTAAATCATTTATATATAAGAATACGTATAGGCATCATCTAACTTCACACGCAGAACGAAATGAAATTCCCCCAGAGTATTGTCCTAAAGAACTACAACCAGGAATCGATCTAAGGCCTTTCAAATGTAAAATTTGTAATAAAGCTTTTCCTATAAAAGGAGCATTGAATAATCATATGAAGACTCATGCTTCTGAAAAACCTTATAAATGTGATCGATGTGATAAAGCATTTATGAAAAAACAATCTTTAGAATGTCATTTAATGGTACATAATGGAGAACCCCCTCAATTTTTATGTGACCGATGTTCTCAAAGTTATTATAATATATTTGCTTTAAAACGGCATTATATGAAACATATAAGTGAGAAAAAATTCTCTTGCGAAATATGTTCTAAAACATTCTGGATGAAGGATGCATTAAAAGTTCATCAGAAAACGCATGAGATGGATAATAAATTTCCAGGAATGGAATTATCTAAAGATTATTTTCAAAATGGTCAAACCAAACCGTATAAATGTATTCTTTGTCATAAAAATTTTGTACATCGAGCAAATTTAAAGCGCCATTTACAAATCCATTCAATTGACCCTCACATTTTATCGAATCAAAAGGAATCTTCCGAAGAATCTTTAAATAAGAACAATTCTTCATTTAATGAAATTATTGAAAATTCTTCACATCAAGAAATATTAAATGGATTAGACAATGAATTCCAAGAAACTTATTCTTCTAATACTTCAGATAAAAATGGGCTTTTTATGAATAATTCACCCCAAACATTGTATAATGATTTAAAAAATGTTTCATTACTTTTAAATGAAACTCAACTTGATTTAAGTAGTGATTATGATGATATTTTTTCTACTATTGATGATCAAGAATTGGACAAAAATAATTTATCTGAATGGATGAATATAGAAATATCTATATTATAATTGCTTTTCTTCTTTAATTCAAGTAGAAATTAATGTTTAAAACAAAATTAGTCACAAGTTTACATTGATCTAATTGAAAAATAGTTGTATATACATATATAATCAAAAATCATAATATATTGTAAACTCAAAAATTGTTATTTTAAATTTCCCTTTTCTGTGCCTTTGCATTTTAGTCTAAAATATACGTACAATATATATATATAAATTTAAAATTATACAAGATAATTTGGCCTAGAATATCTTTAATTTAAATTAAAACTCTTTAAAGCTTATGTAAAGCATTCCATAAATATAAATGTAACAAAAATTTATGTTTATTAAATGTCTATAAAAATTATACAAAATTATACAGTTGAATCTAAAATATGCATATTATAAAATCCAATTTAAGAATAAATGTTTAAGCAGAAAATAATTTTATTTTTTTCATCAATTTTTCCTCTTTATGATATATTAAGTATTATTTGATGAATTTTATTGTACAATAATAATCATTCAAGTTTTTATAAAATATTTTAGTTAAGAAAATTACATAATTTAAAATTTATATTTTTATTTTCAAATAAATATTGTAAGAGCTAATTCTTATTAAAAATTTGACATTTTGGATAGGCGAAAACTGACTAAAGATATAATTATATTTTGTTTAGGAAAAATTTTCTAAATAGAAATTAAACAAAAAAAAAAGGTGATTAAATAATCTTCGCAATATTGATATTTTAGAAATCACAAATATATGAGATTAAAAAAATTTGATATTCTCTTGTTTTATCATAAAGGTAAGAATGAATTTATTTATAGAAAAATAATGTCTTATGCAGTTTTCTAATTATAGATCATTGCTTTTTTCTTATAAATATATTTTATGTTTAAAGGTTGGAATTATACAATTTTCTTTTTTTTTGCTAAAATTTCTCTATTGCAATTAGTAATTTAAAACAGTTTCGCATCTAGGATAGGTAATGCAAGGTCATAAGCGACTTTTTTACTTTCCTATCGTTCATCAGATTTTGTGTAGATTCGTCCACACTACGTCTTCATTCGTCAATGTCTCAATGGAAGTCAAATAAAACTTATTAGTTAATATTTTATTATACAAAATATAGATATATATGTTACGAGCAATTTGATTATTCAGGGCAGTTTTCATAATGCCCAGACATAAATATTGACAGAAGAATTGGGCAATCATTGGAATGGAATTCTATGTTAAATATATATATATGTCGTGCGCAAATGGCAATTTTAGAAAAATAGCATTTGCTTAGACAAGCCATTTGCGTTTCGTTCTTTGTAAAAGTAGCAAACCTGGAAAAAAGTGGGAGGGAAGAAACAGAAAAAATACCCAAATATTTATTTTCAAAAAATTTTATTTTGTGGCAAGCTGAAGTTAGATAAAAATAGAATAAAGAACAAAAAAAATTTGGAATAATTTCGTAATTGGCTATTGTATAGTTAAAGCTATTTGCCAAACAAAGATTTAGGAAAAGTTCTAGAGAAATGCTATTTGCCTATTCAAATTGAAATAAAATAATAGTTGAACCAGGCAAAGGCTTTTTCCTAGGCAAATGCTATTTTCCTAAAATTGCCATTTGCCTACGACATATATAATAAACAGTTTAATCTAATGTCGCGTAGCTAAAAGGGTGGACCCAATCCGACACATCGAGAGTAATTTCAAAAGTTTATTAAAGATGAGTTTAACTAAGGATGAGGAAAACTAAGCACATAAAGTATTATTAGAGAAAAATTCTTCTCATTTTCTTCTTACATCTCGCACACTTACAAATGACGCAACAACCTATTTTATTGTTTAAAATTGTTAGATTTCACATTTCGGATAAAATGACGAACCATATATACTATATAGAATAATTGTTTTGTTAAAAAAATATTTTTTAGATTCACTTATTAACTAATAACTATATATTGATAATCTTTATAATAAATTGTAGTCAGTGGCGGATTAAGTTGATTGGGGGCCCCGGGCGGTGAAATTGAAATGGGCCCTCTGTTATTTACAATTATAATAGAAAGACAAATTTTGTTTATATTATAATTTAGGCTGTTTTATACTTACATATATAGTACTTATGTAAAAAATACATAATTTTTATTGTGGTCGCCGTGACCCAAAATTGATTATTACTATCTTGTAAGAGACAGTATTGCGATCACGAAAATTTTCGATGTTGAGTTTTTGATGTTTTTATACGTTTTGAAGGTTCCTGAATCATTTTCACTAAGGTTGAGAAAAATGTCTGTTTGTGTGTGTGTGTATGTATGTAACCAAGATTACGCAAAAGCGGTTTTAGCTAGAATGATGAAATTTGGTACACGGACATTTTTCAAAATTCATAGTTTTCTATCAACTTTTGAGAAAAGTAGCTCAACCAAAAGAGGGTCATTACCTACAACGTTTTGATTTTTTTTTCTTCTAAAGTGACCGTAAAAATAAAGATATATGTTTGATGATTTTTCACATGATTAATAATTGTATAAAACTGCTGAATCTAGAATTTCAGCTTGATTTATTTGCTGAAAGTACCAGAATTAATTTTTTAACAATGCAAATTTCACGCTCCAACATGTGACGTGGTGCCATAAACAAAGAGCCAAATATGCGCTGGTTTAATAAATATTATTTATTAATTTTAATTTATAATTTAATTAATTAAATTTAATTTAAATTAATATATGTCATTTAATCCAATTCAAATTTGCGAGATAGTCGAGTGGAGACACTCCAGCTTTTTTGAAGTGAAACTTCTTTAGCGGCGTCCTGACATTTGGTTGAGAATGGAGAGTGAATTGAAAAATTGAAATTTCGTAACGCGTTACGAAACGCAAGAGAGAAAAAATAAAAAAAGCAAAATGTGCAGCATCGTACACGTGGCGGAAGTGAAACTTCTTACAATCTAGAGAATAAGAGAAATTTTAGTTGAGAGTGTGAGTGAGAGAGAAATAGAGAAAAATAAAGGGATCATTTCGAAAGACATATAACAGTATAAAATTTTCGTAACAAATATTCGCTTTATTATTATTATTATCTACTCTATCATCATATCTACATTGCCTGTACTATTGTCGGTTGGTGCTTCAATTGGTAATACTGATATTAATGGCTTGTGATAACTAAAATAAGATATATATGTTCGTGATTCGATATTTTCTATATAACGTGTAAAAACAGCATCTATTGTAGTTCCAGATTTTGTTGTTGATTCCTTGGGATCGTTATTTATAAGCAGACCAAATGTTTCTCGAAGAAAGTTGATCAACGGCAACGAATCATCTCAGATCCAAAATTTACATTAAAATCTCCCCCGAGAATTAGAGGGATTTTATCTTCGCCTCGTTCAAGTGCATTAGCACCTGTGTGGCTATAAACCAGTAGTGAACGGTGTATGAAATAAATAATATCGTCTAAATTTTGGTCGTTATTTTTTTTCGGCATAGTGAAATCTGTGGAGTAGAGAAAAGCAGTTTTAAATGCAATAATAATTTTAAATTGATTTAGTAGTGTTAAAGTAATGTTGAGATTCGGATAAATAACGTGAATGGTCATCGACGCACATAACTGTATGTGTTGGCGTGTGAATCGCCGACCATGTTCACACACACAATTACATGCGTCGGTATGCGTGCACGCTGTATATTTGACTTGAGAATTTTAATTATTTCACGATATATATCTTATCTTATTATGCTAGCTAAAATTGTATATATCTATCTATTTATCTATCTATATATATTGGTTCTCAAAAACCGCTCTAACGATTTTTTTCAAATTCACACTAGATATAGTATTTATAAAGAAAAATTGAGTTTTATTGATTACATCTCTTGAAACTTACAGCTTCATTATTAATTTCTTAATTGAAAATTATATATGGGTGACGTAAATGGCATCCATTTTGAAATTTTACTCCCGCCTTTTTTTAATTTTGTATTAATATTTTTTTTATATTTAAAATATTTTAAAATTTATAATTTAATTTCGAAATAAAATTAAAAATATTTATTTTTAATAAAATATATATATATATTTATTAATCCCGCTTTTTTTTTAAATGATATTGTATTAACATTTTTTTATATTTAAAATATTTTAAAATTCATTATTTAATTTCGAAATAAAATTAAAAATATTTATTTTTAATAAAATATATATATATTTATTAATCTCTCTCAAAAAAAAACAACAAAACAAATAAATGTCTTTGAAAGATGGTAAAAATATCTTTGTAATTATCAAAATATCATAGACCAGCAGTAAGAACAATTGTTTTTACTCCCCGAGTTCGAAGGATCGAAACTCGCCGCGTGCATTTTTTTTTTATCTATTTTCGTGATTTATTTATTCATTGTTCTTTTATTAATTAAGTTTTAGATAGTTTTATAATTTTTAATATTTTTTCAATAAAATATTATTTAATACATTTAATAATTGTAATAAATAATTAAAGAATTGTATATCAATATTTTTTAAAGGGTAGAGCGAGCTCGGTGTCTCAGGTATTAATATTACCAGCCAAATCCAATAATAATGAATCATTTTTTACTATCTCGCCAGAGATAGTATTGCGATCACGAAAATTTTCGATGTTGAGATTTTGATGTTTTTATACTTTTTGAAGGTTCCTGAATCATTTTCACTAAGGTTGAGAAAAATGTCTGTGTGTGTGTCTGTGTGTGTGTGTGTGTGTGTGTATGTAGGCAAGATTACGCAAAAACGGTTTGATTTTATATATGTTTATTTATTCACAAAAAATTAATTAAATTGTAATTTAAATTCTTATAGTTTTATTAAATAAATCATTTTTAGTTATAATTTTATATAAGCATTTTTTAATTGAACCTATTCAATCTTGTCATTCCCTAATCAGCATACGCGGTTTCAATAACCCTTTTAATTATTCTAAATTCAATCTTTAATTAAATCTAATTTAACACACAACAATTCCGTCTCATTATTGTAATACAAAGTTAGAAATATTAAGTTAATATAATTAATATTATTTATTTATTAATACCAATTAATAATATTAATTACTTATAAATAATTCATAATAATAATAAATTGTGATACCAACTTATAGGAATATTAAAATAATATAATTATTATTTTACATATATATGAATATAATATAAATATTTTTAATTTTATTTTAAGAATAGATATATATCTAAAAGGCGGTAACTGTGAGGTCACATACTAATTTTTATTCTTTCACCCAGCAGAGGCTAAGAAATATTATTCCGCGTCAACGTACTAGTGCGCATGCGCGCCGTGGACTTTCAACCTAGCGACAGGGTATTAGAACGAAAGACAGCATAAAACGAAGACGCAGATAGCCTCTTTCTCAAAGACGAAAGACCGTACAAAAGAAAGACCCAGATAGCCTCTCTCTCAAAAACGAAACACCGCACAAAAGAGAGACAGAGATAGAGGCTATCTCATTCTCACTCGTTATATCTATATCTTTTTTCTCTCTTGCGTTTCGTAACGCGTTACGAAATTTCAATTTTTCAATTCACTCTCCATTCTCAACCAAATGTCAGGACGCCGCTAAAGAAGTTTCACTTCAAAAGATATAGATATAACGAGTGAGAATGAGATAGCCTCTATCTCTGTCTCTCTTTTGTGCGGTGTTTCGTTTTTGAGAGAGAGGCTATCTGGGTCTTTCTTTTGTCCGGTCTTTCGTCTTTGAGAAAGAGGCTATCTGCGTCTTCGTTTTATGCTGTCTTTCGTTCTAATACCCTGTCGCTAGGTTGAAAGTCCACGGCGCGCATGCGCACTAGTACGTTGACGCGGAATAATATTTCTTAGCCTCTGCTGGGTGAAAGAATAAAAATTAGTATGTGACCTCACAGTTACCGCCTTTTAGATATATATCTATTCTTAAAATAAAATTAAAAATATTTATATTATATTCATATATATGTAAAATAATAATTATATTATTTTAATATTCCTATAAGTTGGTATCACAATTTATTATTATTATGAATTATTTATAAGTAATTAATATTATTAATTGGTATTAATAAATAAATAATATTAATTATATTAACTTAATATTTCTAACTTTGTATTACAATAATGAGACGGAATTGTTGTGTGTTAAATTAGATTTAATTAAAGATTGAATTTAGAATAATTAAAAGGGTTATTGAAACCGCGTATGCTGATTAGGGAATGACAAGATTGAATAGGTTCAATTAAAAAATGCTTATATAAAATTATAACTAAAAATGATTTATTTAATAAAACTATAAGAATTTAAATTACAATTTAATTAATTTTTTGTGAATAAATAAACATATATAAAAAACTATATATAAAATTTGAATTTTCATTTATTCATTCATTTAAAATTATTTTCCGATTGTTCCTTTAAAATAACCCCTCTTAGGGGGTCGGAAGGGGAGGCAACATAAGGGAATTTTCTTTCACTTTGTTATTGGGAAAAACCAGGGGGGGGGACAGTCTTACCAGGAAAAACCCAAATTGTCAGCGTCCACTCTGGGGTTTTAAACAGTTTTAAAGGAAATGTTAATTATAAGTTCATTTCTCAACGAGTTGTATCTTTAAATTATTTTTATTAATTTAATTAATTTTAATTAATTTATAGCCAATAATAGTTTATTATAGCTAATAATTTTTTAATTTTTAGTGTAATTTGCATGATCATTATTTATATAAAAAAATAAACACATTTTGCAATTTCCCAGAAAGGCTTATAATGTCAAGCTCCCACATGTGTCCATTACAATTAAGAATAAGTAAGTTATGTTTGTCACGTTCACACTTCCACATGTGAACATTACAATTGAAATAGTAAGTTTATGATTCGACATAATTTGCAATGTATCAATCAACCTCTTAAAATTAAGGTTCTTAGCATTTAGCAGGTAAAACACTTGGCGAGAGTCATTCAATTGAAAATTGCAAGGGTGGACTTGTTAATTGTATGTGCTTGGAAATATTCTTTGTAGGAGAGGGCAGTGTGGTTTATTTTTCTCTATTTCTCTCTCACTCACACTCTCAACTAAAATTTATCTTATTCTCTAGATTGTAAGAAGTTTCACTTCCGCCACGTGTACGATGCTGCACATTTTGCTTTTTTTTTCTTAAGTTAGTCTGGGTTCAAACACGATCTGTTGTTCAATAAAGATCTGTATCAAGAATAAAACTTGTTTTATTTCAACTCCGATTATCCATAAACTCAACAGTTTTTTTAAATTTTTTTTAAGGAAATATCTCTATTTAAGTTTCGATGGGCCCCCCGGGCGGCTGCCCGGCGTTTAATCCGCCTCTGATTGTAGTATATAAAATGAACAATTTAAAAAGTAAAAAGTAATAAACAAAATAACTAAATATTAAATTTTTTAAACAAATATATATTGACTTGTGAAATGAACAAATAATGCCATCTATCATCTTTACTTTACGTTACTGTTAGCTGGGAGTGCCCTCTTTGATTTTTTTATGAAAAATTTAAAGAATAAAGGAAATGTCATTTTAAATATTTACAAATTCTATATAAACATCTTTATTTATGTCATCTTTTCAATTTTTGTTTTTATAATTTAATTTATTTAATTTAAAGACCCATATATTTTTATTTATTAATATATTTTATTTTATAAAATATTTAATTATAATTAATAAAATAATGTCATCTGATGATGTGTTTTTAAAACCAACAGCTGAACCACCAGTGAAGGTAAGTTTATAAAGATAAAATTATAAATTATTATTTATTTATTTAATGAAATGGTTATTTTAGTTTTCCGGACATATATATATTACATAGTTGTATTTAAATTATTTAATTTTCCTATAAAATACAACCACTCCTACACAACCGAATAGAGGGGTGTTGGTTAAAAGTATATATATTGCATCTACTGGTAAAATTTCGTTATCATCCAAATGTGTGTCCGGAAAACTCATTAATTACCATGAATATTTATATAATATACATTTTAACCTTTTTTATTATTATTTTAGAGATACAGAAGAGAAGAGAAAGAAAATGATTCAGATGACAATGATGATTATGTACCATACGTGCCTGTGAAAGAAAGAAGAAAAGAGCAACTACTTAAATTAGGACGTTTAACACAAGTAGGTTTATGTGTTTGTTTTTTTATAAACACATAATACTTTGCAGAAATGATTATTATAAAATAAATATAAAATCATCAAAGTTCTAATTTTAATATAAAATTTTAACACTAAACAGTCAAGTTTTTTCTTAATAAACTAGACAATAATTTCAAGTGAGAACAAGAAATTATTAAATCTAAAAAATAATTTATAATCAGAACTATATTTTTTTAATACCATATTTAGCAAACACTATAAGCAACTCTTAAACAATCATTCATGGAGTTCTAATTTGCAATGCTGGTATTAAATTTATATCTTTTTAAGATTCATATTTAATTTATTTTAGTTAAAAGAAGAAGGAAAAGCGAAATCTTCCAGTGACAATGAATTTGATAATGATTCAGATGAAGATGGGCAAGTATGGGGCCGAAAATCTAATATCAGTCTTCTTGACCAACATACAGAACTTAAAAAAATGGCAGAAGCTAAAAAAGAAAGTGCAATGGAGAAACAATTAAAAGAGGAAGAAAAAATTTTAGAAAGTGTAGCTGAAAAGAAAGCTTTAATGGGTGTTGCTGAATTAGCTAAAGGCATTCAATATGATGAACCTATAAAAACAAGGTAGATAACACGATATTCAAAAAACAAACATTTATTATATACTATATTTTTCTAAACTTGATTTTTAATTAAATTATGTCATTTTAGTTGGAGGCCACCTAAAGCAATTTTAAAAATGAGCCTAACAAGGCATGAGAGAGTACGCAAAAAATTGCGTATTTTAGTCGAAGGAGATAATGTTCCCCCTCCTCTCAAGACATTTCAACAAATGAAATTTCCCCACCCCATTTTAAAAGGTTTAGAAAAAAAAGGAATTAAAAAACCTACACCTATACAGGTGCAAGGAATACCGACTGTGTAATTATATCTATTTATATTTCTTTTTTTTTAAATTTTATTTTTAATTTAATTTTAAATATTAAAATTAATTTTTTCAGATTATCTGGAAGAGATATGATAGGTATAGCTTTTACTGGTAGTGGAAAAACATTGGTTTTTGTTTTACCAATTATAATGTTTTGTCTTGAGCAAGAAACAGCTAGACCATTTGGTAGAAATGAAGGACCTTATGGTATATAATATTTATTTTTAAATTTTTTTCTCTAAAATTGAAATAAATATTTATTATTTTTTACTCTCTTAGGCTTAATAATTTGCCCCTCAAGAGAACTCGCCAAACAGACCCATGATATTATAACACATTACATTCGTTATTTACGTCAACATGGAATGGCTGAATTAAGATGTTGTCTGTCCATTGGTGGAGTTCCTGTAAGTGAATCTTTAGAAATTATTGGTAAAGGAGTACACATAATGGTTGCTACACCAGGACGTTTGATGGACATGTTAGATAAGAAAATGGTTAGATTAGATATTTGCAGGTATATTTTATTAAATTAATATAATTGAAATTATTTGAAGAAATATTATTTATATTAATTTTACTGATTTTTAGATATTTATGTATGGACGAAGCCGATAGAATGATTGATATGGGTTTCGAAGAGGACGTTCGTACAATATTTTCATTTTTTCAAGTATGTAATCTAAGAAAAACTATTTAATTATTGTCATTCACTTTTTTAATATTATAATGAAAATTGAATTCCTAAATTTATTTTATAAATTATCATCCCTGATTTATTCTTTTCATTTTTTAGGGTCAAAGGCAAACTTTACTTTTTTCAGCTACTATGCCAAAAAAAATTCAAAATTTTGCCCGCTCAGCTCTTGTCCAACCCGTCACAATTAATGTAGGGCGAGCGGGTGCAGCCAGTATGAATGTAATTCAAGAAGTTGAATATGTAAAACAGGAGGCCAAAATTGTCTATCTTCTTGAGTGTTTACAAAAAACTACTCCTCCTGTTCTAATATTTGCTGAAAAAAAACAAGATGTCGATGCTATTCATGAATATCTTTTACTTAAAGGTGTGGAAGCGGTAGCAATTCATGGTGGAAAAGGTAAGAAATTATTAATAATTTATAATATATTTTAGTTAATAATATCCTAATTAAATCTTTTTTGGATAGATCAAGAAGAACGTTCCCGATCGGTAGATGCCTTTAGACGAGGTAAAAAAGATGTACTTGTGGCAACAGATGTTGCTTCCAAAGGTTTGGATTTTCCAGATATTCAACATGTAATCAATTATGACATGCCAGATGATGTTGAAAATTATGGTATGCAAATTATAATTTTCGAATCGCTATTCATTTTATATTTATCTTTTATATATCTATTTCTTATTTATTTTTTATTATTGTATTTTATTAGTTCATCGGATTGGGCGAACGGGTCGAAGTGGTAAAACAGGAATTGCTACTACATTTATTAATAAAGCCAATGACGAATCTGTTTTACTAGACTTAAAACACTTACTCATTGAAGCTAAACAAAAGGTACCCACATTTTTGGCCGAACTACAATCAGAAAATGAAAAATACTTGGATCTTGGAGGTAATTTCTCTTCAGATCTATCTATATAACTAATAAATCTATCATTTTATTTAGCTATTGGAATCTTTAAATAAAAAAAATTAAAATAATATAATTTTCTTTTTAGATGAACGTGGATGTAGTTATTGTGGAGGCCTTGGTCATAGAATTACTGATTGTCCTAAACTCGAAGCAATTCAAAATAAACAAGCTTCTAATATTGGAAGAAGAGATTACCTTGCGAGTAATGCTGCTGATTATTAATAAATCAACTTAATATTTTAGAATTTTTAGTTGTATTTATTTTATAGATTATATACATATACATTGAAAATATTTTTAACAAATTGGAAAATAGTTATACAAAATTAATTGAAAGTAAAAAAAACTATTGTCTTTTAATTCATGTTATTTCTTATATATATATATATACTCATCCTCAAATCTTTTTCTTCAAAAAAGTCAACTATATTTGACATAAACTAAATAAACTACCTTGAATAAAAGTCAATAGTTTTCATTATTTTCTGCATATTTTCCTTTTGTTAAAAATATAAAATATCAACACTATACATTTCCATGTAAATAATTTTTTTAATGAAATAATCTCACTCATGTATTAAAAAATTTCTTATTATATGTTTATTTATTTTTAACCGTATAATACTACCGTATAATAATAATACCGTTATAATATATTTTTTTAAAGAATGAGTTGGCGGTAAGAACTATCTACCATTTATTTGAGAACTTTACCTAACAGGAATGCAAAAAAAACCCCTTAATTTGAATAGTATTATAAAATTTATATTTGTATATATATATTTGTATATGTATATATATATATCTTCATGTAAATATTTGTATATGTATATATATATATATATATATATACATACATGAAGAAATAAATATTCAATTTTTTTTTTAAAAGCCTTGAATTTATTCTTTTGTTGACAATCAGTGGCGGATTAAGTTGATTGGGGGCCCCGGGCGGTAAAATTGAAATGGGCCCTCTGTTATTTATAATTATAATTGAAAGACAAATTTTGTTTATATTATAATTTAGGCTGTTTTTACTTACATATATAGTACTTATGTAAAAAATACATAATTTTTACTGTGGTCGCCGAGACCCAAAATTGATTATTTTTTCTTAAGTTAGTCTGGGTTCAAACACGACCGAAAAAAGATCTGTATCAAGAATAACTTGTTTTATTTAAACTCCGATTATCCATAAACTCAACAGTTTTTTTTAAGGAAATATTTTTATTTAGATTTCGGTGGGCCCCGGGCGGCCGCCCGGTCTGCCTGGCGTTTAATCCGCCTCTGTTGACAATAGAAGCTAAGTTTTTTTACAATAAAAATAATATATTTAAATAAATTTCAAAAATCAAATCAAGAACCAGAAATTTTTATTAAAAATTGTTCTTATTTAAAATTTTTATAATAAATTCCTAAACAATACAATTACTATATAAGAATCCTAAGAAGAATTATTTTAAAATATAGATTGATAAATAATGTTTTAGTTACATTGATCATGGAATGCAATTAATTTTGTCTTGATAATTATGCTTTAATGAATAAATTTAAAATTAAGTTTCATTAAAATTTATGGATCTTCTAATATATAAGTAAGTATAGGTATTTATGGGATATAAGGTGTCCCTGGAAGGTAGACAACCAGCTTCATATATAATTTAATAGGATGATACATAAATTATACTGGGAATTTCATAATTAAATTATAAAATATACATAAATATATTTATAGAAAAATAGAAATAATAATTTAATTTTTAAATATCATTGCTAACATTCGCTTAGTGTTCTCTTTTTAAATATATCAAATTTATAAAGACAAAATATATATTGAATGTAAATAAAATTATATTTTATTTCTTTTGTTAAAATATTTAAAAATAACCCTTAAATTTATAAGAGTAAATGACTTTGAAAGGATATTGTTTCCGGATAATTGTCTCCATTCCACTTAAAGGAATGGATAAATGCCTTATTTTTAAAAAAAATTTTATTGATGTGTTCACGTTATAATAAAAAATTAAATTTGAAATAAAATTAAAATATTTTAATAGATATTATTAAAAAAATAAAAATTTTAGTTTAATAAAGAGATAGATAGATAATAAAATTATTATATAAAATATTTTGCGCAGTTTACTTCACTGAACAAGGGCGCATAACAAATCAGCGCCGACCCAGGAAATCCTAAAGAGATTGATAAAACTAAATATTTCAAATTTTTACTAATATTTTAATTTAAGAAATCAAAACATTTAAATAAATAAGTATATACATTATTATAAATGTTTGAATATTAATTATTATTAATTGTTATTTTAAAGAATTATCTTAAGCTTTTATAGAAATTAATCATAATATAATAATTTAAATTTTTTGTCAGAAATTATGTAGATATCTGAACGGGAAATTGGCTTTTATCTATTCATCTTCGAACTGAGGACACGGTGGGAGGACAATATAAAAGCAAGAGAGTTTAGAGAAGCTTGTAGATGGCTTAGGATAAAAACATTTTGATGATTGTAGTAGCTGTTATGTATTCGTTTTCAGTTTAGAGATAGATATATTTATACTTTAAAGTTGTCTATATATATATATATATATATATATATATATATATGAAAATGCTATCATAAATATGACTTAAAAAAATTATATTAAATTCATATTTGTGGCCCCAATCATTTCTGGCTATTTACAATATATTTTAGATTCCTTTCAGGGTATTTTTTTTATCTCAGTTTTCTTTTTTTTTTTGTTTATTCAAAATTTAAATATTTTTTTTTATTAATATTTATTGTATCTAATGTTTTGATAATTCATGTTTTTTTTAATTTTTTTTAATACTTTATTAAAATGATTAAAAAAAATTCATATTTATTCAAATATTTTTTTATATATATTTATAGATTGTTAAATAATTTTGAATAATATTAGATTGAATGTCACAATTTCCAATCTCAACTGTTGCTATCTTTCAATAGAATACATAAGAATGAATGACATAACTGATATGAAAAGCTATATTAAATGCTATGATATAATAATATAATGTCGTTCGATGGAGTAGCGGGTTCAGGGGTACATGGGGTGGAGATCCCGACTAGTAGTATAGTCCGCCTTAGGCGGCCCATTTACTCCAATATAATATCACCACATATAAATATAAAGAGAATTGAATTCTTCCTAATAATAATAAATATCTTTAAAAGAAATGAAAATAAAAATAAATTTAGTTAATTTTATTTAATAATTTTAAAAATATTTTAAGGTTTTAAATATTTTAATGTTACATAGAGATATTTACTTCTACTAAAAACACACACACACACAAACAGTAATATTTTTAGTTTAAAATACGCTTTTGAATAATTACATTTAACTCTTTTAGAAATATCATATAATACCCTTAAAATTGATACGATTATTTTTAATATACATATTTAACGAATACATTCTATTAATAGTTTTTATTCAATTCTAATTATCTCATTGCGGGGTCAACGCGCATTAAAAAATTATAATCATTTATTAGGAACCCAATTGATTCATCACAATTTTTTTCTTATATCTCTAATCTCAAATGAAATGAAATAAAAAGTTTTAATCGATTTTTTTTAAACCTATCACTTATTAGAATAAATAATGAGTATGTAAACAAATACTTTAAGTAAAAAAAAACATTTCAATGTACATAAATATATCTCTCTCTTTCTTTTCTTCTCACCTTTCTTTAAACTAAGTTGTTTGCGCTCTCTGGAGTGTTTTATCTCTGACTCTCGAAAAGATGTTTCGAGGCGATCGAAGAAAACCCGTTTCTCCTCTCCCATTTCAGTCTTTAATTGTGAGGCATCAAGTAAATACCTTGGTACAGACTAGCAAATGATCGTGTTCTTTCTGCACTCCTCCATTTGAAAGGTGGATAAACTAGGTACAATTAATAGTTGATTTAATTATTTTTTTTACTTTTTTTATTCAATCGGGGGTTTTATATTTAAAATAAAAAAAAAATGTTTTGCATTATAAATTTTTAACAAATAATTAATAAAGAGCGGACAAATTTATTTAATTTTTAATATTAAAAAATATTTTTTCATTTTATAGAATTATAAATAATTAATGTTAGGATTTATCTTGTTTTTTTTAATTTATCTTTTTATATTATATTAATTTTTTTTAAAAATAATGTTATATATATATATAATTGATTTGGATTTATGAATTATTTAGTATTTATGAATGAAATGAATAATTTTTAAAATCTTTTCTTAAAATAAATTTTTTTTTTAAATCCATAATCTAGTGAAACATAAATAATATTAATTATAATATATATATATTTATATATATAATTTTAAATTTATTTTTGAATAAAATTAAAAAAAACTATGTTTTTATTTTATGAAATTATTTTTATCAACAATTAATTAATTAATTTATAAATAATATTATTATATTAAAATAATAATTTAGTATATTTAATGACGTGTTGGAAATATAAAAAAAAATTACATTTTTCAATTCAGAGAGATTGGAAATCTTTTCTTGGAACAAACGACAAATAAAACGTTCCAAAACAAATCCTCTCCTAAACGCTCTTTATAAAAATTCAACTCTACTTTCTTCACCGTATTCATGTCGTAATTGATATTTTTATATGGAAGCTGTCCTTGACGTCCAAGGTTCAAATCCCAACATGTATAAGCTGAAGCTCACAGGAATTACATGTAAAAATAACCTTATTTTAACAATGCAACAAAAAATCCGATTTTCTTATGTTGAATTAGAATAGATCGAGTAGATGTTTTGTTTTTAAAATAATCTCGTATTTTTTCAAATAAATTGCTTCATTTATAATTTAATTATGATGTATATATATATAAATATAATTAATATATATATTAAATATATTCAGCATTTAAAACAACTTTAATTTATACATTATATCATTTTAAAATATTTTTAAATACTAAAAATTTTAAAAATATTCCTACTTACTTTTTATGATAAATAAAAAAAAGCAAAGTTTTACAAATCTAAATTATTAATGAAAATTTGTAATCAATATTTATTTTATATTTGTGAAACAAAAAATTATTTTCTATAATTTATTTATAAAAATATATTAATATATTATTTAGAAACCTTTTTCTTATTTCTATTAATAGATGTTAATAAAATTGTATAACTCTTAATTTTAATTAGAATAGTTTAATACAATTAAATAATATCATGGAATAGGGGTATCCAAGATTAAAAACTAGGAGGAGGAGCAAGTCATTTTGAATGAAAAAGGCAATTTAAGCTAATATTTTAAGAAAATTATATATGACTAAAGCAGTGTTATATTAGTGATTTGAAACTAATTTTGTTTCGTTTTCATCACTTCATAACCCTTTAATTATTTTTATTTTTGGTTCTAAAAAGAAGGGGGCAGCTGTCCCCTTCAGCACGCTGGTTTAGGTATGAATTTGTACAAATAAAAATCATTTTGGTATATAAAAATTAAATTATTGGGGAGAAGAATATCTATAAAGGATAATTGGCGAGATTTTTAATAAAAACGATGAAACATTAATTACTTTTTATTTTAACTATTACAATAAATTAATATAAAACTAATTTAATTAAAATTAAAATAAAATTATGATGGTATTATAAATTTCACAAAGTTTCAAATGTCTGATCTAAATTTCGCTTCCACTTTTCTATCCTCCGATTTCGATTTTCGATATTTTTTAATTTCTTCACATTCATATCATTCATATCTCTATTTGTTTATAAATAAGTCCAAAACATAAATTAATCAAATTATCTTAATGGTCTTTATAAAATTATATTTTTTAATATTTTCAAAGATTATTTCCACGATAAAAACAGTTTTAATATTAAATTATTAATATAAATAGTTTTATATGTTTATTTTTTGTCATTATGTTTCTTTTATTTAATTTTATTATTATTTTATAAACTTATAAATATCAGTGAACAATAAAAAACAGTAAAAAATATGATGAATAAAAATTCTACTAGTATTTATTCTATTTCATAAAAAAAAATTCCTTTTTGTTCTTATTATTATTATTTGGAGCTCGAGACACTTCAGCTACAAAGGTTATTTATTGTTATTTATAGCCAAAATGGTCTAGACACAAATAAATTAAAATTATATTTAAAGTAATATGCTATCCAGTTAAGGTAACATCAAAATTATTTTATTTAATTATAATAAAATTTTACTACTATACAATTTTGCATTATTTATAAAAACTCTATTTTTAAATATATATATATTTCTATAATTTAAAATTATCTCAAATTTACTATCAAGTAAAATTTAATAATAAAAAAGATAATTGTTTGAACATAGAGATCACACACAAATGAATCTAAAATAAATAATTACCCTACTCTCATATTTTTCAAAAATGAATAAATTTTAAATGAAAACGTTAAGTGATTTTAATTAAAATTTTGATTTTTATGTTTAGAAGGCAATCTAGGACTGGATAGAATAATTATAAATAGCATAACATGAACAATTAAATAAAATCGAACTCTGTTAATATTATGAAATTTTTAAAACCACGGGATTAGATTTTATTTATTTTGTATGTGGGAAGAAAGAGAGATGAGACCTCAAAATTTTTTTAGTATTATGTAAGTAACATTATTTTTCTTTTTTTTTCTTTTTAAAACTAACTAAAATCTTTTAATTTTTTTTTAACTAAAAACAATCATTAAAATATTAAAAATTTCCTATTTTGAATGTCTTATTTAAGGAATTAAGTTCTGTCACTATGTAATCCTTCAGAATGTAGTTCACTACTTGTGTAGCTGTGCCCCGTTTATGATTGGTTGATATGAATGAATCGAAATAAACAATGATTTTTAATTGGTATTAGTGAATACAACCAATAAAAATCTATATTTTTAAAATAGGGAAAGAGATGCTCAAAGTAAAATAAAATTTATAGAAATGTGGTTTTTGAAAAGTTGATTTTTTTTAATCTTTAACTAAATTAGATAATTCATGTTTAAATCAGATTGAATTGTTAAATTGATTAAATAGTTAAAATTTAGATAAAGTTAATTAAAAGAGGTAAATATGATACGGGAAAAATAAAGAATATAATTTGAAATATATTTTTTGAAAAAAAATCCTTATCTCATCACTAGGACTTTTTAATTATTCACTTTCATTAGAAGTAATTTGACAAAAGGAAAAAATATGAATTATATATTTTTTATTAAAATTATGAAGGGCATTCTTATTGGAACATTAAAGTGTCGAACTGCAAAGGTAGGCCAAAGAGAAAGGAAGAGACGAGCAGTGCATTGAACTTACTAAACCTGGGCAACACAACCAATTTACGCCCAGGTCTCTCCCTCGTTTCAGTCGCTGAAGCCGCCAAGGCTGTTACATTTTTACGTTCATTCATGAAAGCTTCCCGTTCATCAACTTCTCCATTAATTCGCAATTCATTCATGGAATTGATTTTATTATATTAGTCAATTCACAGAATTCTATCTTTGATTAGTTTCTATCAGGTTAATAAAAAATTAATTTAAATAACAATAAGCAATACAAAATACTATTAATGTATTCCATTACTATTCATCAATATTTATTAATAAATTATCATATAAAAATCTATTAATTATGATGTTTAGCATAAATGGATAATCTATTGAGAAATATGAATTGCTAATTACATTAAAAATATACTCTTTGACCTATAATGTTGATTATCTAAAAAAAAGTAAATTCATTACTAGAATCTCTCTCTAATTTAATAACAACATTGATTCAAAATAAATAATTATCAGTATATTAACGATGATCTTAAGTAAAAAGAATTTAATTTTGTAATATTAATAATTATTAATTAAATAAATTATAAAAATATTTTTAAAATTAAATATATACTAGTTTTAAAAAATTATCATAGTATTACTAAATTCATTTTTTTTTAGAAATAGTCTGTTATTTTATAAACATTATCTAGATAAATTAAATTCAATGATGTTTTTAAAAATGCCATTAATCAATATGAATGGATGCAATATAAAGATTGAGAAAAATATCTTAGCTATATTATATTTTTATAAATTAAAAATAAAATTAAAATTATTTTTAAAATCTAATCTTCATTTGTTTTGCCTTTTAAGGATTATGTTGCCATTTCTCTTGAGAATTTTTCTCTTTGGATCAATTATTTATGCACATCCTGAACATAAGGTAAGTCATTTATATTTACTAATTTTATTTTAGAAATCATCTGAGTAGTACGCCAGTAAATAATAATAGAAGATTAATATAACTTAATATAATCAATATATTAATATACATATTAAAATTTATTTACGATAATTTATAGAAAAAATTTTGAAAATATGTTTAAAGCCAGGTTAAATAAATATATAAATGTATATATACATAAATATATAAATATTAAATACTTAAAATAACTTTTCATTATTGAAATATTAATAATTGTTTTAAACAATTCTTTTTTCCTATAAGAATTATTTATTTAATCGATTTTATTTTGGCCTAAACTCTCCCAAAAAGATATAAATTCTTTTATGTTCAATCAATCTAGTTGGAACTGATACCAGATCTTAATGAAAATGTTATCAATTTGTTCTCATACTATAATCGAATAGTAAATATACAATTAATGTTAATGATTTTTATAGGGATAAATAAAACAAAGATTCATTATCTATTTTTATCTTTTTACAATAAAATTCAATTATATATATATATATAATATAAATAATATATTAATATATTAATTATAGTTTCCTTAGATATTTCTTTAAAATAGAATTGCAAAACTATTGTTTAAAATTTCTTTATATCACCAGTCAAACACAAATATTGGATAATGAATTCATTCTACAAGAAAGAGTGGGGAGGTTGATAAAAAAATATCTACTTGAAATTATAAAATACTAATTATATAGTTATTTTACTAAATAATTAATATTTTATCAGCAGATACAAGATAAAGATATTGATATTTAATAAATAATTCTACTGCATATTTATATATTTTTTAGTAAACTCATTTTCATATTCTCTATCAACTACGCTTAAATTCATATTTAAAAATATTATATAAAAGTTTAATTTAAATTTTACTTGTAATTAATATGAAAAATTTTATTTATAAAATATAAACATGTGAAAAAAATAATTTTATTCATGTGTGTGGTAAATCTAATTGAAATAAAAGTTGTCAAACTTGATCGCAAAGAATATACACCCTCCATTCCAAAAGAAATCGAACTTTTTAAAAAAACAAATCATTTTTATTAATCAATGTATTCCCCTTCTGCATCTATACACAAATTTCACGCTCCAACAAGTTGTCAAACGACTTCTCCATGTCCTTTATTGGAATGGTCTTTAAGACGTCGGTCGTCGCCTTCTCAATGGCTTCAATCGATGCGTGCCACTTTCCTTTCATCGCCAAATGCAGTTTAGGGAACAGATAGAAGTCGCACGGAGTCAGATCTGGTGAATAGGGCGAATGATGCAAAGGAATAATGTGATTTTTGACCAAAAATTCAGTTACAAGTCGCGAACAATGTGATGGTGCATTATCGTGCAAAAGAGCCCAACTGCCGATTTCTCGATATTCTGACCGAATACGACGAATTCTCGGCAGCAAACTCTTTATGACACCCAAGTAAAACTCTCTAGTGACTGTCTGGCCGGGTGGAACAAATTCTTTGTGGATAATTCCTTTTGAATCGTAAAAATCCGGTTCTGGGATGGCCTGATCTTTTGTCATCATCCAGGGTCTCTCTACCCGATTTGAATCGCCCGAATCACTCGTATGGGATAGACAATCAAATGCATTTTGTAGCATTTGGTGCGTTTCAGTAAAAGTTTTACCAAGTTTAACACAAAAATCATTTGCAGCTCTTTGTTTGAAACTCATTTTCCGACCGATGTACAAAACACACTGACATTTGAAACGCAATAACTTTTGTTGTATGCATCCAAATGTCATGAAATTTATACCTGTTGTCAATGAGGGACTAAGCCATCTACGGGTAAAATATTACAACAGATGGCATTAGTGGTACTATTTTTTTTTAAAAGTTCGGTTTCTTTTGGAATGGAGGGTGTATATATAAAATTCTATTCGTAAACTATCATTCATTAATTAAAATTTACTCATTTATAGGTAAATTGTACGAAAATTAATATTATTACCTATAAATTGTTTTTTTCTATCTTAAGAATAATAATAATAAAATAAAAGAACTGTTAAAATAAAACTTAATCTACAAAATATAAATTTATGATGATTAAAAAATACTAGAAAAAATATATATCTCTAATCTTAATATAGTTTTGTTTCTGATATTTAATTTAGTCGAAGAAAATATACAAAAATTAATATTATTATGATAAAGCACCTTTAGGCTTACACGAAGAGGATTAATTTCTTTTATCTTGCATAACTTGTAAGAATTTAATGATAACATTGCGATTTATAAATGACAATGATATAAATATTAAGAATTCAAATTAACTAATATTCTTTGTTCATTTTATAAATACTTAGAAGAATGGCTGTATCTATAATTATGTATCTATTTTCCAATACTTTTTCTTTTTTCATTAAATATAATATTATATATATAAAGATATTATCATTATAAAAAGATAGCATTTTAGATTTATTTTCAAATATCAAAGTTAATTGAAGAGAAGGTCATAACAAATGTCAATTTATATTTAAATTAGTCACCAAATTGATAGATCTTCAAGGTGCTCGAAAGTAGTGGATTTATTAGCCACTTAAAAAGTTTCTCAAGAGGTTTGGACAGTGACTGGCTCCAAATAAAAATCTACATATACTTATCTTTCAATGAGAAAAATACATTAATTGAAGTGATATATGATATTCAGGATAATAAAGGATAAAAGATCCATCATGTTTGTTTTACAGTATGCAAATTTATTAATGTACATCAAAAGAAATGTGATCGATTTTATTTCATGGACTTTTACCTAAATAGGTAGTTTTTTTAAGTTTACTCAAATTGTGGTTTGTAAGGAGGTGAAAATCCTCTTGTATAGACGTCGGGTTAGACAGAGTGTAATAATTAAATTGTAATAGATTATTTTACGGTACACATAAAATAGTAATTAAAAAATTAAATCTTTATATGTATCTTAATTTATATATATATGTATTTCATTAATCATTAATCAGAAATAATTTTAAAAAATATTAACAAGAGTTTTTTCATCATGTAATGATAGAGATTCTCTTTGTTCTAAATTTTGTTTTTTAAGCGAAAAGCTTAGTGATAAGATTTCTTATCATGATACCAATGCTAAAAATTCCATATATTTTTTGGAAAAAAGCGGAAGAAGCATAATTTAAGATCCCTTCTTAGATGGACCTTTATAGATTCTGGTGGTTCAATCTATTATAGTCCTCAAAAAGGATATTAAAGAGTAAATAAATCACCATTAAAAATACTAGTGTAGTATCTCACAACTATTTAATTATTCTTCTGTATATACATTTATTTTTCACCACAGCTTTTATCATCTTTCTATTGTACGTGGTACTACTCAAATTACAAAGAATGAATATATTTAAAGACAAAAAATAAAAAATATTTTGGTTTATAGTTTTAAAATTCTTGATTTTTATATTATTATTTATTCCAAAATAAATTTTTTTCTAGGTTCATAACATTGTATTATATCCAGATCGTCATTCTTGGTGTAAAACTACAGCCATTAAACAGGTGATAACCTTACCTGGATGTCGACCCATAGAAATTGATAATAATGTCTGCGTTGGTGCCTGCTTTAGTTATAGTATCCCGCTGACATTACCAAGTGATCCTGGTGAATTAATTCGGCCTTATTGCGACTCATGTCAACCTTCCACACTCACCTGGCATCATGTATGTTGTGTTTTTCTTATTATTTTATAAATAATAATTTTAACCTAAACTAATAATATTCTAATTAAAGAATACTTAATAATGTATTTTTCCACAAAGGTTACTCTTGAATGTGCTGATACGGAACGCGGTCAAATGGAAAAACGGGTGCAGTTAATCAGTAACTGTAGTTGTACAGCATGTGATGGCCGAGGTGGCAATTTTCATCATGGTTATTATGGTCTGCCTCTCACCCTTCCTGAAACAGATTCAATTAAACCTGAAGATGATGATACAAATGATGATGGTCCAGAACTTTTTGATTTAATGAAAGAAGCCCATCGAAGAGCTACATTCAATTCATCTGGTGAATAGTTTTAAAAATCATTATTTTTTCATTCCAATAAATTAATTTAAATCACATTCTTGTTTATTTAAAATAGTAGTCAATAAAATTTACAGTTTAAATTAGCTTAGAGTATTAAGATTTTTAAAAATGTAATTACAAGTTTGAAAATATTTTTCTTACCCTAGAAATTTTATTCCTCAATCTATATTAAAAATAAAATAAAACTAATTTTAAATAGTCTGGGATAGACGAAGAACATGATTATATATATATATATATATAAAATTAAAATTTTTAAATAAAATAGAGAGCATATTTTACGAAACAGTTTTATGGCATAGTTTAATATAATTATAAAATATTTATATTAGATTAATAGAAAGTAGAGAAAAATATATATATAATTAATAAGAAATAAAAAAAATTAAAATATAACAATTTATTTTTATTTTTTTAGGTTTAAATGGACCTGCTAGTAGTTTACCTAGTAGTATAACTTCTTCACACGCTAATAACACGGAACTAGTAATGACTAAACATTTGGTTGTTTTATTAAATCAATTGAGTGAAAAGGATGGAGAAATATCGCTTGAACATTTAGATAAACATGCTCTTCGAGAACTCCTGAATGCAGTGGAAGGCGAAGACCATCGAGTTAATCAGGTAGTGTAACATTAGTTTTTTTAATTTCATTTATTAACAAAAGCATTTCTGTTTGAGATTTTAATTAATCCTTCATTAATTTTTCAAATCATTTATATTTATTTTCACATATTAACATTTATTTATTTACTTGATTTGCATATTATTAATATTATGATTTTATTTATGTAAATTTAACAATACAATATTTTTATTGTAATAACCAATGCATATTAAAATTAATTTATGAAAAAAATTATAAAATTAAATTATGAATAACATTTTATCTTTATTTATTTTATAATTTATTTATTAGTTAATGGATATTTGACCATTGACAAATTTCCCTCATTTTTTTGTAGTTTTAATTTATTTATAAAATTAATTTACATTTTATGTGTGTTTTATTTACATTCTAATTACAATTTATTTACAATGATTAAATTTACATTAATTAAAAGGTTATTTCCCAAGTTCTTTTATTCTTTTTAATTTTTTATTTTGAAGTATATTTATACAATAATCCATTTGGCTTTTTCATTTGGTTGATTACCGACCGACGATAGTAAGGGAGGTATTGTTTTCACACCAAATTTCACATGTGGAGATTTTTACATATCTCCACGAATCATGCATTTTCTTAACAGAAAAAAGTATTTTTAGCATGATGTCTGTCCGTCCGTCTGTCCGTCCGTCTGTCCGTCTGTCCGTCCGTCTGTCCGTCTGTCCGTCCGTATAGATGTGTACAGCCTGAACGGCTCAACCGATTTTGATGAAATTTGGTATATTTACTTAATGCATCAGTGGGATGAATTGATCAACTTTTGGTGCAAATCCGGAAACCGGAAGTGGTAGTATTAGCGATCGACGATAGTAAGGGAAGGGTTATTTTCGCACCAAATTTCACATGAGGAGATTTTTTTATATATTTCCACGAAGCATGCACTTTGTATTGGTTTTATCCTCGGGAAAATCATATTTATTAGTTTTTTCTTGATTTAAAATTATATGACGTCATCCAGCCATTCATGACATCACAGCCTGGTCTTGCATATATATTATAAATAAAATAAAATTAAAAATATTTATATTTATTATTTATGTATCCATATCTGTTTTTTATTACATTAATAGATATATTAAAATTATTTGAAATTGTTTCTCTAGCTGGAAATTAATTTACTTCAAACCGTCGGTCGGTTCGGACCTGGCCACAGGTCAACTTATTTTCTATTGAAATGATGTCTTTTAGATATTGATCTTATTATATTATCAACAGTTTTTATAACGTCTTTAAGGAGTCTTGCTTGTTATTTTTTATTAGGCTAATTCCACAAGATGGATTTAATCAAAAAATTGGGAAAAATCAAAACCCGATATAATCTAATAACTAATCTTTTAGTAAAAAGCCAAAATATGAAACAACTATGGGTACCAGAATTAAACAAAAACTCGTAAAATGTTTTTAAGAAAAAAAAAATTCTGAAATTTTTGAATCAATATTTGGGTATGGAAAAGTGAAATTTTTTTAAGTTATTTACTCATTAATCTCTTACTAGCTGCTCCGAGCGCCTTCGGCGCTCTTCACACCTAGACGGGGGCTCCGCCCCCTGTACCCCCGAGTGATACATAGTATTTGGTTGAAAGTCTGTATGTAAAAGATTTTCATCCATTTTGTTTCAATCAGTATAAGTAAATAAGACATGTATTTGTTTTCTTGTAAAATATATCTAATCCAAAACATACCTGTTAAAAAGGAGGCCAAGTTCCTATCGGTTATTTGTTTGCCTAAAAAAGGGTTCAAATCCATCCCAATGCCAAGTTTAGATGCACTTGTTTGTTAATTATCATCCCATGTCCCTTCCTTCATTGTCCACCCACCTTGGTCCTTGGTCTTCGACCGGATGTTTCCCAATCGGTTTCTCCCAATTTCTAGTTTCTCCAATTCCAACCACGTCCCCTTCCCATCCCAGCCTTCTTGATTTTATAACCTTAACTATATCTGGACATTATATCTCGTTATGCCATCTCCGCCATCCCCCTGTGACCTCATCTTCTTTTGGCCTATAAATGCTGCGAACAATATTAATCTCACAAATACTCCAAATCGTCTCCCAGAGTCATCGATAGGGTGACCAAACGTCCCGTCTTTAGGTGTTCTGTCCCAAAAAAGTCTTCGGGACACCCTACTGTTTTTTCAATATTTAGGACATTTCGTAATTTTTTTTCAAAATTTTTTCAAATTAGTTCTAAAATAAGCGGGAGTGTCCTCCCCTAGACTTTCCCGCATATAAATAGGTATAAAGAGTTGAGGATGAATATTTAGAATGTGTAAACTTGGTACCTAAAAATATCCATAGGTGAAATTTGGTGTGAAAACAATACCTCCCTTACTATCGTCGGTCGGTAAAAAAGAAACGCTACTTGTATAGGTAAAATGTCACTTCCGGTAGTCAGATCATGATGAAATTTGGTATCTCAATTTTTTCATATTTTTAAATCTATATACAAAATAGGAAGCAAATATCTCGAAGCAAACTGGTACTTTACTTGAAAGGTAAACGCAACCAGTGTAGGTAAAGTACCACTTCCGGTCAACCGATTTTGACGAAATTTTGATAGAAATCTACAAACTGTGAATAATATCGGTGTACCAAATTTCGAAGTCCTAGCTTGATTAGTTTTTGAGTAAATTTGCTTACAGACATTACATACATACATACATACATACATACATACACACACACAGACATAATTCGAAAAATGGTATTTTCCGACTCAGGGAGGTCTAAAACGTCAAGATCTATCGAAATCTCGAAGTCGAAATTTTTGACGATTCCAATACTTCCCTTATACGAAGTATGCGGGAAAGTAAAAAAAGGTATACCGTTTGTCCCGGTTTGGTGTTTTCGAAATTGGTCACCCTAGTCATCGATCAACATGAAAAATAATTGTTTTATATATTTTAATTTTGATCCTCTTTGATGAGATAAGCCCCTTTACTGCATAATAACAGGCGTTGCTCAATTACAACGTCGATTTAAATTCTTCTCGAATATTATTATCCTTCGTGATTAGAGATCTTAAGTATTTAAATATTTATACTTTTTCAAATTCTACATTTTGTATGTTAATTGTATGTAAGTCGTATCCGTATCATAATTCTTGAATTTTTTTGTTTAATTACATTTCGGTTGATTTTTCCCCAATTTCTCTAATCACATGTCTCCTCTTCCAGTCCAATTCATTTACCTGGCTTAAGAAATTTTTTAAAATTTTAAATAGAGAGGGAGAGAGAGAGAGGTTCTAATTATATATATATATATCTGTTTCTATGACAGCAAAAAAGTAAACAAATTATAAACATACAAATACTCACTCTCCTTTATATATATTTCTGGAAAATGGAACACCCGCAGCTCAGCTCAGGAGTTACCTAAGATTCTAATTTCTTTTTTATTTTTCATCATTTGAGGTACCCTTCACCTCAGAAAAATTTGGTTACCTTACTCCTTGTAGTTTAGGCTCTGGAGTTTTTTGCGTACAGACGGACACTAGCGTATTAAATATATAGATATTACATTGTAGTTATATGATTGTAGTTGCATTGATTAACGGTGTAAGAAATATTTCTGTCTAAACCTTTTCAAAGATAATAATTAATATATTTTTACAAAAATGCATTTTATATCTACATGTTCATTTTTAAATTTTTATCTTAATATACATAAAGAATTATAGGTTTTAGATATAAGGAATGTGTTAACATATTCAGACACCCTATATTCAAAGAAAGTAAAATAAATATAATTAAATCTTGTATAATTGTAAAATAAACGATATGATTTATAAAATCTTATCAAAATAACGCATTTTGATCATATATGACCATCAAAACATTGTACATATTTTACAATAGATTGTAATAAAGAAAAATAATCATAGAATTAATCATGGGATACAAATAATAGAAAAAGACAAATAGTTAACTTTTATAATAACCAAATAAGTTATAATACTTACTTAAACTATTTATTTCTTCCCATTAAATTTATATTTTATTTATTTAAATATGAGTTATAATTTTATGTAAAGATAAGTATATTAAATATCAAATAGATCAATGAAATTATAATTGAAAATATATATATATATATATATGTACAGATAAATAGATAAATTAATTAAAATAATAAAATTAAAATGATAATAAGAAAAATTAATTAAGAAAGTGTAAAAATGTTATCTAATTGGTAACGATAAACAATTTTTTAAATATCTTTTTAAATTCCAATATATAAAAAATAGATAACTATATATGTATATATATATTTAATATTATATGACATAAATAAGTAAGAACTTTATTATAATTTATTTTTTTAATTAATTATTTTTTTTACTAATTTAATCTAATGTTTATTTATTTATTATATATAAAATTATTATTATATATAAAATTATTATTATATATATAATTCCCATTACCAAAATAATTTCTTACGATATCACAACCGACTTTTTTCCTCTCCAGTTGAATCCATGTAATATTACAAAAAACTCGTTTTTTCCTTTGTACTTATATTGGACTCCCATGGACAAAACGATTGACACTGTGGCTTCAATTAGTCTTTATTAGCACACTATTTGTTTACTTCTGACACAGCGTTAATATGGACATTTTTTTAATAAAAAATTACCACATTCTCTGTAATTTCTTTGATATTTCTGCTTTAAATATTGTTTTATTATTATGGGTAAATTAATTTCTCACTGACTGAAAGCCCAAAATTGAAAGAAATCTTTGAAATATTATGATTTGATATAATTAGATATAGGTAGTGGCTACCACTGCACAAATAATTTTCATTTTTTTCAATATAACCGCTGGTGGCAATAATCATATATTATTTGATAATTTCACAAGACCTTTATGGGGTATTCTATTCTGGGTTCAGGCCTCATAGTAAAGGCACAGATGGCTAAAACTGTGATGGCCATTATTGACTGACTGATAGTTCATGATTTATTTTTGTTTTAAGTAAGTTAAAGAAATGCTTTCTTAACGCGAGGAAATACTTGTCAGAGCCGTGGAATCTCTAAGAAGAAAGCAGCTAAAGAATTTGGTGTTTCACGAAATGAGTCTAACTTTGCTGTTTCTTCTAGAAGTGATGATTTAGAGGTAGAATCTTCAGAAGAAAATAATAATTGTTGGGAGTCGCGGTTAAAAAAGCTCCTGGCGAATTCATAATTTTTAAATACTTTTAAACTCTTTCCGGGAAAGATATTAAGCTTCACGGCAGACGACGAATTCTTCTATGGCATTGTGCAGCCCCTAATGGAAATGAGGGTTTTAACGGGTACAAGTCTGACACTACTGCTGAATAACACCACAACAGTAGGATGTCCATGAGAATCTCTACCCTACCCCTTCTCCCGAAAAAGGGGTGTTCAACCTTTTGAATATATTAAAGCACTTTATTTTATTCATTTTATTTTTTGTGATCACAATAAAATTTAAAAAATTGTATTTTGTTTTATGTTAGAGCAAAAATAATTTCATAAACTTTTTTAACTTTTCTCCTTGAAAAATTAAAATTATCTTTCATCAATTAATTATCTTTTAAATCATTCTCATTTTAATCTAATTCGAATATATTTTTTGTTATAATTGATTTATAACCATATATTTTTTTATTTTAGCAAATTCTCGAAGACGTAATAAAGAAATTTGAAGAGCAAGAACATCTTCGTGTCAATTTAGCTAAACTAAGATTAGTTCTTAATAAATATCAACATGAACATCATCGTCATCGGAAACAACATCAAATAGAAGGGGATCCAAAACTTGAAGTTGCACCACATCATTTACGACCGGCACTTGCTGGAACAGAAATGTCCTATCAGTCTTGGACACATTCAAAAATTAATCTTCCCCTTTCAGAATCTGAGGAAAATATACCACCTTCCGATTCATTAGAAAAATCAACAGAAATTGAGAAGAATACTAACGAACAGAAGGTGGAAAATACCCATATAGCTAATCTTATTCATCATGGGCATCATAATCATCATGACAGTGAACATCATTCAGGACACCATCATAAAGAGATAACCACAGAAAATTGAAAAATGACATAGATATTAGTTTAAATATTCTCATCAGGGTTATTATTATTATTAATACTATTATTTTATTTTTGTTTCCAAATCACAATCAAGTATTTTAAAGAGCATAATTATCTAGAGGACTAAGGTGAAGGATTTTTTTTAGATAGAAAATGAAATAAATATATTAGTCGAATTTTGAAATTTATTATTGAACAAATGATATCTTATTAGTATGCTGTCATAATTATAAAAGAGATTGTAAATATTTCTTTATACATGGACTGTTAAGTTTTTGGAAATTAAATAAAAACTAAAAAATTTTAAAAGAAACATATTAAGCGTTTACACTGTTTTTTTTTAAATTTTAATAACAATTAAAATAAAAAAAAATTCAGTTTTAAATTATTCAAAAAGAATACATATATAATATATAAACAGATAAGAGTTGATCATAATTTGATATTCATAATTTCTATAATATTTATGAACAATATTTTATCTGAACTAAACTCTAGAATAGACTTTGAAGTATAAATTTGTGAAATGAACCTTCTAATAAAAAAAATTATTGAAATATGAATGATCGAATTTTTACCTAAAATTATTGATTGTTTTCATTTAACTTTAATATATTATATATAATTTTATAAAATACATTTTCATAAACTTATTTCTATTAATTTTAATGTAAAAAAAAATATCGGCTGTGGAGCCATGTCGAAATTGATAGGCTCTGGCTCCGGCTAAATTAAATTAAGATATAATAAACGTTGAAGCAGGTGCCGGACCCAGAGCTGACCAATTTCGATATGGCTCCACGGCCCTGGTAAAAAGTTACAAAAATATGTATTACTATATATTTATATGTTTCTACACATGAGGTCGCTATCATAAATTTATTAATATACACAAGTCTGATCTGCTTATGCGTAACACGGTTGCTCTGATTATATCATAATTAAATCTATTAATAAAAAAAAAGAATTTCTAAAAACTTTAAAATTTTATTATTAAGAAAATAATCTCTAGAGAATTATGCATTCTATATATTTATAACAATAACTGAAAATAATAAAAATATAATTTAAAATTCATATTATTTATAATTAATAAAACTAAAAGTTAAAACAAATATATAACCTACATCGGTACTATATATGAATCTGAATTTTCAACATCAATAAAGCTTTATATCAATTTTTTCCTTATAAAATTACCTATTAAATAATTGTAATAGAAATAAAATAACACATAATCTACTTGTTAAAAATGGTATATTGCTTTATTAGTATTGAACTAGTCACAATTTTTTGTATATTTAGTAATTATTATTTTTTTTAAATAAATTTTATAATTTTGTTAATGAATTTATTGATATACTGTTTTATTAATATTTAAATTTTTTTATTAATGTTAACAGTTATTTTATTATTTAATTTTTTTTAATAATTCAGGTGATTTGTTTAATATTCAATAGTTTTAATAAAATATTTTAAGTTATATATTTTATATTTATATATTATAGTTCAAGAAAAAAATAAAATAAATTAATATGAATAATTTTTAATAAGTTTTAATTATTTATTTCCTAAGATACTTATAATTTTTACAAATTAATTATTCTTCCTAGCATTGTCCCATAGGTACAGGGTCCGCTTTTTTACAGCTTCGACACGATTAGTTTCGGTTTTCAGCGTCGGTTTATTCACACAAGCTTGCCAAGTCGTTATAGGCTTTCTTTTAGACTTTCGGTCGTACCCCTCTGCCGTGTCTTACACTCTGAATATGCCCGTACCATCTGACTCAAGATTTGCTCATTTTAACAAGAGAAATAGAAAAGATGAAGTTATACGAAAATTTACAAATTGAATAAAACAAAAAAATATATTAATATTCTAAAATTGATTTTATGTATTTATGTTAAGTAAATGTTATTATTGAATAATAATTATTATATTATATTTATGAATAAATAATTTTTATTAATATGAGATTTTATAAATGTATATATATAAATATATACATTAATATATAATATATAAATGTATATTTTATAAATATATATATATATATATATATATATATATATATATTGATTCCGCATGGAACCTAAATTCAAATTAATTTGAATTAACGCCCTCCGACTATGTTTATATATTAATTAAATTAGGTAATTCAAAATGTTTGTCGCATTCGTATTTTTATTAATCCCTCTTTTTAGCCCTTCGAGCAAAATTAAATAGATATTAAGCATTTATCCCATTCTATTTCATCCCACGTTAGATTTTTCAGGAACAAAATTCTTCTTTATTTATTTAGGCCTTACAGTTAGATGTATCAAGCGGATACATATATATATATATATATATATATATAAAGGGTCTTTCAAATTGGACGTTTTTTTTAATCCTTAAATAAAATACACAATTTGCATTGATTTCAAAAAATTTTTTATAGGTCATTAAAGTATAGTGTATGACATTTAAACAGTGGCGTACCTAGAACTTTTGCCGCCCTTTCTATTATAAGTCAATCAAATAGTGGTTTTTATAAATTAATACACATAAATAAATTATTAAGTTATTTAATCAATATTAATTAATACACAGAGTAAATTTTTTTACACATATTTGTATGCACTCGTAAACATATTTATATAATATTTACTCTTCTAGCTTTCATACTAGAAAAATCGTGTATAATGCTGTCAAAATTTATATTATTTGTAATTTCTTGTTCTATTGACAATATTGCAAGATTTTGTAGTCTTAATTGACTCATTGTAGAACGAAGATAATTTTGCCGAACAAAATCTTAAAGATGCGTTTACGAATTCAACGAATTTTAATGAATACAATAAAATAAAATTATTATCCTGTTCTTGGAATTAGAATTCAAAATTTACACTAAAATGCATTTATATACACCCAGGAATAATATTCGAAATCATATAGTTGATCATAATTTATATAAATCAAATAGTAAACTTATAATAATCATAATAATCATTTATTATTCAAGAAAGAAAAAAAATAAATATGAAATGAATAAGTTGCTTTTTACAACTATAACTAAATATTAAAAATGCCGCCCCAAGATAAGTACCGCCCGGTGAGGACCGCACCCACCGCCCCTCCCTAGGTACGCCACTGCATTTAAACACAGAAATAAATATCCGCCATATGTCCACCTCGTGCAGCTCCACAAATGCGCAATCTTTTGTCAAAATTTTCAATGTCATTTTGGCATAATTGCAGTTCCAGTTCATCAATAATGTGAATAATTTTGTCCTTCAGCTCAGGAATCGATTGTGAATCATTCTTATAGACCTGGCTTTTCACGTAACCCCAGAGAAAGTAGTCCAATGGTGTCAGATCACATGATCTTGGTGGCCAATTGACATCACCATTTCTGGAGATTACACGTCCAGGAAATTTTTTTTGCAATTCACGTTAACAGCTTCACTAGCATCATTTTCGAAAAAGTATGGACCAATGACACCTCCTGACCACAACTCACACCAAACGGTAACCCGTTTAGGATGTAATGGTATCTGAAGAATCAGTCGTGGATTTTCCTCACCCCAAATAGGGCAAATTTGTTTATTAACATAGCCACATTTCAAAATGTTCTTCATCCGAAAAAAATATTTTTTGAGAAAAGCCATCCGTTTAAATGTCATATACTATAAATACAATTTATACTATATACTTTAAATGTCATACACTAAACTTTAATGACCAATAAAAATTTGTTTGAAATCAATGCAGATTGTGTATTTTATTTAAGGATTAAAAAAACGTCCAATTCGAAAGACCCTTTATATATATATATGTATCCGCTTGATACCCCCCTTCATTGGCGATACAACTGATTAATAAGAATTCATCATTAATTTTAATGATATGAAATATATTTAAATACGTTCAAAATGAAAATCTATCCTGAAATCAATATTTATGTTTCAAAATCCGTTGAAAAAAAATTAATCTGAATAATACAAAAGGAATTAGTTACTAAAAGTAATTAATCGCTAATTAATTACAATTAATTAATTATAATTCAATTATATTTCTTCTATATCTTCTAGGGATCGATTGAAATATCTATAAAAAATTTCAAAAGTCTATCTCATTAAAAAGTTGATGAAAAATCGATTTCAATTTGTCAAAAGAGCTAACAGACAGAGACAGACGCCAAGTGAAGTTAAGAAAAACGTTATAAAAAGGAAAGGAATATATGTTGATTAATTTTCATCCTTCCATTCTATATCAATTCTATATCGATTTTGGTTTTTTTAATTTTTACTTTTAATATTAAGAATCAAAAAGTTCAATATTAAAAAGTGACAAGAATTTTAAAAATAAATTATATGTAATTATTTTTAAAGTATAACTCATGTAAATTTTATTTAAAAAAATAAAAATAAAAAAAGATAAGAATGATTTTTTTAAAATTAGAAAAAAAAACTATTTACAAATATTATGTTGTTTATTTTTTTCATATTTTTTTTATAAATTAATTTTAATTGAAAAATTAATTTTTAATTAAAGTATAAGACAAAATGGCATCTCAGGAGGGCCGATGTTGTACATGTTACACTTCATCTTCTCCACCCTTTCGTCATAATATTTGTTTTGGAAATCTTAAAGGATTAGATCATCTGACGAATAGCCGTTTAAATAAAGGCACTTCTTTTACAATTGAGGAAAGAATGCTTTTAGGTATTCATGGATTTATTCCTCCAAATTTCCATTCTTTGGAAGATCAGGTTATATTTTATTTTAATTATTATTTCATTTTAATAATGAATCTGGTGAAATTTTAACATATTTAATTTTAGATAGCGACTTGTTTCGCAGCCATAGAAATGTATAAAGCAAGTATAGGCAAATTTATCTATTTGCTTCAACTTCGATTTTCAAATGAAGTTCTTTTTTTCCAACTTTGTTTTAATAATCTTTCAACAATCATGCCTATTATTTACACACCAACATTACAAGAAATATCATTTCAATTTCATTTATTTTTTGGAAATTGGCGATGTTTATATATTAGTATTAATGATAAAGGATATATCCTACATATGCTTTTAAATTGGCCAGAAGATTTAGTTCGTGGAGTGATTGTTACTGATGGAGAAAGTGTTTTAGGACTTGGCGATATTGGTAAAATATTTCTCAAAATAATTCAATCTCTAAGAAAATGTTTTAAATATCTGTAGAAATTATTTGAAGTACTTAAGACTGTTCTCGTAAATATGTATAATAATAATTATATATAGGCAAATTTAAAAATTCTAGGTAGTTAAAATAGTTTGAAAGTATCATTTGAGAATAGAATCAAATAGAAATACTAATATTAATATTTAGAGAAAATCTTTTTTGTCTTTTCTAATATAAATTGAACTATTATTAGGATGCAATGCGATGGCAGCAACTTTAAGTAAAACCCTTCTTTACACTATTTATGGTAAAGTATCACCTCATCTTTTAGTACCAATTGTACTTGATGTTGGTACTAATAATTATGATTTGCGTCAAGATCCTAAATATTGTGGTTTAAAACAAAAACGAATTCGGGGCCGAAGGTCAGTTTTTATTAAATAATTATAGTATATATTTTATTTATTAATTAATAATAAGATATTTCAAAAATTTATCTTTTATATTTATTATATATTTATAACAAAAAATAATAATGTTCTTTTTTTTTGAGTCACCACAATTGTGAGAAAGGTTAGATTTGATATGCATATCCTTATTGAGGGAGTCATGAACTCCATATTTTCAGAGAAGTTCTTATTAAATCATTTCATTCCATTTCCTTAATATAACTAATAATATTGGTCATTTTTGATTCTTTATATTACATTTGTGTTTTAATTCTGTTCGTTCTCCTTGACCCGCATTATACTGTTGTCGTTTCTAGACGTTGTTTCGGCATCTCCGTTGAAGACCATATTTAGGTGCTTCTCTTATAGTGTAGGAATTACACATTTTTTAAAAACTCTTATATTTGATTCGAAATTTATTAGTTTATTTTTGAAAATATATTTTAAAGACCAACATTTTTTCAACCCTAATGAGATTCTTCTACCGATCTCCAGAAATGATCTATCTTCAAAATTGATTATTTGTTCTAGATAGATAGTTACTTTTCTACAAGATATATCTCCGTTTCAATTCGTCTACATTTAGCTTCAGTCAATATTTTTGACTTTTAATATTTAGTTATTTTAGAATTTGTTTTATTTGTTGTCTGAATGTTGCTAAAATCACTACATCTTCTTCTTCTTAGCCTTATTTCCCACGGGGTGTGGGGTCGACTCTCCTTGTTAATTGGCGCCAACTAATTTTGTTGTTGGCGTCATCTGTAGAGAGACCAGATGCCATTAGATCTCTCGTTATACGGCAGGACCAGCTGGTTTTAGGCCTCCCACGCGGTCTTTGGCCCACAACCACAAGGTTCGTTGCTTTCTTCGCCACTGAACCCTCATCCGCCCTGACGACATGCCCATACCATCTCAGGCGCGCCTCAAGCATCTTCTCTTCGATTGGCGCCACCCCCAGAATTTCTCTGACTCGCTCGTTCTTCACGCGGTCAAGTTTTGTGATGCCCAGGGCCCATCTTAACATTTTCATTTCCATAGAGCGGAGTTTTCTTTCGTGCACTTTTGTAGCAGGCCAGCACTCCGCTCCATACAACGCCACAGGTCTTATAATTGCCTTATATACCTTGGATTTAAGGGCGAGGGGGATTTTTTTATCACATACAACACCTGTTACCTGGCGCCATTTCATCCATGCTGCGTTTACACGAGTGGCGATATCTTCCATCAAATCTCCTTCGGATGTTAGATAGGAGCCTAGATATTTGAACTTTTTGGTCTTATTAAGCTCAACACCAGCGACCCTAATTGTGTCTGCAGATTGTTCACCACACTCCAGGTACTCGGTCTTTTTTAAGTTTAGCTTTAGCCCGTATTCCTCTAGACGGACTTTCCATTTTACGACCAGGTCTTCTAGGTGCTCCCTACTCTCGCAGGACAACATTACATCGTCGGCGTAGAGTAATGTCCATGGGTGTGTTGTTTGCAGGACCTGTGTGATGGTATCGATGCACAAGATGAAAAGAAGTGGGGAGAGCGCCGATCCCTGATGAACCCCAACCTTGATAGGGATGTTATCCGTACAGCCAATGGGAGTTTGTACTATGCTGGTGGTGTCAGTGTAGATGGATTTAATCCAACTGACATAGGTTTCAGGGACGAGGTGACTTCTCAGCGAGTACCATATAAGGTCATGGGGAATACGGTCAAAGGCCTTTTCAAGATCTAAAAAGGCCATGTGGATTGTTCTCTTCCGTTCCCGATGCCTTTCCATCAGAAGTCGTGCCGCGTGCACCCCATCTGTTGTGCCGCTGTTCCTAACAAAGCCACATTGGTTGCTTGAGATGTTGATTATCTGTCGCAGGCGGTCGTCCAGAATTCTTTCAAAGATCTTTAGGCTATGACATAGCAACCTAATGGGCCTGTAGTTTGTACATTCGCTAATGTCACCCTTTCCTTTCCATATGAAAATCACTACATCATCTGCAAAAATTAAATAAAATGTAAAATAATTGTATAGAAAAAAAATTAGTATAAAACTATTTAATAATTCTTAGACTTAAAATACCCATAAAGGAAGAAAATTCCTTAAATAAATCGGTATACTTGTACTAATATTTGCATGGAATCTTGATTTTTTCTTATTAAAATTCAAAATCAAGGTAAATAAGTACGTAAGATATATAAATATATAAAACATATAAATTGAAAATAACATCAATCAAGGAGTGGAAAATCATACTGCAAGAAATAATAAAAAAAATTAATCCTCTCTTTAAGATATTACTTAACTCCCAATAAAAATATTTAAATTTTAAAATATAAATAATTTCAAGTTTTATTGATTTTTCGATTGTATTAAAAAATAACTATTTTTTTTTATTAGTTTTATTTTTCTAATATTTTATTATTAATATGTGTAATAAAGAGAATTTTAATTCATAATAGTTTTGCGTGTTAGCGACCAAGTTAAATCTATCCATTTCTAAACAAGGTTGATCCTCAAATATAAAAAACCTAAAAAAAAATTAGATTTATATCTTCTAAATTTTTTGATATTAATTTTTTCAGATTTAATGAATTTATAGATGAATTTATGCAAGCCGTAAATTCTAGATGGGGATCCAATACCATCATTCAAATGGAAAATTTTCATTCCAGAAATTCTCTTGATATTTTTAGAAGATACAAAGTATCCAACTGTCTTATAAATGATAATCTTCAAGGGCTACCTGCTGTAATAATTGCCGCATTAATATCCGCATTAAACTCGGAAAAATTATATTATAAACCAAATTTGAAAGATCATACAATTATGTTTTTGGGAGCCGGGCAGATTGCTTTAGGTATCGCTCATTACCTTGTCAAAATGCTAATATCTGAAGGATTATCTGAAGTTAAGGCATTAGAGAAAATTTGGTTATTTGATAAAAATGGACTGATTGTTAAAAGCCGTTTAGATTTAGAATGCTCGTTCAAAAAACGATATGCTAAAAATTATACGCCAATACATAACTTTCAAGATGCTCTTTATGAAATATGTCCCACAATTTTATTTGGTGTCTCCGATGTTAAAGGAGCATTTTCAAAAGAAATTTTAAATTCGATGGTGGACTACACTCCAGCACCAATTGTATTTGTATTAAGTTCTGATGAGGATAAATTAGAATGTTCAAATCGTGAAGCTTTTGAATTTACAAATGGGCGAGTATTATATGCGAGTAGTACTCAATACGAATCTTTTGAATATGAATCCAAAGAGTTAATGACCTCCCAAATTCATAGTAATTATATATTCCCCGGAGTTATGTTGGCTGCTGCTGCTGGCCGCATTCGACATATTACTAATAGAGTAAGTTTTTATTTTATAATTTTATTATATTCACTTCAATTTTATAATTTATTTATTTAATTGTTTTATAAATTTAAAACTTATAATATAAATAGTTAATTTGTAGAACACTTACATTATAAGGAAATCGCCTGTTACACGTAACTATATTCACGTGAATGTTTGGTCCACTATAGTAATATAATCAATTTATAATTATTTATTGTAAAATTTAAAAAAAAAACTTTTAATCTCAAAATTCTCAATAGCAAGGTGGAATTTATCCAAAGACATTTTTTTTTATTTACCCACATTATTTTAATTTATAATTAATTCTTTTATGAATTAGTTGAAATGAGTTTAAACTTTTCTGAAAATTTATTAATAATTTTAATTTAATTTCAGATAAGAATATTTTTAAACAAAAATGTATTATTTAAAAAAATAAAAAATATTTTTACAACTTTTTGAACGTTTCAAAAGTAATTATTTTTAGAAAAATTTGACTATTTATGATGATAGTCAATATCAATTCCAAAAACAAGTGCTAAACATTGAATCATCCAAGGAGTAAATCCCTTATTAATTAACTTTAAATTAAGATTAGAAGCTCTGCGTTCCAAAAACTTTTTGAAAAACCAATTGATATCCTGATTACCTGATTACATGATAAACGTTCAATTATCAAATAATCCTAAATATAAAGAAAAATATATGATAGAGAAAGATATAATTTAATTACTAAAGTCATAAATATATTAGATAAGTAGTAGGATATTTTGATTAATATAGCTATTTATAATATTACCTTGTAGGAATATCATTTGCAACAAAAGAACAATATTTAATCAATTGTATATTTTATATCTCGTTACTTTGTATGTAAATTGTTGGCCTGATAACCCTATATATTAACAGATAACATGTGTAAATAGTACAATAATAAATTAAAATATATTATAATGAACAACCATCATAGCAAAATCGAAAGTTCGAATCCAACCGAGAACAAAAATTTAATAACAATAAAACGTCTCCTACGCTCCAGAGATTGACAACCTTTGGTTCTACCTCTCCCTAGTAACAATACTAAACAATTAATTCGATTAAGAAACAAGCTAAAATCAAAAAACGAGAAATAAATTACACCATTTGCCCCAATTCACCCTTCATCAAGTATGGCAATCGGGCATTCGAATTCTGGGGGGCTCGGACTGTCTCGATTTCGATTTCGAATTATAAAAATGATATTCCTACTGGAATTAGAATAAATATTTATTTGCAATAAAATTCTATGTGTGTCCAGGATTTAATGTCAAATATGAATTGTAATTTGCGAATTAAGTCTTTTAATAAAACTTTAAATAGTATTTTATCATTCTTGAAATTATTTCAAAATTAAAATTTTCTCTTTTACTCTTGAACCAAGAATCTAACTAAATAAGTATAGAATATGCTTGTTAGAACCATTCAAACGAATAAAATGGTTTTATTAAATAAATAAAATACTAGAATGTGTGTGTGATTAAATGAACTTATTAATAAAAAGTGATTAATTAGTATTAATGTTTATCATGATATATCAATCATTGATAAATTAAATGTTTTAGATGATAATGGATTGTTCTGAAACTGTTGCTCACATGACGCATCAGGAAGAGCGTGACGCTGGATTGCTTTTGCCTTCTATTGAAAGAATTTCTGAAGTGTGCTTGGGAGTTGCTACAACTCTACTTAGTATGGCCTATAAACGTAATTTGGCCGAATTCCTTCCGGAACCAGAAAATAAAGCAGAATTTCTTTATAATTTCACATATAAAGGCGAATATCCTCGATCTCTTCCCCCTGTATGGGATTAAATAAATAAAATTGAATATAAAATTTAAATATAATAATTGATTTTTGGAGATGACAAAATATTAATTAAAACTAAATTAGAAACTTTCATTATCTTTTAAAAATTTATGATTGAAAAATATACTTATTCATTTGATATTTGTCTTTTTCTTCTTCTTCTATATAGATATATTTAAAAGGTTTTTGTCTATACATTGCTCAGAATTTAAAATTGTTTACCTATCTTCATGTTTCATTATCTCTAGAATCCAATTCAAAGGCTCAGCGAAGAAATAGATTCATTTCCCATAATGAATATAAAATTATAATTCTAGCTATCCCCCCCCCCCCCCCGACACAAAGAATGATGATAATATTTAAATTTTTATTTTAATTTCTAATATATGATTTCATTTAAATAATTTATTCTATAATTTCTCATTGTAATGAATTTAATAAAATATTTAGATCATATTTATCTTAAATTATTATTTTATTTTTAAATTATTCTTATTTTTTGAATATTTCTTCTATTCTATTTGAAAGTGTAGGGCAGTGATTCCCAAAGTGGGCGCTAGAGCGATCCAGGGGGCGGTAATGGTCACAGGTGCATTTAGGGAAAATTACTTGTATATTACTTTTCTGTACTGAGATCAATAAATAGATACATAAATTCAATGTTTCTAATTTACACCTTTATTTATAATATTTTGCAAATAGGTACATTTATCTTTCTGTTTAATTGTTATTAAAATTAAAAAAAGTTAATTTCCAGGGGGCGCTGAATAAATTATTTTCTGGAAAGGGGGCGCTTGGCCAAATATAAGTTTGGGAACCACTGGTGTATTTACGTCTAATAAACAAATAGAAATAATTTTTTAGTGTTTTATGAAGTGAAAATTATTTTTAGAAGGTAAATTATAAAATGACTAAATTAAATTGTCTTTGTTTTTGTTTTTAGTTTCATTACTTAATTATTAATTACCATTATATTTTATGAGCGAAAAGAATTTACAGATTATATAAAAATTTAAATAAAGAATTTGTTTTAAAATTGGGTAAATTTTAAAATTTGTTTTAAATCAAAATGAATATATTCTATTATAATTTATTTAATGGTTTCTTTTTTTATTTATTATGTTTAATAAATTTTCTTTTGAAAATCAACTTATTATTAAATTCAGAAATATGAGTTCAATTATAATACTTTAAAATTTGTATATTTAATTTTAATATTAAAATATTGGTACTCTTTGGGAATATTGAGAATAAAATTATATTTTGATAAATTTATAAAAATATTTTTCATATTAATAATTCGTATATTTATAATAAGAATTTCTCTCTTTGTCTCTATTTTAAAATTTAAAAATACGGAAATTGTTCTAGCCAAATTTAGAAATTAAAGTGTATCATTCAACTTAAACGGGTAAATGAATTAGAGTTTGGTAGGGCTCAACTTATAAGTTGCTTCTAATCTTAGGAGAATATCAGAATATGCAGATTCAGGCCAAATCGGACAACATTAGATCAAAAATCTGATCTCGCAAAGAAAATTCAATATTTCTTTACACCAATTATTTATGACTCAGTTTAATTCATAATTTAAATTAAAAAAAAATATTTGAAATTATTTAAATTTTGTAGGGTTGTGGGAAAATCAAATAAGTTAAAAAGTTAGTTTTAGTTTTATAAATCAAATAAATGAAAATCTATTTCAACCAAATAAGTAGTGCGTATTACTTCGGCATAGCCCTCTTTCAAGGTGAGAAATTTTTACTCAGTTATTCTTTTAAATATTTAATCAAATTTCTAAGAGAATTTAAAAACGTGATATTACTTATATTAAAAAATAAAAAAAAACTAATTAATTATTATGCATCAACCTCAAGTAAACAAGATAAATTTGTAATTGCAAGAGAAAACTAAAATAATTTTCCAATAATATCAAAATTTTCTCACAATTAAAATCCACTAGATAATTTCATTTTTTATTATTAAATCTTGTATGTAAAATTTAATATAAAAAAAATACGAACTATATTTATGGTTCGAATAAAAAAAAGATGATTAACTTTTAGGAAACTTAAACCTTGAAATTCCTAAGATTTGTTTCTCCTTGAAAATTTTTTAATAATCTTTCTACAATAATAATATTTTTAGATTTAGTATTAATTTATAGTATAATTAAAGATTAATATTTTGCATAAAATACTACTACTACTAATAATAAATAACATTAGAAAGTCATATCTAAATATAATATAAAACTAATATAATAGAAATAACTTATAATATATTAATTTTATTATTTATTTAATCATGCATTTCAAAAAAATATAAATTTTTCAAAATAATCACTATCTTATAAATATTTATTAAAATTATAAAAAAAATTAATTCCGTTTTTTTTATAAATACAAAACGGACTTAAACTAATTTTTAAATATTCCATAAGTCATACTTATTATAGATTTAAAATATTTAAAGAAAATGATTAATGAAAAGAGAAAAATATTAAATGACGTTGTATTATCCCCACCAATTTGATCATAATAAGTGTCGGTATCCTAGTCATTTGAAAGCCATTCCTCTGTCAAGATATATATTCGATCAGTTTCGAAGAAGTAAACATCAATTTTGAAAACGGTTAAGGCTAATACAAATAATATAAATAAAACACTCGATAAATTTCTATTATATAAAATATTCAATATCTTTATAAAGTGCAGCCTATAATAGATTTTAGAATTATTATTTATCAATAAGATTTAAAAAAAAAAAATAAAAGATGTGCTTTGTTCGATAAATATTTTATAAAAAAAACATTTCTAAGAATATCATTTCTGAATATTACAATAGCAGATGAAGAAAACAAATGTTTTTAAACGTAAGTAGAAACATAATAAATATTTTTTTAATTTATATATATTTATTAAAGGAAAATATTAAAAATTATGTGAAAATAGATAAATAATAAAAGTACGAGTAGTATAAAATAACTATTTATTATTTGTTCATAAAAAATAATATATTTTCAACAAAACTTTAAATAATATATACATATATATGTATATGTATATATATTGAGTTCTTGAAATTGTCTCTTATCTTTAAAAAATTAATTATCTTATCACTTCAGATATTTAATCATAAAAACGGAGATTGACTTTACCTTTACCTTGTCAAAAAGATGTTTAATGTACTTTTCTAATAATGATCTAATAAACAAATCTTTTTTCTTTAGTTTTTTTTAATCTCTTTCCTGAAAACAATGATCTATGTTTTTCTATGGAAATCAAAAGATATTCGTTATCATATTTTAATTTCAAATGATTGAATCAATTGAAAATATCATGATCGATGTCTAAAAGTTTCACAAAATGATATGCTTATTTCAGAAATCCATTTTTTTTTATATTTTTATTATGATGTCAAATTGGTTTCAAATTTTGTACATAGCTTGAAATTTAAAAAATAATCGGTATCATGAATCGCTAGTGATTTTGAGTAAAACCGGACTTCCGGTTTCTTCTCAAGTGTTATCAACTTTATTCCTATTAAATATTTTGAAAAAACTTTTTTATATATAAAATATGTATACATAATTCTAATTATTATTAATTACGTTATTAAAGATTCTATAATAATATATAATTTTCTTAATATATAAAATGTAAATGAAACTTATACTATTATTATGGTTAATGTATATCTAATATCTATATGTATATAAAATGTTAATAAGTTGTTATAATATTAATCAATTTTTTTAAAAGAAAAATGGATTTTTCACCATCTATTTTAAATATATTCACAACAAAAATTATATTTTTCTAATTCATTAATTCTATTAATTTATTTTTGACTATTTAAAATTAAAAATAAGTGATTAACCTATTATTTTTGGCCTAAATGAACTAAAAATATTCTGAATTTAATAGATAAGGATTAATAATTAAAACCTTATTAATTCATAATCGATCTATTGGATTAAGACATTATCTAGGAATTTCCAATTTAGGTATCATTTAATAAGTTTTAATTAGTATATGAAAAAAAAAATTGAAACCAAAAATTCCAAATCATTAATAATCTACTTGCATTCACGATTATTTTAAAGGGTGAATTTATTGAAATTTATTGAATTTATTTTCGTGATCATTAAAATTATGATTTGAAATTTACGAAATTAAAGTTTTATTCATAAGAACAGAAAATAATGAAAATTTTGCGTTTCAAACAATGTATATTTCACAAATATAATATATATTATAGCTACTAAATTTAAGCATAACATTAAAAAAAAATCACTCTGTCATAAAATTATATTCTTCATTCGTTAAGAAATAATTTCGTTCGTTCATTTTAAATCTAGAAAGATATTAAATGGGTATATGAAATCATCTCAGGAAATAAATAGAATATTGAAAAGACTATTTTTCAATGTTATTACGAATAATGACAACAAAAAATCGTAAAATAAAACATTTTTTTATCCAATAAGGCATGAAATTAAGCTCTTTTCAAGGAAGAACGCTATTTACAGAATAATAATGTATATTTTTGTTTATCGTTGTTATCGAAAAAATGTTTATTTTTTTGATTTTTTTAATAGATAAACTGAAAATAAGTTGAAAATGTTTTTCTTTTTTGCGAAAACATATGCATCTATGGAAATTAGGAAAATTGAAATTCGGATGGAACACCACAAAAAAAAAAAAAAAAAAAAAAGAATGGGTGAGAAAATACTTTGTGCTTTTTTTCTGAACTAATTTACCATTTGATTCTATTCATTAAAGTGATAATTACTATTACAAGCATACTTCGCTGTTTCGTAAAAGCGAGCGCTCTTTTGATTTTATAAAAAAACATATTTAAAGTTATTTAAATATTTTTTGTAGGCACCACAGGGTAGGAGGTAAAGTAGCTGGCTCACATTCTCGTGGCCACGGGTTTAAGCCCCGGGCCTGGCATGGGAATTTCTCTAACTGGGGTCTATGGGACGGAGTCAACCCAGCCTCAGGGATTGAAATTGGAAAGTTATTTGATAAAAAGTAGCGCCTCCGATCAAGAAAATCAAGGCAAAGGTTGATAGGACCCGTTCTACTGATCATAGGACACCTAATTGATAGGCATTGTCCTTCCGTAGGACATACAAAAGTCAGAGGTTAAAAGATTTTCTGTATTAATTAATTAATTCATTTCAAATGAAAATGTTACTATACTTTAAAACAGCAAAAAACAGAAAATGTTTTTATGATAACTACTACAAGTGGACCAATTATTTCATAAAGAACCTCTTTTAACGCTCCATTTTCATGAAAGCACTATGAGCGCTAAATGAGGTACGCCTTTATTTTACAATATATCTATATGAGTATACTCTTTTTTTTTCTTAAATAAATTTTTTTAAATACATTTCAATGTGATAAAATTGTATTATAAGAAATAGTAGAAATAAAATAAAATTTTTTATCTAGGTACATGGTTCCTTGATAATTAATAATATGAAAATCAGTTTAAATTCTGCTTAAAAAAATAGGATATTCAGAATATAGGAAAACTTTCTACAAATTAGAACACTATTTTTTTATTTTGATATGTTTAATTTAAGATCAAATAAAAGAAAAATAATTACATAGGGTTCAAGTGAATCTCGACGAATTCTTTTTATCATTAAATCTATGTTTGTTTTTAGGCTTACAATAGTATAGTATATGAGAAGGGGTTTGAGCGAAAATAAAGTTTTCATTGTTTTTATTTTTCAACCGAAGAGAAGATCCAATAGTATTGAAATTTAATATAATAAATAAATAAATAATAACTATTTATTATAATTATATAAAAATTAAAATAAAAACATTAATAAAATTTATATATATGTATATACCTATAAGATATATTTAATTTTTTCTTATATATAAGCTGTAATAAATAAAAACAAATATTACGTCTAAAATATTAGTGTGTGTTTGTTTAATATTTTTAAGAAGATCAAATGTTCTTTCCATATTAATTGATATTAAATAATAAATATAAAAATCTGATATTGATTTAATAGTGATTACATTTGAATAGACAGATGGTTGAAATAATTATATAAAACCGGAATGAAGCAGTAAATTCGTTAATCTAACAATCTTTAATTGAGAGTGTTCTTATTTAATACAATTTAATTCATGCAATTTGAAAATTAATATTTTTATATATAGATTAACTGAAGAAGTTGGCAAAATAATATTACCAACAAAATACAAGAGTGTGATATTTAATTGTTTTTAACATTGTGGTATTTTGGTTTGTTTAAAGATTAAACTATTAAATATTAATATCAAATTATTAATTATATTATATTCTCTAGATTGAAATAAAATAAAATCCGCAAATCCCCACATTGTTTTAATGTTTTGGAATAAATTTTTAAAAAATATTCCTTATATAGGGAAGATATGGAGGAATCAAGAGTCACTTGAGATTCCTTGGTATACTTACCTATCTTAATTAAAAATATCAGAGTGTAGAAATAACATTTCAAGAATTTGATTAGTAATCTATTATATTATTTTTATTTGCCACTATTTCGTAATTTTTTATTTAATCGACTTTTTCTAATTTTAATTTTTACTTTTGCTAAATAGAAAAATATATAATTTAAACTTAATCATTAATTTAAAAATTTTTGTCAGGAAATCTTGAAATTATACTCTAAATAACATTTATATGTATTATTTTTAATTTGTTATACTTCAAAAGTTACAATATACACGTCTTGGTTTTCTTAATTTAATTTGTTAGTATTTATTTTATTTGCTAACTTGATAAATGAACTGATATTTTTCAATTGATTTTTTTTTAAATTTAAATATTGCTTTTTTTGTTTCATTTTTTTTTATTACAGATAAGAAGTTTTATTTATGATACATGAAATTTGGCTAAGCTAGTTTGGAAATGACATTACGTTTTAGAAAAAAATCCAATTTTTAAAATTCTCTATTTATAAATAAATAAATAATATAGGTATAATAAAAATATTAGAAATAATAATAATTACTTATAAAATAATTAAGGTTACATCTGGTATACATTCATTCGTAGCAGACAGAATAAATAATTAAAATAATTAAAAATAAAAGATAATATTTAGAAGCAAATTTAATCAATAATTAACCTTGCTGAATAGTAATTAATGTTTGAATAATTAAACAAAAAAATAATATCTAAAAAATGAAAGCGTGGGCGCCGAACATGCAGGGGAAGGAAAAGAATACGAAGGACATTTCATTGTACATGCACAAACCTTTCTGTTTTTTTTCCTTTTCCGCTTAAAATTGATATCTATGTCTATTTGAATTTACGTTTTTCCTTGCATAAATTATAAATTATTTAATTCAAATGAGTTACGAGGGCAGGTCAATAAGTCCATGACTTTTAGAGAAAAAAATAAAGAATCTAAAAATTTTAAACTCGGGCGAAAATACCTAATTCTCTCGACCCAATGACGCAGCCATCGTGCGAGCTGCGACTATGTACTTGGCGCTCGCTTCCCATGCGTCCGGCCAGGGCTTAAATATAATAATAATTATATATACTATATATATATATATATAGGTCGAATTAAAAATGATATAAAATTAATAATTCGACCCCAATCCATTATTATTGCTTTAAACTAACTGGTGAAATAAAAAATACATTAGGTGAAGTGGGATAAGATCGTAAACGGGGCAAGATCGTTAACGCTTTAAATCTATTCTAATATCCATTAAATTAAATAGACTAAGTAGTAGAAAGCTGTATTTGATTATTATGTACTAAATAAACTAGAAGTCGCTTGTTCACAAGTAAGTTTTCTGTTTTTATAACCTGAGGAAAGTCCCGCTCATTCTGAACTACACATGCAAGTTAGAACTGACAAGCAACTTCCGTAATATTTCAATAAATCTTGTATCCTAGGCGATTATATTTGGTAAGTATTATGAAAATTATTGCTTAAAATTTACTTTAAATGAATAAATTCTATTGTTTGTTTTTAATGTTTTGGGAAAATTACTACTCCGGTCTTGCCCCGGAAAAATTCGTGTGCGGGGCAAGACCGAAGCATGTGGAGGGGTAAGACCGTAGTTGTTTACGCTCGTATGCGTAATTTTAAAGAAAAGATGAAATGTTTTAAATTAATAATTATTTTATAAAAAACTAGTTGCCAACTGCTTGCCATCCACTTATATTCATTGATTCGACAACATTATGCCTGTTGAGGAAACGTTTACCTTGAGTGAAGAAAGTTCTCCCGAGATGTTGCAACAATCTCAAAGAAACATTTCTCTGTTTGTAGTCTGTAATAATCCTTAGCCAGGCACATTTGAAAATCTCTTATTATTAGAAACTATAAAAACAAACTCTACACCGAATCATCAAAAAAAAAAAAAAAAAATCGCTACAGGAGCCGAGGTAGTCACCTCAGAAGAAATCAAAAATAAAAGGAATAGCGAAGAAAAAATAATGGAAAAAAATCCGAAGGTATACCTGTATCAAACACAGCGAGCACCTCTCGAGATGATAATTTATGTACAATCTCCAATTGCGACTTTCGGTATTATAATGATAAAAGAGAGTGGATTCAATGTATAACATGAATAAACTGGGTGTGCGGAATGTGTAATAAAGGATCCAAGTTGAAGCAATACGAATGTGAAAGATGTGTTGATGATGACTAAATTAGAAAAACTGAAAAACTTTATTTTATTTAAAAAAAAATTATTTTCTTTTATTTGCTTCATTTAAATATATTTTTTGTTTAAATAAACTTATTTTTTCTTGCTTATTTTCTTAGTTTTTTTTACTTACTTACCCACACAGAAAACACTCTTTAGAGAAATCTATAAGTAACTTTGGAATTAATTAACCGATTTTAATCTAGTAAAAAACATTAAAAATGGTAAATGATGAATCCGATTTTGCCCCATAACATATGAACTTTGATTTCAAGGAGCTTTAAACGGCTGCTAACAGACTTACCCCGTACAGGGGCAAGTCCGGATTAGCTGCTATACTTTTTTGATTTGTTATAAAAATTGTAATTTTTAGTAAAAGTTTGTGTTTATGTCAATGCAAATTAAAGAGTATTAGTTTCACTTTAAGATTAAACCAACAAAATGTTGAATATTTTAAACATAATTTGAAAAATAAATGTCAAAGTCGAATTTATCAAAAATGGTCCAGACTTACCCCACTTCACCTAATAAATATATGTATGTATATGTTGTTTTTAATTATTTTTAAATCGTCAGTTGGTTCTGTGCCTAGCCTAAGCTCATTTTTTATATTATTAATAATTTTCCAATTTTAAATTTTTACATTTTTATGATGTTCTGTTAGAAGAATATTTTATGGCTTTTATGTAGACCTTAAAATTGCCCTTTTAAAATTCATTCACACTTTTATATTATTTTTAATTTATATATCTTAGTAAAATATTGAGAAAAAAAGGAATATTAAAAAGTAAAAAGGTTAAAAGACATATCCATATTATAAAACTACTAGAAAGAATATTATTTACAGAATGAGTTCACCATTATTATCAACACTATGATAGTTATCATTGAGATAAGAAGTCTTTACATTAGTATTCTTTGAAATTCACTTTTACAGGTATAAAATATACAATAAATATATTCAACTAATGAATCAAGGAATATGTCAATCTTGAAATTAATATTTCACCAAACCATAATAGCGTAGAAACGATTTGTAAAACAGAAAAAGCCTTCATAAGAATTACACATTTAGATGTCTGTTATAAAAAATAATTAAATAACAAATAAAAATAGTTTTTTAAATTAATCAGTCCGTTATTTTAAGGTATGAAATATTTACAATAATATTTTATTTTTTTAATATATCTTTAATTCAATGAATGAATTTTAATTAAATGGTTTTCTATGTTACACGCTTTTATTTAGTTTTACATCGTGTCCTGTCGTCGAATCTTTCAAAGTGAATTTAACCCTCTTCTCAATGTTTGAATAAGCTGAAATTTTGCATACATATGTAACTCGAATGACAATGCAATATTCAGGTTCATCCCAGGTCATAGGTGACCTAGGAGGTATTTTTTTTATCAATTAGTAATTACATAATACATAATATTGAAAAATAGTAATTATCTATAAACATATACGAGTATATTAATAAGATTTAATTTTTTATCCAAAAACTTTGCTTTCATTCAAAAAGTCACTGACTTATTGACCCCCCCCCCTCGTAACTCATTTGAATTAAATAATTTATTCTAAAAGTTATCATTTTAATTAAATTAATTTAAATCATGTTTATTTATTTTGTAAAAATTTAAATGAATATCAAATAAAGTAATGACGATATTGTTTTAGAAAAGATATATGTATATAAACCAATAATCTAATAATAATAATATTAATAATAATAATAACCTATACCATCGATTTGTGAAGAATCAACTTGAATTAGATTCTTTCAACATTCACACTATAACCTGAAATCATAAACCGGGCGAAAAATTAGGAAATAAAATAAAAAAAAACTTTTTAAAAACATACTTTTATTTAAATGCACTAAAAAGGAGAAAATAATTTCTCCACACACACCACGATTTCCTTACAATTAATCATATCTAAAAAATGAAAGCGTGGGCGCCAAACATGCAATGAAAATCGTAAATTCTACTTCAAATAGACATAGTTATCAAGTATAGTGGAAAAGGAAAAAAACAGAAAGGTTTGTGCATATACAATGAAATGTCCTTCGTATTCTTTTCCTTCCCTGCATGCTTGGCGCCCACGCTTTTATTTTTTAGATATGATTAATTGTAAGGAAATCGTGGTGTGTGTGGAGAAATTATTTTCTCCTTTTTAGTGCATTTAAATAAATGCATGTTTTTAAAAGTTTTTTCTATATATTTTTTTTTATTTTATATATATTTAATTAATTCTAAAATCATAAATAAACTATTACTAAACATATAGTACATAAAAAAAAAAATTCCGTAGGATTAGTATGTCTGAAATTTTTTTTTAAATATATTTTTATTTCTAAAATGAGTTATTGAATTAATTTTTTGTTAATTATTATTTTTTCATGAATATTTATTTCTATGCAAAGAAATTTCCTTCTGATTTGTGTCGAAATTTCAAAAAAGAAAATATTATTTTTTTGTTAGATCATAATATATTTTACACTTTCTTTCAATTTAATGATTATATGTCACGATTTATATATAGAAATTTAAATATAGAAAATTTTATGTATACCATTTAAGCACATAGATAAAAATGTTAATGTGGTAATATATTAAAAATATATAGAAAATAATTTTGGATTCGATTAAGATTAATAATGTTTTCATATATTTTAATAAATTATTATAATAAATAAAAAAGCCAAACTTTAAAATTTGTATATTTCAAACAATTTAAATTTATATATATATATATATACTTAATTCATTTTGTATTTATTAATTATTAAGTTTGTTATTAAAAATTGAAAAATTAAATAAATAAAACTATCGTTAATGTAACTTTAATTATCATTTTATTCCGAAAATGATGATAATTTGATACTATCTCAAAATCTTCTTTTTTTTGTTTATATGTATTTTTTTTTATATATTTCACGTACTATTATTATTTGAGTTTTTCAAAAATCTAAAATATTTAAGCAATCTGATATAGCATATTAATTGAACTAAAGCATCCTCATTACAATATTTTTGAACGCAATAATAACACTGAATGATTATTATTGTAAGATAGTTGTATCGTCGTTCAATAAATTCTTTAAATTAAAATTGATTATAACTTATCTTCGATAAAGACTGGATAATTGGCTCAATTAACGGCCCTTTTTATTGAAAATGACATTGCACAAAGTTTAAAAAAATTAAAACAATTACATATAAAGTATGAAAATTATTTATTATAACATAAATATTAAAAAAAAAATTTATTTTTTAATATTGTTAAAAAAAAAGTTAGTTATTGTACTATTATCATTAATTATTTCTTTTATTTAATAACCGTGAATCTATATTTTACGGTGAACTTCTAGAAGTTTGTTTTAATTTTTTTTTTATTTATTATATATATAATTTTTAATAATTCGTCTCTATAATTTTATATATGATTTTCAACGCTTGTTTTCGACATTTTTACTCTTTCTTTCTCATTCATATTAATTCAGTCATAAAACACCTTTATATTCCTTGATTACATTTTGATAAATCTATTGATAATAAAATAAATCAAGAAAAATTGATTTTATTATATAATTGCTTATATTTAATAAATTTTTAATTTTTTATATTAAAATTTCTAAAATTTACCTTTTAGAGTAGTTGGAAACTTAAATCTTCAACCACTTAACACGAATCAAGTCCTCTTTATTTATCTATTATACCTATATTGAATAACTATATTAAATTTTTTATACATTTTCAATAAAAATATTTGATTAATTTTAAATCTGTAGATAAATTTAAGATTTTTTTCTATTATTACTATTTTAATTTATTATATATACACACTTCGACTCATTCTTTCGCAAATTACCTTATTTTTAACATACGATTATTTTTTATGTGAATTAATTATTATTATGCTATTTGTGATACTTAGCACTAGTGCTGGTAAAATTCCATCTGTTTTTTTTTTTTTTTGGCGCTCAGGAGAGTCATTCATTTTTGTTAGAATCTACAAAAAAATATTAATTAGATTACTAAAAAGTAAAGTTCAAAGTCTTCCGGTTGACCCCATGGGCAACCGTGGTCTTAGGTTTGGTGTTTTCCTAATTTTCACAATGAATGTTTACATTTCTATTATTTGAATTGGGTTTGTTGTTTATTGTTTTATCTATTTCTCTTTTATTGTTTTATAAATGAACCAGATTATCGAATTTGTTCCCTAGTTAATTTATATATTTACATTTAATTTTTTTTAAATTAGGCAAATGAGTTCAAAAGCAAAATATATTTTACAATAGGTACTAAATAAACTAAAGGAAGGGGAGGGGAAAGATCAATTCAAATTTTTATTGTTTATTTATTATGGAAATATTGTAGAAATTATGTAACAAAACAAAATCATTCTAATTAATATGATTCAATATGATTTTAAGTAAATGCAAATATGTACATATAAGAAAATAAGTGTAAAAAGAGAAAAAATTAAAAGAATTATATTTTTCATAATTTTTATAATTAAAAATTTAACATTAATCAAAAGAAGTCTAACAAAGTATCTAGGCATAAAAAAATCAATACATCATAAAATATAAAACAATAATAACAAAATATTAATTAGAAAAACGTAATTTAATATAGCTAATGTAATACAGTGAAAATACTGAGATAATAATAAAAATAATGAATTTAAATTTTCGATTGAGGCCGCAGTTGATATATTTAAAAAATTATTTATTCTTAGTTATAATCCACTGTCTACATTTAAAATATTTAAAATTAAATTAAATTGTTATACAAAAAATGAGTAATATACATATATTATTCTTTCATTTATATAATAAAATATTGAATAAATATCAAATGGATTTTAAATTGATTAAATTTACCGCGCTTCTATATCAATATCAAAATTATATGTCAAAATGACTTTTTGTAAACATCAATAATGATGTGATGATAATTTATAAAATAATGGATTATAATCGAATATAGATTAAATTTAATATCTTATAAATGTTTTTCTTTTTTGATATTTAAAATTATGAGAATGAGTGTTGGCTCTGCGACCAGCTTCTGCGATCCTGGCAACTTCACACCTCCCTGTGCAATTCGATCCGCGAAACATAGTTAGCAATATAACGTCCAACAGTTGAAATCCTTTTATCAATCATTTCCCATTCTGGAAAAAAATAACTGTTTGTTATAAAATAAGCATTTTTTTTCTTTATATTCGATGAGTGACTTTTCGTTAACATACTTATTTCATTTTTTATTTATATATCTCGACCCAAATATTAAATTATTAACAAAATTAAAAAAGTCCATCTGTGATTGTGATTATTCGTAATTTTTTATTTCTTTTTGAAAAATTACATTATTTTTTATCATTATTTGAATGTTAAATTTTAATAATTTTTTGTTTTTTTTAAATTATTCTAAAAATCGCCAAAATAATATAAATTTGACCTTGAATTGTGAATCTCTGTGACAATGTTAATATGTATCATGATGAGTAAACTTTGGTGTTCTAAGAACCTGATGAGTATTTACAATATTTGTTGGAATAATCTCCAGTGATTTTATTATATTGCAAAAACATTCTTAATTAAAGACAGTTGGATAAAATCCAATAACCGATCTAATTTTCTGTTTAAGAAAAAAGAATTTTTTAGAGAGTCCAGAAGACTTTCTCGTGATGCCTTATGTGAATACAAATAGCAATAATTATTTCAGAAATATTCTTATGTTGAATTTGGAATCAACTGAACAAAAATTGGCCAAAGTTGGATGGAGGGTTAAAGCAGATCCGGGCGACTGACATAGGCTCAACCTTTGGAACCTCCCCCTTTGACAAACATTTTAAAAGAGCTTCTTAAATAAATTTTCGTCCAGACAGATGTGTGCTTCCAATAGGCATTTTGTTTCCTAGCATTGATTTGACTTTTTCTTAAATAGAACAATTTGTTATTTTATAATATATCCAAGTGTATATTTCACAAATGGTCTGAGAGACAACTAGTGCTTTAGCTTCACTATTAAAATTGGGATAAAGTATTTTACTTTATTCCAATTGCTTTCAAGTGTTTCTTATTTAATAAAGTGGTGTAGAATTATAGTTTGGAAGATGTCAAGATCACATTTAAAATTAAATTTGCAAAGGAGTTCTTACAACCGATATTCAATCACTGGCATTGAACAAGACCCTAGAAATCAAGAACAGATTACTGAACTCTTAAAAGGTTTAACTGTTTAATTAAATTTAATTTAAAATAAATTTATATTTTAATTTAGTTTCAAACAAATTAAACTAAATTAAACAAAAAAATATAAATAATATTTTACACAAATTTAAATATATAATATATTTTCCATTTTAGGATCTAGAAAAAAAGAAAACAATCAAAATGATGAATTGGAATATATCAATTTTGGACAAGAAGATCAGATGGTAATTAATTATCAATTTTACTCTATTATTATTATATATAATTACCAATAAAAAGGAGAAACCTAATATCTTAAGATGTGCCTGAAAATCTAACTTGGAAAGTTGTTAATAATTATATTATATTATTTTTTTATTAAATTAATTTGGTTATATACCATTATTTATAAATATTAGTACATCATTTTTAATCTATTTTTTATTTTAGATTTTTTCTTATTTATTACATTTTTTTAAATCTATCAAAGATACAACTTGATGTTGCTTATCTACGTGTTAACATTTTTAATAATAATTTGTTTATATTTTATATATAATTGTATATATTATATATAAAAAAATGAAATTTACAAAAATTTAAATATTATAATTAAAATAAATTAAAATTATCAATATATAATTATAAAATAAAATAGACCGTTTTATTAGCGTTTGAAATACAAGTGTAATTTAACCAGCCTCCATTTTTAGAATTTAATTATTAAAACATAAATCAACTTAAAACTTAAGTGCAAGTAAAGTGGTCTTAGTTCAATACATCGACCTCAATTTTTGTTGGATCAGGACTATAAACACTAAGTTACCATCTTGAACTCGTTCATAAATTTGATATTAAAACACAATTCGTCTTTTTAGGAAATATATGGATACCGAATGCATCCCTTTAAAACAGCGTTCACTTGGTTATTCATTATTCTTTCTGTTGGACTTCTTAGACTCTTATTTCATTGGTGGCCACATTGGATGCTCATTTGCACCCATTCCAGAACAACACTCAAAGATGCTACTAAAATACTTCTTATTGTGAGTTTTTCTTTTCGTTTAAATTTTATTTAAATATAAATTTAATTTTTTAAATTAATTTTAGGAAAAATACCAAGACGAACATAAATCTATATACGTTAAACCCGTGGAAATTATATCAACCGAAAACATTGGGTAATTCATTTGATATTAAATTAGTATACTTTATTCATTTTTATTTTTTATTTATTTTAAACTAAATATAATTTTTTAGCAACATGACATTAGAAAAAAATAATGAAGATGTACAAGTATTAAGGGATATTTCTGTCCAAAATAAAACCCCAAAACTGGAAGTTCATATAGGGAATGGTGTTTTTAAAGGTAGGTTTGTTAAAAATAATAATAATATATAAAAACATTATATAGTATATTTCATTAAAAAAATTTATTTCACAATGTTTGTTTAATTCTGCTTCTAATTTTGTTTGTAATTTTGAACATATGATTATTATTTATAAATATAAAATAATATATTAAATTCTAAATATATTCCTATTACATGATAATTCTTTATGTACTATACATTTCACATCTATTACATACATACATATTAGATTAAATTTAAAAAAATGTATTTATTTGATAATATTAGAATAGCTTTTTAAAAACTCTTTTATTATTTTAAGAAATGAACTCAGCAAGAATTTTTGATTGTAAAAAGTGGCGCTATGTTTGGGATGACAGTCGAAATCAATTTCTTCGTCTTTTGGGTTTGGATCAAGGAGTTTCGTGCGCCACTCTACACGAACAACCTGGCCTCACAATCGAAAATCAACATTTAAGGCAATCTTAAAATTTTCTTGAATACAATAAATTTTAAATTTATTTAATTAAAATAAAATAATAAATTCAAAATTTATTTTAGGCGCATAGTTTATGCATGCAACGAAATGGCTGTTCCTGTACGCGGCATTATTACTTTATTATTTCTTGAAGTACTTAATCCCTTCTATATATTTCAATTTTTATCATTCTGCCTATGGTTTGCTGACGATTATATGTACTATGCTTGTGCAATTCTTATAATGTCAATTATAAGTGTTATAATGGCTGTTATTCAAACTAGAAAGGTAATTAAAGTCTTTAATTAAATTTTAATATTTTATTTATAAGAAATATAAAGTAAATTGAAAATTAATTATATTTTTTATTATATAACTATTGAACTATATTATTAAAAATTCTATTATTTTTTCTTTATATACTGGAGTATTTTTATCATATTTAGATCTTACATCATTTATTTTCATAATTAAAGATTAAAATTAATTACATTTTTTAAAACTTTATTAATTTTTTTTTATTAGAATCAACTTCGTCTTCATTCCACTGTGCATTCGCGTGATGTTTGTATAGTAGTTAGAGGGGGTGGTCGTGGTGGCCAGGCTGAAACTATTCCTACAGAACATCTCGTTCCAGGAGATTTACTTGTTTTACCACCTCATGGATGTGTAATGTATTGTGATGCTGTTCTTTTATCAGGAACATGCATAGTAAATGAAAGCATGCTTACTGGTAATTAATTATACCTTGTTAATTTTATTATCTTATCTTTATTATTAATAATTTAATTTAATATTAATAAATTTACAAGCTAATACTATTAATTAATTATTACTTAATTCTTATAATATAAAAAAAATATTTTAATTAGTTATCAAATTTTTATATTAAATTTGATTTAATTTAATTTTTAATTGAATTTAAGAGTGTAATAATAGAATTTACATATGTATTTCATTCGATTTTTAATTTTCCATATTTTTTTCAGGTGAAAGTGTTCCTGTAACAAAAACTCCTTTACCTCAAAATTTAAATGTAACTTATGATTCAAAAGAACATGCTCGGCATACTATCTTTTGTGGGACTCATGTTATTCAAACCAGATATTATAGTTCAGAACGAGTATATGCTTTGGTTGTACGTACTGGATTCAACACAACCAAAGGTGCTTTAGTGCGATCTATTCTTTATCCAGCTCCTGTAGATTTTAAATTTGAACAAGATTCTTATCGATTTGTGTCCCTTTTGGCTGCTATTGCAAGTATTGGAGCTATATATACCGTTGTTACAAAAATATTATCAGGAACAAAAATTATGAAAGTTGCTTTTGAGTCTCTTGATCTTATAACTATTGTTGTTCCCCCTGCATTGCCAGCTGCAATGACAATTGGCCATTTCTATGCTCAACAACGGTTGCAAAGAAAAGGTAATTTAATTTTTTTCTATTTAAAATAAATGTATAAAATAATAAATATCTTATATATTTCAGGAATTTATTGTATTAGTCCTCGTACTATAACTATTTCTGGATCCATAAATTGTGTATGTTTCGATAAGACTGGGACTCTTACTGAAGATGGTTTGGACATGTGGGGAGTTGTTCCTGTTCAGACAAGCCGTTTTACTGTTCCTGTTAAAAATATCGTTACTCTTGATGCAAGAGATCATCTTTTACTTGCTATGGCTACTTGTCATTCTTTGACTCTCATCGACGAAAATTTAACTGGAGATCCTTTAGACATTAAGGTATTTTTGTAATACTTAAAAACGTATTTCGGTATGATTATTGTAATCGATGCTCTTTTAAAGAGTGAATCTATATTTATATAGTTTTTTTATTCCAAACTTAATTCAAAATTGAATATTTCAAAATCCAAATAAATCTTTTAGTTTTTAAAATTAATATTTCTGACAAGGTATCATTATAATAATATATAAAATAATTTGTTATAACTTTTTTTCGTTAAGAATTAACAATTTTCAATAATTTATTCTAAATAATTAATTACAATTTAACCATTCAATAAAATAATTGATTTAAATGTTTAAAATTTCCATCCTATTTTTAAACAGTCATTTATAGATCCACTTTTTCATTTTTAAATAATATATATATATATTAACCCCATACATATATTAATATATAAATATTTTCAATTTAAGGTCAACAATTTTTTTATAATTTTAAAAATAAATTTACTTTATTTTTAAAATTTTTGATTTTAGATGTTTGAGAGCACTGAGTGGGTTCTTGAAGAACCAAAAGTAGGAGATAGCTCAAAATTTGATATGCTTGTACCTAAAGTTGTTCGACCTCCTTCAAACCAAGCTGAGGTTGCTGATGTAAGTAATTGTTATAAGTATATAATATATAAAAAATATATATTATTCAAATTTTTATTTAACAAACAAAATCTTGTAAATTCTAGCTTGAAGTAGGAATTATGCGAGAATTTCCATTTTCTTCTTCCCTTCAAAGAATGAGTGTGGTTACTCGTTCTTTAGATCCTGGAGCTCGATTCCATGTTTATTGTAAAGGAGCCCCTGAAACTTTGATCTCTCTCTCAGATCCAAAAACAGGTAGATTTCTTATTTATTATAAGAAAATTTCTAAAAAAATTATAAATTTATTATTAATTTTTTTTTATTTACTTCAGTTCCTTCTGATCTAAACTCTGTACTTGAAGAATACACTGAAGAAGGTTACCGAGTTCTTGCAGTAGCTCATAAACCTCTTGATCTCAATTACGTTCAAGCCCAACGATTTGATAGGAAACATTTTGAATCTAATTTAATATTTTTGGGACTTCTTATCATGGAAAATCGTCTGAAACCCCAAAGTTCCCATATCATTCGTCAACTCTCGAATGCAAATATTCGAAATATTATGGTTACTGGTAATAAGATTGTTTTTCTATTGGGTGCCATTTTTCAGCACATTTGAATATGGTATTTGAACATTAAATTTAAGCTCTCTAACACTAAAAAAATATGAACATTTTTTAAAATAATTCACTTGAATATAATATATTGAACACTAAAAAAAGTGGTTGCACATTAAAATAAGCTTAGAATCTTTATCGAATACTTTTTCTGTGTAACATTCTTGTAATCGATGAATGTTCTTTTTTAATTCGCTTGCTAAATTTGAGCCTCTTATTTTTTTAACAAAGTTTTAGTGTTTTAATTTTATTTTATTGTTCCTAAATAGAATTGTATTGTTCCTAAAATTGTTTTAGTGCTCAAAGATTTTTTAATGTTTATCTTAGAAATTACTTTTATTCGGAATACCTTCAGCAAAATAAATACTGGTTTGAAGGTGCTACATATCCAAGCACAAATAACGGCTTAGAAGCTACGAATTCAGTTATTAAACGGGAGCATACACTAAGAGAAAGATTACCTATTGGACAATTTCTAAATGCTTTAAATAATCTTCTTTTGAAATGGACCGAAGAAAGAAATCCTAGTTGTCCCAATTATAAATGTTTTGCATTCAAACGAGCTATAAAATTAAAACTATGGACAGATGCATTTCACTTGGCATTATCAAATAAAACTGTAATAAAAAAATCTTATAAATATTTTGTATGTTCCTCACAATCACATTTTCAAAAAGTAACTTCTGAATTAATCTCGCAATATAATTAAATGAAAAGTGGCGAGTCATTTGAGGAAAATGAAAAATTCAATTTTGGAAGTGTGTTTCGATTATAAATAAAAATGTTCTTATATCTATAATAGTCTATGTCATATATATATATATATTTATTATAATAAAATTTGTTAAAAAATATAATATCAGTATTATTTTTATATACTTACATATAAATGAATAAGAACATACAATAACACACACCTTTCTCAACCTCTCCTATGTGAATAAAATTAAACAAAATATAAGGTGGATCCTACACATTTTCCATTTTAAAATATTTTCAATGTTCATCTATATTGTCCTTCCTCTCAGATATAAATTAATGAACTCTTATTTTAATAATCAGCAAATTTATATAATGTTTAAAGAAATTATTTTAATAGTTAATGGCAATGTTTTAATGTGCGAATGAATATTTTTATTGTTAACGTAATTTAATGTGTAAAGAATCTAATTTAATGTTTATTTTGACCTAATTTGATGTGCAGCTGGTTAGTGTGCAATACTCAAATTTAATGTTCAAATCAGATTATTTAAATGTTTATTTCTCAATGTGCAAATCTCCTATTTTAGTGTGGAAATAACCTATTTAAGTGTGCCATTATATTTATCCCTTTTCTATTTAATTATTAAACAAATCAAACTTATTAATCTATATATATCTATGAATTAATTATAAAATTATTGTTTTTTTCAGGAGATAATGTTTTAACGGCCTTAAGTGTTGCTAGAGATTGTGGAATTATTGGATATGGAGAACGAGTGATTTCTGTAAATGCAACTGCCAATGGACTTCGATATAGTCTTACAAGTTCCTCATCATCAAATGTTCCTTCAATAAACAATTCTCAAAAATCGAATGATCTGGAAAAATCAGATCGCGTAGCTACTAATGTTGAAAATCAATTGGTAATTTTTAAAATGAAATTTTTATTTCATTAATTTTTTCATTTATTATTTAATTAGCTAATCAGACCGTCTACAGTGGACTATTTAGTGAAATAAGTCCCCCAGGAATCCTTTTTTAGTTTTTATTTTAGATATGTCCCTAAATACTTAATGTTATTAAAGAATAGAAAGTGAATGTTGCATTTATTACTTTCATAAAGGTTTTTATGGGGTTTTACAAATAAATTTCTAAATTTTTTTAATATAATTTGATAAAACCTATATGTATGTTTAAACAGGGGTATGTTCGATTACTAGGGAGGATCTTCATAGTACCCAGAAGAACAAATTATGAGGATGTCCAAAATTCAGAACAGACATAGAACAGACTTCTTTTATAATTTTAGTATTTATGTAAATTTAAATAATTTTTTAGAAACATCTTATAAATTTATTTTTAATTATATTATTATTTTATTATATATATTAATTTTTTAATATTTTTTTTAAAGGCTCAAGAAACTTTAGAACATAGTGCCAGTTTCAGTTCAGATAGAGCAATACTTCCAAGTCCCTCAGGATGTCCTCAATCGCCTATTTTTCCGAATGAGAATCAATATTGTTTCGCTGTGACCGGTCATGCCTGGGATGCAGTACGAACTCATTGTCCTGAAGAGTTGCCTTATTTAGTGACCAGAGGAGCAGTATTTGCTCGAATGTCTCCTGATCAAAAACAACAATTAATACAAGAGCTTCAAAGTCTCGGTTATTTTGTTGGTAAGTTAATATTATTATAGTAAATATTGTTTTTCTCATAAATTAATTCAGAAATAATCTCAATTAATTTATTTTTAATTATTTAGCTATGTGTGGCGATGGTGCAAATGATTGTGGAGCTCTTAAAGCCGCCCATGCTGGTATCTCCTTATCTGATGCAGAAAGTTCTGTTGCTTCTCCATTTACTTCAAAAAATCCAGATATTAGCTGTGTTCCTGAGGTATTTTTGAATTTTTTAAATAAATATTTCACTACCCATTTTTAAAAGTAGGTTATAAATATTATTAATTGAAAATCATATATTTATTATTCAATAATTACTAGGTTATTGTTATAATTTAATTATCTAAAAATATTAAGAAATATTCATATTAAATTTTTTAAGTTTCTAATTCTAAATTTTAAATTGATTATTTATTTATTATGTATGTCACACACATAATTATTATTTAATATAGATAAATATTTATTCATAAATGTTTATTTAAATAAATATGAAATCGTTCATTTTATCATATTGAAAAAATATCATTTTTTAAAAATATCAACAGCATATTTTATCATTTATTTAATAATATGATTTCTAGGTGATTCGAGAAGGTCGGGCAGCGCTTGTCACATCATTTGGAATTTTCAAATACATGGCTGCATACTCTTTAACTCAATTTGTATCTGTAATGATTCTTTATTCAATTGATAGTAATTTAACTGATGGAGAATTTCTCTTCATCGATTTATTTATAATTACAACCTTCTCCTTTTTTTTCGGTCGAACTGAAGCCTTTGATGGTCCACTTTTTAAACGTCCACCTTCATTATCTCTAATATCACTCGCTCCTGTAATGTCGCTAATTTTCCAAATTATTTTAGTTATCTCACTACAAGTGGTGGCATTTTTTCTTGTTAAAAATACATCTTGGTATGTTCCTTATCAAACACTTAAATTAGAAAATGAGGATTATTCAGGTTATGAAAATTATGCAGTATTCTTTATTTCAAGCATGCAATACATTATTCTAGCAACCGTTTTTAGTAAAGGAGCCCCTTATAGACAAGCTTTTTTCAAAAATAAAGGATTTCTTTGTACACTTGTTTTACTCTTAAGTTTTTCTATTTATTTAGTTTGTGCTCCTGCGGAATGGCTTGCCCAACAGTTTGAGCTTAGAATGCCACCTGAAAATTCATTTATTTTTATATTATTAGGATTATTTATCATAAATTTTGTGCTTGCATTTTTTATTGAATATTTTATAGTGGATTATTTAATTTCAAATAAATTGCGTAATAAATTTAGAGATCCTCTAAAATCAAAACGTAAATATCTTATATATGATAAATTATTATCTAACAATATGAATTGGCCCCCACTTTCAGAAACAAATTCTGAAGATGTATTATCTTTATCTAGGTCTTCAGATGAAGCAATTCCTCGATCACCTCGTTCTAAACTTAGTTGTATTATTGAGGTGCCTTTGGATTGCAAAAATCTTGAATCCAAACGAAGTAGACATTACAGTGAGGGAAGTGGTCCAAACATCCCTTTGAAAGATAGTCAAACCGAAATCCTTCGTGGATCTGATCAAGCTCTTTCGCGCTATTAGCGATTACTTAAGAGCCGAGGCAATAAGTATATTGTCTCGGCTCCTTACTACTTACTATTAAAACGAATTAATATTATATTACGAATTTATGTCGATTATCTAAAAAACAGACATAAATATATTTTTCTCACATACATTTGTGAAATTATACACGTGGATATGTTAAATTAATTATATATCTTACGAATTATTTACAGATAAATCTTAATCTCTATCAATTAATAGTTAAATGGATGTTAGAATCTTTTATTTTCACAAGTGTAAAAATACACTAGTCGTTTGTTGATGATAGCTCTAGAAATTAATGTAGAGCTTGTATTTTATCTGTTACTTAATAATACTTATATATTAATTTTAATTATTTAATCTTAAATATCGATTTTTTATTATTTTTAATATTTCATTCATTGAATGAAAAATCTTAATTTTATTCTACCAAACATTAGATTTGTATTAAATATTTTAACTGAATTTTGTTTGAGAATGATTTTATTCTAAACTTAATCGAAGTGATGTTAAGAGAATAGAAAATAAAATTTTTATTAACAATAATATATATTTTACTTACTTTTTATATCAATTAAAAATGAATGAGATTTTTTATCTCTTTTGAAAAATTTATATTGATATTCTCTTAATAATGGAATAATAGAATTAAAATTTTTTTGAAAGAGTAACTATGTTTAATATTTTCTTATATACAAACATTGAGTATAAGGATGTGATTAATGCTAGCCTCTCATTGAAATCCTTCCATGCATTCAAATATTTTATAGAAGTGTTCTTTTTTTTAAATTATTAGAAAAAAAAAATTTTTCAAAATGAATAATTAATTAAATTCATTGCAAAATAATTAAAAATTTAATAATACTTAATATTAAATATTATTTTAAAAAATAACAAATATTAATTATTAAAAGTTTATAATATTCGTCATTATATAACTTTGTTGAAAATTTTTTTATCATTTAATCAATTCTTAATTTGTATACTTAATTAGAATAATAAAAATGAGTAGTTGTGTGAGTGTAATAATGAAGCTTTAAAAAATTTAAAAAAATATTGATGTATACAACTTGACTTCTAATTTCTCAATTCATCATATCTTCCATAGAGTAAAATAGTTAAATCGTCATCAAGGATCATACAATAAGCAAAGGGAGCATAATAGGCACTAATTTAAACATATCAGTTATGTTTACAAGTGCTTGCATTTAGCAACATTTTGTAAATCCATCATCTTAACAATCCAACTAAATATCAATTACTCTCTGTGCCTGGCAATATATGTATATATATATATATATATATATATATACATAATTCGTGTTTTCATAAAATAGCTTTTTCTTTTGTGTTTTTTACATCGTCATAATAGGTACAATAGTTATATTACACATATGCTTTATATTTTATATAATATATAACTAATGCCAAATTTTCAATGTTTGATATGAAGAAGTTATAGATTTATAAATATTATGTAATAAATGTTACTCTCATTATTTTCTTTTTTTATTAAATTCCTTATTCCATTCCTTATATTGTAATTGATTATTTTTATATTAATATAGTTTTGAAAATATTCCTGCACATTTATATATACATTTTAAAATAGAATAAATTAATAATTTATAGAATAAATCAAACTCTGTGATTTTTATATCTATATACATTATATATATGTATTTAAATAAATTTTATAAATGTAATACATATTTAAAACAATTTCATATTAGAATATAGTCTAAATTTAAAAGATTGCCTATTTAATTATTGAAAATATTGGAAAATCATGACATAATGGCATAATGTTAATGATGTTGATAAAATTCTCAATATTAATTTCATCTTGTGGCATTTTTTATATTGTTAAATAAAAAAATTTCTTTAATAATATGCTATTTTGATCTTTATTTGATAAATTAAGTTTAATTAGTAAATTAAAAATAATTAGTAAATAAAAAAAATTTATAAATTTGCTTAATCATAGATATAATAAATTTTCTAACATTTATTTCTTTTTATTATATATTGAATTATTCGCATCTTAATTTAATGTTTTTTTTTAATTTTTAAAATATTCTTTAATAGAGTAAATATATATTCGAGGAAAATTCTTTGTTTTTAATTAAGAAATTTAAAAAAAAATAATCGTTCAAAGAAAGATAAAAAGGCAGCGTGATTAAATTTTATTACTTACTGTACACATCTAGAAACAAATAGACGAGATGAGTATTAAGATTTTTGATAAAAGTTTATTTACTTTTCCTTGATGAAAACGAAGAGATGTGGGTAACTTGACATTAAAATTATTTAAATGTTTCATTTCAAATTAAGATAAAAATTGATTATTAATGAAGAGATAACATTTCAAATTGTCTAAGAAAAATATTTTCTTTTTACTTTAAATGATGGAAGACCGAGAAGCTCAAAATCAAATTACTAATGAAGTATTATTTCCAACGGCCATACAACAAAACATGTAAGTCTATTAGTATATTATTAAAGAATAAGTGATTTTAACCTTGAAAATATAAGGTTCCATCACTGAAAAGCCATTACTTTATTCATGACTTTCGACACATGACCAACTATATTTATTCCCCCTCCCCTCCAATTTAAGTATTAACTTGTCACTTGAATGAACGACGCCTAAAACTATTTATAATTAGTTCATTAATATATATATCTTATAAAAAGAATTGATAAAAAGTTATCTAAATTTTCTTCCTAATATTTTTATTTTTATTAATGTTTACAGATCGAATCTTTTTATTAGTATTTATCTTATTATAAATATTAGCTTGTTTCCTAATGAAAGAAAAAAAAATATTTTGAAAACATTTTCAATTTAATATTTGATAAAATAAAGATCGCTTACAAGTTAAAAAATTTTAATTATTGACCTAGTTTATTATTATTTTATTAATGTTAATTCATTTCTTATGAAAAAATACAAATTAAACTTTATTATTATGATATTTTATATACTTTTATATAATATAAATTATTTTTTATAAATACTTATTTATTATAAATTTATTTATATCTATATCGTGCCCCCTCCCATTCCCCCGAAAATGTCGGAAAAATTATATAATCATGAATATAGCATAAAACAATAATAAATATTTCTAATATATTTTAAATAAAATAATATCAATATTGTAAAATAAAATAAAATAGAAAGAATTAAGAAAAATATTGAGAATAAAAAATAGAAGACTGAATTTTGTTTTGTAAACATTGTTAACCCCTCAGCCCTTCCTCCCCAAAAAATTATTTTCAATTTTCGCCACTAATCTATAATATATTAAAGTTGAAAATTAGAAACAAATTTTTAACATTTCTTTGAAAAATTTAACATTGACCTTAACATTTGGCTTAAATGTGATTCTTAAAATTGTGTTATTTTAATTTCAAATCAAGATTGTCTTTAGGGAAAAACATGTGTTCTAATCTACTCGTATTAACCAAAATTTAAGTTGTCTTTCACTTTTAATTTAAATACTTTCTTCCGACCAGATTGCAACTGTTAACTATAAATTCATTATATAAATAACATAATTAATAAAATAAATATTTAATAAAGTAATATATTATAGAAATCGATGTAATTGCCATATTTCAATAGTAAAGAAGGTAAGAGTTAATTCTTAAATACAGGTGTCTATTTTGATGACCATCCCAATTTTACTTTTTAAACGACTTGGAAAACAATTTATGATTATTGCGAGAAGTGTATCGAGCTAAAAGTAGACTAAAATGAGAAAGAAAATTGTATCAACCCAAAATACTGTTTTTCTATTTATATAATTTGACTAAATAATGTTAATATCTTTTGGTCAGCATAGAACCTTTAGTTGTTATTATTAATTCAAGTGAGTAGTCAAAGTGCAAGGTTTATGTCATACAAGAAACTTGAAATTATAATCTCTAATATTCGTATTAAATTTACATACTATATTTAAATAGTAAATAAATAATTTTGTTACTATCTACACAGTTCATATTTTACTGTTTTTAAAGTATGATGTGTGTGATTTATTTAAAACGAAAAATCAAAATATGAAATAAATGTATTTCAAGACTGAAACATGAGTTCATCAAAATCTCGGTGAGAATTTTCAAGAATCCTTTTAATCACTAATAAATAATATATATATAATATTTTATATAGGTTAAAGTCTTTAGAATCCTGTTAAAAGGCTCTGACCATTTAGTTTAAATTTTTTTTTAAATATAAGTCAGCTTATTTGGAACCTTATAAGTCTATTTTTTCATTGATAAAATATTTATTTTGATTAATAAAAATATTATATTATATTAATTAAACCTATATTTATATAAACTTTTTTGATAGGAGGCCTCCCTATTGTTTTTCCTTTTTATTTATAACGTTTTTCTTAACTTCACTTCATGACTGTCTGCCTGTTTGTTCGCTATTATGACAAATTGAAATAGATATTTTCATCAACTTTAAAATGAGCTAGACTTTTGAAAATTTTTAAAGATATTTCAATGGATCCCTAGAAGGTATAGAAGAAATATAATTGAATTATAATTAATTAATTGTAATGTAATTAGCGATTAATTGCTTTTAGTAATTAATTCCTTGTGTTTTGCTCCGATTAATTTTTATTAAACGTATTCTGAAGCATAAATATTGATTTCAGGATAGATTTTCATTTTGAAAGTAATTAAAAATATTTTATAGCATTAAAATTAATGATGAATTTTTATTAATGAGATCTAGCGCCAATGAAGTAAGGGTAGGTTTCTCCTCAAATGGTATAGAGAAAAGATCCTTTTTTTATATATGTCCCCGAGAGAAAGTGAAAAAAAGGAATAAAAGAAAACTTTTTTATGAAGATAATAATATGAGTACAATATCCTATATAAAATTTCATATTTTAATTAATTAAATATAAATATTAAAAAAATTTATAAAATATCGTTTTTTCCATGGACTAAAAAGAATAAAATAATTTTTCTATAAACCTGACGAAGTATATGGATGAATTGCTTCATATACAACGAAATATGTTGGCCGCATTTAGTTTTCATTTGCGCTCTATTTTATTTCTATGCAATTAAATTTCTTTATAGAGCTATAATTTATATGTATACTTACATACCACACTAAAACACTTCATTAACAAATAACACTATTTCTATATAATCAAATTCTAATATAATCAACTGTTGAAAATATTTAAATTTAAGAAAAAAATAATTCTTTTAAAATTTGTTACATACTTTGATATAAGTATATTACTTTAAAAGATTATAAAATATTAATTTCTTAGCTCTTAATCTATCAAATTTAATGCATAATAAAAAAAATTGTCAGTTTATGTTTTTAATTATTTATTAATAATGAATTATTTAATTATTCTTTATTAATACAAAAATTTAGCTTGATGTTTTATAAAAATAAATAAAACCTTAATGCGCCCAACGGTTTTCCATGTATATAATGCAATTCATCCATAAACTTTGTCAGGCTTATAGAAAAATTATTTTATTCTTTTTAGTCCATGGAAATAAACGATAATTTATAAAAAAATTTTATATTTATATTTTTACTATTGTAATCACAAATTTGTAACTTTCATACTTTAAGTTAATATTCTTAAAATTTCCTTCTGTATTACCTACAATAAATTTTAACAGTTATTTATATTTATTATTTTAATTATTATTGTATACTAATTAGTTTAATAATAAACTTGGGTACAATGCATTCATTTGATAAGCTCTAGTTTTGTAATTCTTATAAGGTTGAAGTCACGAAATAATTAATGTATGTTTTATTTAGAAATGAAATAGAAGAAAAGAAACCTATTCAGCCTGAAAAATTATTTAAAAATGATCGTAAACGACAAATTCTTGCAAGTCTTCGAGTTTTAAGCTTAGTTATGCATGCAGGATGTAATATGAGTTATTCTACTGTAATGGCACTCCAACTCAGAGAAAATAATGCAATTGATGACATACAAGCGTCTTGGATTGGTATGATTAACTCTCTATATTTAATTAATATCTTTATTGATGAAAACGTGTTCTAAATAATATTTCATAACACATTACGTTATATATTGTGGGCCTGAGGAAGCACATGTATTTTTGAATAATTACCGCTATTTTTATTATAAAACAAAACGTTTTTACTATTAATAATAATAATTAGCCAAAAATCGAGACCTTCAAATTAATAAAAACAAACATCTTTTCCACTCCACTTTGCTTGCTCTTACAAAAAAAAAAAAAAAAAAAAAAAAAAAAATTGTAAACATTCATTTGTGCCAATAATTATATAAAAACATTATAGGTAAAAAATTAGCTTAGGAAAAAATATTTATTTTGTTATTTTGTTATTTTGTTTTAACCATTGATATCAATATTGAATCGATCTTTTATCGAAGTATTTCTTATAATACAAAATAACGAATACATTTTATCCTAATATAGAGATAATAATTTTAACAAATATAAATACATATTTTTGTTAATCTTAATTATAAAAATTAAGAATTAGGCGATTTAACAATTAATATTAATTAATTAATTAAAGACTTAAAAATATTTAAATATCACGAAGTTAAGGTAAAACCCGACGAAAAATAAAATCTCGGAAAATTCTGTAGTTATTTTAGGTTATTACCCTACTTTTTCACAATTAGAAAGACAACGTGCATTTACTATTAAATAAAGAGAAAAATCTCTTTTTTTTCTGCAAGATTAATTTTGATAAGCATGTGTCACTTTACTCAATACCATCACAATACTGTTGTATTGAGAAAGGCGTACCTAAGGCCACTAAGGGCATGACTCCACTAAATTTTTACCGACCGACGATAGTAAGGGAGGTATTGTTTTCACACCAAATTTCACATGTGGAGATTTTTACATATCTCCACGAATCATGCATTTTCTTAACAGAAAAAAGTATTTTTAGTATGATGTCTGTCCGTCTGTCTGTCTGTATGTCCGTATAGATATGTACATCTTGAACGGCTCAATGGATTTTGATGAAATTTGGTATATTTACTTAATGCATCAGTATGATGAATTGACCAACTTTTGGTGTATATCCGAAAACATCAAGTGGTAGTATTACCGATCGACGATAGGAAGGGAAGGGCTATTTTCACACCAAATTTCACATGAGGAGATTTTTTTATATATCTCCACAAATCACTTTGTATTGGTTTTATCCTGGGGAAAATCATCTTCATTAGCGTCACAGCGAGCTCCTACTTATATATTATAAATAAAATAAAATTAAAAATATTTATGTTATATCCATATCTGTTTTTTATTGCATTAATAGATACATTTAAATTATTTAAAATTGTTTCTGTAGCTGGAAATTAATTTATTTCAAACCGTCGGTCGGTTCTGCGCCTGGCAACAGGTCAACTTATTTTTTTATTTGCAATTTTACGAAAGATCAAGTTTATCGCACGATCGTGGCCGCATATTTATGTAAATGAACTTTAACGCACCAGAGCTTGTTATATCGGAGATGATTAGATGCTTTGACATGTTTGTCAAGAAATTAAGTATCTTCTAATATAGATATAACCCGAATTATAAACATACAGAAGCCCATTAAAACTTTTATTTCTCTTTGTAAGTGTGAAAACTCCGAAATAAATGCAATAGATTCAGAGATATCAGACGAGGTTATTATTTCCAGATACAACATGTTTTTCAACTAACAATAATGTACGTGTATGTGTATACTCAAAGACCTGTAACATCCTGATAGAAAACAATAATGATTGAGTTTGTATTTCTAACTGTGAAAACAGTAATATTTTCAGATATTGGAGAATGCATTGTTTTTATTTATAAACATTATTGATAAGCAAAAAGAAGGATGTTGGTAATGAAAAAAGTTGCCGAGATAAGGAGAGGTAATTTCTTCATACCCCTAGAACATATTTTAATTCTTTCCTTTTTGTTTATTTTATTTACAATGCAACAAACATTTATTTATTGTAACTAGCATTAATTATTTTTTTTTACAAAATTTACAAATATCTTTTATACATTTTAATTATTTACTTGTCAAATGATAAGTTAAACACTTTTTGCTTTTAAGGTATATACGTTTTATTTATTTAATTATTTGTTTATTCATTTATTCATTTCACTCCTCCTCTTTTGGGGTTTGGAGTACATTTACATTTTACACATTATACATGTACAGTGTTTAAATTTATTTAAAGTAAATATTTACAAATTAATAGTTATTACTAAGTTGATATATTAAACCACCTTAAGACGACAGACTCGGACATGGGTGACTCCCAACTCCGGATTTTTTCATCTTGGACCATCACCTGCTGGACCTCACACGAGAGAAACTGAACTCCTTCTCTGATAGACTTCCTTGAACTTGACTCATAATCCAAATTGACTTTAAGATTTGTCGATATATTAATATTTAATTTTGCACTGAAAGTTTGGAAAATCTAAGATTTATATATATTCATTTAGAAGAAATAAAAGTTTTATACTCAGTTCCTTTTTACTATCTCGCTAGAGATAGTATTGGGATCACGAAAATTTTTGATGTCGAGATTTTGATTTTTTTTTACTTTTTGAAGGTCCCTGAGTCATTTTCATTAAGGATGAGAAAAATGTCTGTGTGTGTGTGTGTATGTGTGTGTAGACAAGATTAGCTAGAATAATGAAATTTGGTATATGGGCATTATTCAAAATTTGTAGTTTTCTATCAACTTTTGAAAAATGTAGCTCATCCGGAAGTGGGTCATTACCTACCACGTTTGGATTTCTTTTTCCTCTAAACTGACCGTAAAAATAAAGATATTTGTTTGATAGTTTTTCACATGATTAAAAATTGTATAAAACTGCTATATATAGAATTTCAGCTTGATTGATTCGCTGAAAGTACCGGAATTTAAAACGCGCCAGCACGTGACGTGGTGTCATCAACAAAGAGCCAAATACGCGCTGGTTTAATAATTATTATTTATTAATTTTAATTTAAATATAATATATGTTATTTAATCCAATTCAAATTGCAAGATAATCGAGTAGGAGACACTCCAGATTTTTTTTACCTTGATGTGCTCCTTCCACTTCAATTTTGCATCGAGTGTCATTCTCAAATATTTATCTGTATTATCTAGAGGTATTTTTGTCTACCATTAATTGTTATTTGAAATGGTGGTATTTTAAAATTTTTGATTATTTGTGTTGTATTTTCATGAATTTTTATACTCCATTTATTTATACATTTCAACAATTGATTTGAACCATCTTAGGTATATTTATTTGCTACTTAAACTATACGCGTAGTTGTTATAATGGAGGTATCACTGCGAACGTTCCCATTATGGTATCAGGATGAAGAGATAAATCTAAATCTATGTTTAAAGAAGATTTTACGTACAGCCCAAAACACTCTCCTGTGGAACACCAGCATTAATTTTTCTAATAGATTAGATAGCGTGTTCTTGTCTAATAAAGAATATTCTTTCTTTAATTTAAGAAGTTAAAATTTCCGAATAAGATTTTGGAAAAAGCCTTTCAATCTATATATAAGGCCTTCATGCCATTCTCTATCAAAAGCTTAATCGACCTCAAGTAATATTGCAGAGCAAATTTTCCTTTCTTCCAAGCTCTTCTCGGGGATTTGAGTTATCCAATGCACTTGTACTATTGTTGAATGATTTTGTCGAAAAAAAAATTGTAGCATTGGAATTAAATTATTATTTTCAATGATAGGTTTCAATTGTTTTAAAAGTAGTTTTTCAAGTACTTTTGAATACCTGGAACTGAACTAAAATTTTTGAAACCCAATTAAACAATGTTCTTTGAAATTCGAAAAAGTCCAATTTTATCGCAGAAACAAATCAGTTTTCATAAACCTAAGCTACTCAATTGATAACCATGCTTGGTTCTTGTCTACCAGTTGACGCGACTATGTTTTCTTCTATATATTTACTTTATAGTTATTTCTTTTTCGTCATCTCTTGGTTATATATGTGCCTCTCAGAAGCCAAAGCGATTAACTCCACATATAAACAAACTGAGAAAATGAAGCCCAAAGTTCACAGCTTGTAAGAAATTCAGGGTTATTGATTACAGAAAAATGTATATTGCATTGCAATATTAAGATTATCAAGTTCATTATTCACATCATATGTTGCTGATTACATTACATTACATTAGTAGCAAAATTTTAAAAATTAGAGTTAATCGGTTTGGCTTCTGAGTGGCACATATATATACATTTATTATTTACTATTGAAAATATATACATTATGTTTATTCAAATAGTTAAATTTAGATAGAAATAATAATTAATACTTATCTCTAATGTGTTTGATTTATCATATCGATAATCCTAATTCCGAAAACGATTAAATTTCTTCGTTGATTTATATTTAATGTAGCGAACAAACACATAATACTTAATCTAATATTAATAATACAAATAAACATTTGATATGAGTATAAATGATAAAATACTTTCGAAGATACTATTTCGAATAAAAATAAATTAATTTGTATTATTATATCTACATCTGTCCTAGCCGATAATATTTCTAATTTTTAAGAGTTAATTAATGAATATTAAACAACACACAATACAAAAATGAGTTGAGAGATACTAATTTTTTTAGGTAAATTTTTAAAATCTTATTTCAATAACGATTATCCGTATTAATGTATATACCCCCCCCCCCATCATCAGGGGACAAACAAGAATAGTTAAGATGCTTTGTAGGATCGAAAATGTTCAATATACAGGGAAATGCCTTCAAAGGCCTCTGAATACATGCATACTCTGCATACAGGGCCTCTGAATCCTGAAATATAGTTAGAATTATGTTTTTGATGGGAGAGACACGATAAGGGTTTTGATGAGACTGGGACACTTAGTTTGAATGAAGAAATTTATTTATAAAGAAAACAATTGAGAAACGACCAGAAAACAGAACAAGAAGTTGTTGGGCTTACAATAGAAAAGAAGATTTCAATGAGTTTGGTGAGGATAGAAATTGGATGGAGATCACTTAAGATGGATATAGGTGGAGATTTGAGGTTGCTGAGGCCAAGAACTTTCATATTCGCTAGCACCATTGAGATAAATAGATATTTATGATGATTTGCATGTCAAAATATATCACTAAAAATTAGATATAATAAACAACAACATAAAGCAACATTTTAAATATTTATTCTTTTAACACATTATGAGCGGGGCGGGTATTTGTACCCGTTGCGGGGACTGCCACTTATAAGCGGGGCGGACGCTAGCCGCTCATAGTGTATATTTTCCCTTGTGTCACTTAAAATTACTTATTTTAAACGATAACTAATATATATCTCTCATATAAGTGGCAACGGGTATAAATACCCGCCCCGCTTATAAGTGGCAGTCCCCGCAACGGGTACAAATACCCGCCCCGCTCATAGTGTGTTAACTATATTTTTTCCATAAATGCTAATAATTATGTCTGTCTATCTCTCTCTCTATATATATAATATACATATATATATATATATATATGTGTAAGCAAAATGTATATAATGTTTAATAAATAAATAATTTATAAATAGAAGGTTAATTTATTTTGATACTTTTGAACATTTTGTAATGTTTGATTGTTTTTGTAAGTGTAATGTTGTGATTTGCATTGTGTGTGAATTGTGGGTCGAATGAAATTTCAATTGTGTTATAATGGAATTCCCTATTTGGTTTGTATATTTTCTGAATATTGTGAGGTTTGAATTTTGTATGAATATTGTATCAGAGCAGATTTGAATGGGAACAGGTGAGGTGGGTTGAATGAAATAGAATAGCGACAAATAAAGTAAATGAAAAGTAAAATATATAATGTATATATATATATTATATTGTTGTATATTGGAGGCTTAGTATGGGTTGGATTATTAAAAAAATGGGTTTATATATATATTTCTAAGTCAATAGAACAAATAATATATAATATAATATTTATTTTCAAAATTAAAAATTAATAATAATCCTTATAAAAACTAGAGCATGAAGATAGAAATTTTAAGTAATTAAAATTAAATAATGATTTCAGCAAGTGTTGTGAATCTTGGTACGATGGCAGGATGTTTGAGCTGCGGGTGGTTCATGGATCGGTGGGGGCGTATCAAAATGGCCCGTGCCACCTGCATTCTAGTAGCACTGGCATGGTTGTTGCTCTCCGTTACTGCTGAACCACCCTATGGCATGCCTTTAATACTTGTTGCTCGTATTCTAGCTGGTTTTGGAGGTGGTAAGTAAACTATATAATTTGCAAAGTTTCATTCTCATTGAATAAACAGTCACTAAGATTTTATGAATATTAAATAAAATAAACTCAGCTTTTGATAAAATACTTTAGATTTTATTAATACATATTAAGTATATGAAACAAAATTAAATGAATTAAATTAAAACATATATTTTAAACATATTTATCCAAAATATTATTTACAACGTTTTACAATTCCCAAGTAATAAAAGAAATGTCTACTTTACATATTTAGTTGATAGATGATCTGTAAATATTTAAAAATATTATTTTAATTATATATTAATAACGTTTATCAGCATCAACCAGCTAAGATTTATGTAAATTCCATTTAATGTTTTTCGCTGCTTTTAGTTGTTCATTCTTTAATAATTCTATACAAATGATGGATGATTATTTCATGACAGAAATCGTTTTTGTTGCTAAAGTGCTTTACAGTTGCAAATAATAATGATAATAATGATAAATCTATACAAAGGTATCATTATGGAATTTTTGTGAAACGAATTTAATTTATTCATTGGTACATTGGTATATTACAAAAAACAAATATTTATAAATCTATAAATTCTCTTCAAATTAGTGTTTTAGTATTAGTACTATTGCCGAAGATTCTTCAGTGTTTGAGAGCGCAAGTAAATCTAAAAGATAACACATCCACTCAACTCAAAATTCATACATTATTATATTTAATAAAAATTCAATGTATACATATATATAAATTTCTTAAATAATTTTAATATTCTGTTTTTCAGGTTTATCTACATGTTGTGTTATTTATGTTTCGGAAGTAACGCACCCTCGATGGAGAGCTTCCCTTCTATGTCTTAACTCTGTGTTTGTATCTCTTGGTATATTCATCGTCTGTCTATTAGGTAAATTTTATTTATAAAAATTTATATAAATTAAAAAAAATATTTTTTTTTCAAATTTTAAAATTAAAAAATAATTATAAAATATTGAAATTTCTGTTGCTGATAACAAAATCATTTTCTAATTTTTATTTTTATAATAATAATAATAGTAGTATTAAAAAAGCAAATTCATTAATTATTAAATCAAATTTTACCTAAAATTTATTTTTAGTAATAAGCTGAAGGACAACTAAATAATTTTAATCTTTATTTTTGTTTTTAAATTATTTTAATTTTTATTTCAATAATTTAAAAAATCTGTTTTTTCATTAAAATTTATGGTATTTATAATTTCGGAATTATTGTAGCTTTTATATTATTTTTGATACAATTATTTTATATTTTTGAAAAATTTATACTTAATAAATTAATTGATTTGTTAAAATATATTACAAGGAGAAATCTAATACAATATAAACTAGAAATGTTTTTAAAAAATTTATTTATGCATTTTTCCCAACGGATTGGAAGCCTTTTTGATGACTATATAAAAAAGCCAGTTGCGCAACGTGTTATATTTAAATTTCTCGCCCGTGAAGGTGTAAAACCTACCAAATTCGTTCAAATGCTACACTCACAGTTCGGGGAAACCTGTACGAAGAAATTCTAGATGTACGAATGGCAGATTAAAATTTTTGAAGGAAAAAAAGTGTTTCAAAACCATGGTCTTCGTGTACGAGTATCAATGCGACAAACAACGTTGTTTGCCACTTTCTTGAGACTGGCTTTGGTTAAATGGTTGCCGAAATTTTATAATAATAAAATATAATAAAGTATAATTTGTATTTCAGTACAAAAGAGAGGGATCCGAAACAATTCTTTCAGGTCAGTAACAAGATGGCTTTGGCTGTCACCGACCTTTTAAACGTTTTCAATGTGAGGGATAAGATTGCAATTCTGAATTATCCTCCTATAATTATCATATGTTGGATCATTAAAAGATTCTACGGTAGTGGCAGGGCCGTTCAAATCAATTTTGGCGCCCTAGGCACTAAAATTCTTACATATGATTTTTTAATATTTCATTGCAGTTATAAATAAAATTATTTTGTTAAATGAAGTTCCCGTTAACCTACATTTCATTTTTAGTTTAAGTATATTTAAATATTCTTCATCTCTCATTGCATCGTTCGTGCGCCCCTAGAGTTACGGCGCCCTTGGGCTGTGGCCCAAACAGCCCATAGGGTTAGTATAGTGGTCTTGTTTGAAGAACTGCCCATCTTCTTTTTTGATGATTTTTGATTCTAATCCGTAAAAAATTCGGAGATTACGTAGAAAATAATATTTATCTCTCATTTTTTGTATTGTATAAGTACATTTCTTTTAAACAATTTTGGTTTATATTTGATTGCTCGTCCTATATTAATAAAGAGAAAAAATCAGATTGAGAGGAAAAATTATAAAACTAAATTTTAATTTTTTACTAAATGTAAAAAATAAATTCAATTCTAAGCAATTTGCAGAAAAAATCTCTCTCTCTGTATATATATATATATATATATAATTGTAATCAAATAATGGTTTTTTTAGGATTGTGGTGTACTTGGCGAGAGATTGCCGGGGTTTTAATGGTCTGCTCCCTGCTGTCTATGGCCTTAATGGTCGGATTGCCCGAAAGCGGAAGGTGGTTAGCGCATTTCCGCTCTGATGAAAACGTCGGATCCAGCATTGGCTATTTTCATTCATTCCCCAAGGTATTCAAATATAAATACATAATGGAAGGAAATACAAGTAAAAAGATTCCAGAGTGGAAAAACAAAGAAGCAGAATTAGTCGGAGAAAGATTGATCTGACGCTTAACTTCATATCAAATTATTCAGACTTCTATTAAGTTTTCACCTAAATAATTAGAATAGGTAATTATTTAAAAGTACATAATTATACAATGGTTAAATTAAATAAGTTTTGTGTAAGGAGGATTATTATTTTATTAAAATAAGAAATTATGAATAACTAAATATAAATTAAAATTTAAAAAAATTAGTAAAAATGACATTTCTTTGAATTAGTATATTTATTTACTTTTCTAACATTTTAATAAATAATATAAATGTATTTAATTGAGGATATATTGATCTTAAAAAGTTTATTTCTATTCTTAATGTTGAAAATTTAATGTTACTATTTAACCTGGAATCTATTCGAAGAATAATCAATTAGAAGTCGAATTTGATTAATCTGAATGGGACAGCTAGATAATTGATGAAACAAATAAAAAAAAGAATTTTGGTATAAGACCTGAAACGTCCAATTAAAAATACTATAGACTCATTTTTTCAAGATTTGTTTTTGAACTAAAATTTTAATGATTTTACTTAGCTATATTAATCGTATAGTACGATTTTTTTATATTTATATTTTTATGATTCATTTTGTATTATTTGTTAGAATTATTTTTATGTATATTTTATACGTACTTTTTTATTTTTACATTTTCAAAAGATTGGTATGTTTTCAAAATCGTACCACTGTGGAGTTTCCTAAATCGTACTAGTATCTACAAGTGCATCACCAGATATTCCAGTATCGGTAGATGAAAAAAACTGGTTTTGTAGATTATGCAAACAATCTCGGCTTGAGAATATGATTTAATGCATTTAAAATATAAAAGGGTGCACGAGGCTTGTGGTGGTGTCTTGGCTGGTGATAAAATTTACAATTGTCCCTAGATGTCCTAATTAAATTAACTTTAATAAATAATTACTGCTAAAATTGAATAAATAAATTATTCACATAATATATTGAGACCTGCTTATTATTTACCTATTTTATTTTATTACTAAAATAAGTTGACCTGTGGCCAGGTCCGAACCGACCGACGGTTTGAAATAAATTAATTTCCAGCTACAGAAACAATTTCAAATAATTTTCATATATCTATTAATGTAATAAAAAACAGATATGGATACATAAATAATAAATATAAACATTTTTAATTTTATTTTATTTATAATATATATGCAAGACCAGGCTGTGACGTCATGCATGGCTGGATGACGTCATATAATTTTAAATCAAGAAAAAACTAATAAATATGATTTTTTTCGAGGATAAAACCAATACAAAATGCATGATTCGTGGTGATATATAAAAAAATCTCCTTTGGTGTGAAAATAACCCTTTCCTTCCTATCGTCGATCGCTAATACTACCACTTCCGGTTTCCGGAATTGCACCAAAAGTTGATCAATTCATCCCACTGATGCATTAAGTAAATATACCAAATTTCATCAAAATCGGTTGAGCCGTTCAGGCTGTACACATCTATACGGACGGACAGACGGACAGACATCATGCTAAAAATACTTTTTTCTGTTTAGAAAATGCATGATTCGTGGAGATATGTAAAAATCTCCACATGTGAAATTTGGTGTGAAAACAATACCTCCCTTACTATCGTCGGTCGGTAAAAATAGGTACGATTTTGGAGATACCCCAGTACAATTTATGGTACCAGTTGTCGTATTTCAAGAAAAAGGGAAAATATTATTAATATGTTATTATAAATAAAATTATTGTCCAAGATTGCAAACTTAGGATATAACTCTATAGTTTTCCTAATATTTGTTTAATAAGTAGATGAAATTTGATTGTTAATCCAAATAAGGGCTACGATTTCAGCAATTCTCCCCTAATATTATATAACACATGCTTAGAAGTACATAACTTAATTTTTAAATTATTTAACTATTTTGTTCATCACTGAAACCTATTATTTATTTTCAATAGAATATCATATCTTTGAGATAAAGCGATATTTAAATATCAATCACTCTGTGTTGAAATGCCATTTTTTCATATTTAGAAAGAAATCAATTAACTTTTTGATATTAAAAAGTTCTAGTTCTATTTTTGTAATAATCGATTCTATCATTTATCCAAAATGTGGTTGAAAAATATGAAATAAACTTTTCAAATTACAAAGAACTTGAAAAAAATATTTTATTTATTATCTATAAGACTGAGCACAAATATGAAAATTCTTGTTTTTGTTATTGAATTTCTAAATAATAAATTATACTATGTATAAAGTGAATAATTAAGTGAATCTGAAAATTGTAATAGTTTTTTAATAGTTAATTAGAGCAAAGTATCGTTATGTACGAAAATATAATATAAATTTGTGAAAAAATCAAATAAAACTAACATTAATTAAATTAAAAATATTAAATTTTATTTTAACATTTATATCTTATTAAACCCTTTATTATAACAATTATTCTTAAAACATTTATTATAACAATATTACAATACAAATTAATTGAACAATAAAACTAACAATATAATATATAATATATTTTGTATTTATACAATATTATAATAGTTGTAGCGCATCTTTGTGTTACTCTGTAATTGCTGCCTTAATGACATTGACATGGTTATGACATTGTTCATAAGTCAATTGTTTCAATTGTATTCTCTTAATTATAAATTCATATTATTCAAATTACTTAATTAATTATCAGTATAAACAAAAGTACCTGATTCACCGAGCCGGGGCTCGGAACTTTAGAAAAATTATTCCTTATGCACAATGTGTATTTAAGATTAAGATTATTATTTAAAATAAATAAACGACAAAATATATGAAACAATTTCAAATAATTTAAAAGAAATAAATTAAAAAATAATTAATCATAAAACATACTGCCCTTAAACGCACATATTAATACATTGAAAGACAGAAAAGTATGGCCTGTATATATAACATAACATAAATATATGTCCTAATTTGATGACAAACTATTATTAAAATAAATATTTTAAATTTTATTTTATTTATAATATTTTGTATTTAAGGAAGCGCTGTCTGACGTAGTTGCTGACGTCATTTAAATTTACTATTTTAAATTAAGAAAAAACTAACAGAGATGATTTTTAACCGATACAGATCGATTTTTCTTTATAAAAATTATCTATGGTGTGAATTTAAAAAAAAATCCTTCGAGCGGTTTAATATTTCAAAAATACAATATATGTATATTATTATATACAATTTATGCTAGTATAATAAGATAAGATAAACATAATGATTATTGCCAAATGTTTTTAAAAGTATATCATTTTTTTGGTTATGCAGAATAATAGATTGTTGCTTAATATTATATTTTTTTCTATGTTTTAACTTTTTAGATTTGCCTTACTTTGTGGTTTTAATTTTTATTCAGGCATTTGAAGAACAATTATCAGCTGCCTATGAGGCTGCAGGGTCTAAAACTTCTGATAATGAATCTACAAAAAATGGTTTTCTTGGCAAACTGAAGAATTTCATAAAGGATCCAACAATTATACGACCAGTATTAGTACTAAATGGATTATTTATTGCTCAACAATTGGCTGGAACTTATATAGTCATCTTCTATGCAGCGGAGCTATTCATTGCAGTCAGTATTTATCTATTTTGTTTACATTTATATATTTATTTATTTATTAATGTATACTTACTATACAAAGTATACTACAATAATATATATAGTAATGTTTTTTTACTAAATGATATTATTTTTATAAAAATAATAAAAAATTTTCTTTTTAAAATTATAATATTTATATATATTCAATTTTATATTTTCATAATTTAATACTTAATATAATATGTTTAAGAGAAGGCACACTGAAATATTGTTTTCACCATTTGCTATACTCAACTGATTCATTTAATATAGCTAAGAGTCTTCTTAATGACATCTTGAAACAATCTCCCTATTTTTTTCTATAAAATTAGCTAATTTATGTAAATTAAATAAATAGTGATTTAGGTTTTAATTTTCATAAAAAAAATATTTATTTAAAAGAAAATTAGGTTAAGTTAATTTTAATGTTAATGGATATAAATTATATTCAATTGTTTATTTTATGGAACTAATTGGATTTAATAGTTAATGTGTCATTATTAACTTAAAATTTATTAACTAATAAATAGAACAACTCAGAGAACTCACAATTATTTCATCATTTGGTGTATAAAGTGACCATATTTAATAATAATTAGAACAAATACGAGTATAGTCGTTATATGTAGTTATGATGACAAATGTTTAATTATAAACTTTTTCATTTTCATTTATGAATTTTCTAAATTTAATCAAACAACAAACCTCTAACTTCTATATTTACTGTTAAAATAACCATGGTTTATGAAATAGTTTTCGAGATTATATTTCTGACCATTCTATATATATATATAGATAGTCAGCCATTACATATTTTTACTGTATTATTTAATTTGATTGTTTATTAAATAATTGAACTCAAATTACAGCACCTTAGTAATAAGCCAAGTTATTTGTTATAAACATAATAAACAAATAAAAAGAGAAAATTATTATTTAATATGTTTGCTTATATTGTGATTTTAAATATTGTTAATATGTCTTAATATGATTTATCAAAAATTTATTAAACACATCTTTTAAGAATTCAAAATGTCTTTCTAATAAAGACAATCGAATATTTCTGTACTTTACTTTCTATATAAGACGCCACGTTATAATATCAAGCTTAGTTAAAGTTGCCAGACCTGGTAAGGTAATTCCTCTCCAGCTAGGATCTATAAATAGGAGATCCTCCAAGACTACGTGATCAAAATTGGGAAGTTCCTTGAAATAAAAAGTAGCAGCCTCATATTAAAAAAATCAAGATAAAGGTTGAGATGATCTGTAGAACTGATCATATAACAAACATCCTGCTTAGGTGGCAACACATTTGATAGGCTCTGTCCTTTCACAGGATGTACAAAAGTCTTTTATTAGGAATATTAGTTTTTTATTTGGAATTTTTCCATTATGTGGGCTTTCTTCCCTTCACATTATGTTTCAAATTTGTAAATAATAAAATATATTTGAAATTAATTCTCGTTTTGAAGTGATATCTTTTTCAGTGACATTCATATAACTTGGCTTCTGCACAGGTGGGAGGCGAAGAGAGCGGAGTTCTTTCGCCGGGACGGGCACTCTTTGTCTTAGGTCTCGTTCGACTGGGTTCCAGCATTGTGGTGCCTTTCTTGGCTCAACGGATGCGGATTACATCTCTTCTTCTGTTCAGCGGTGTGGGGATGGCGGCTGCAATGACTGGTGCTTGCTGGGCTGCTTCCCAATCCAAGGCGGACATGGCTGCGGTCGCCATTCTCTGTCATGTGGCCATGGCGGCAATTGGATTCCTTCCCTTACCTTGGGTGCTTATCGGCCATGGGGTCAGAACAGAAGCCAAGGCCCAGGCATCCTCCGTATGCCTCTGTTTCGCTTATCTTCTTATGTTCGGTACGATCAAAGGATTTCCCTTATTTAAACAAAGCGTCGGCTTAATTCCCACATTAATTACTCTCGGTTCTTTTTCGATCCTTTCTCTCGGTTACGTTCAATCTTTTGCTAAACGATTCAATAAATAATATTTGCTATTTATATAAAGAAATTTTAATTTTTTCATTAGATTTCAAAATGTAAATAAATATTATTCTGTGTATAATTAAATATGGAAAAATATCACAAAAAATTTTATTAAAAATTTAATTTTACAAGTATTGAATATATATATATATATACATCTGTATATAAAAACATGTTAAAATAAATATTATTTTTTGTATTTATATTTAATTGAGCATTAATTAATTCTTTGAAATCAAATAAAATAATTTATTAAAAGGATAGTACATTTATTTAATTAAATAAATAAATTTTCCTCCCTCTCTCTCTCTTTTGAAAGACTAAATTTATCTCTAGCAAATATCATATAAAAGATACATAATAGATCAAAAAAAAAAAAAAATTCAAATAAAAAAAAAAATTAAAAAACTATTGATTTAAATTATTACCTTCTGCCAAAATAAAGATATTTCAATGCCATTTAAATAAAAAAAAATATTATCTAACCTAAATGAATCTCATTATGAGATATTATTTAGCTATATCAAAATAATAATTAATGTTACATATTAATACAATAGCACTTTTTACAGGCATTATTTATAATATCACAAAAGATATACCCTGATTTTTTTTATATTTTGCCTTATTACAAAAAAATGAAAAAGTCAATGAAGTTTTTCTACATAAAACTTTTTTTTGTCGAAACTTTTCAACAACATTGATATTGTTTTAAACTTTATAGTTATAACAAAATGAAAAATAATTGTTTTGTTAAATACGAAAATTATGGATATTAAATATATATTAAATAATGTGTCAAAATAATTTTAGAATTATATAAATAATTTAAAATAATAATAATAATTTAAAAACAGCGCTATTGTATGAAAAATTAAATTTAATAATTGAGAAGAAACTGAAACTATAATTTATTCTTTTCCATAATAAAATTGCTTATAATAGGATTAGTCGAAAAAATATTAAAGTAGAAATGACCACAACACCATGTAGAGTTTGTTAGCTCTTCAAAATTATAATTTGATTATGAAATAAAAAAAAATATTTCTTACAATTATAAATAGATAAATATTATTTTATATATAATGAATTAATTGAAAAACCCTATTGTGTACAATTATATATTCTAATATTTCTATCTTACATTACTCTGGTACCTTCCCCCATCTCTTCAAGATATATATTTCTTCTAATAATACTTTCTACGCTAACATCACTTCAAAAATAATAAGAAAAGTTTTTTCTCCCGATTCATGAAAAATAAGAGTAAAAACATTTTATTTTATATTGTATTTGTATGATTTTTATAATAATTTGTTTTTGGATTTTTCTACGAGAGAACATATTTTTTCTTTCAATCAAAGATATTTTGGCAAAAATTGAATTTATCTATTTAAATACTATTTTAGAGATCTCAAAAATACTTCTATGAAATTCAATACAACTAGTTGAAATAGGTGAAGTTGGGTAAGTGTGTAAACGGTTGTTTTTCTCACAACATGATAATAAAATGTATGGAAAATACTTAGTTATCTATTTTATATCATTATGTACCATTTCACATAGATATCACCTGTTTAGAGTGCATTTCACGTCTAATATATCACTCTTTTGAAATCACCCGAAAAAATTAATACGTGTAACTTTGTGACTTGCAATAACAAATCTTAGTGCTATAATAAATTTTGTGTTTTGGGGTTTTGATTTTTGGTAAATAGATAATATATTGATTATATTTTATATAGAATATATTTTTATCTCTACATCTTTAAATTGAAGAGAAAAAATACTCTTTTTATCTCACGCCTTATACATATTCTATCATGGGGCAAGTGCATACTATCTTGTGGGGCAAGTGCGCTGTAGTTTGCGTGAATAATGTCACACTTCCACATGTGTACATTACATTAGAGTTAAGAATAAATTTATGATTCGACATAATTTACAATATGTCAATCAACCTTCTTAAAATTAAGTGTCTTAGCAGGTAGACACCTAACAAGTGTCGTTCAATTGAAAATTATAAAGGTACACTTGTTAAATGTATATACTTGGAAATATTCTTTGTAAGAGAAAACAGTGTAATTTATTGTTTACAATTGCTGTCAAACACTGACCCTTTTGAAGAGAAACTTTCAACATATGTCCGGGAAAAACCCTTCTTCAATTCATCCCTCTCCCACCCCTACCTTCCTTTATTCCGGTGATATAAAAGAAAAAACACAAGCAGCAACTAGCGACTAGAGAGACGAGAGATATTTTTAGAACAGACTGGAGTGTGTTCCAGTGCATTACCTTTTCGGCCTTTGTATGATTGAATAATTTGTAATTTAAACTCACGAATAAATTTCTTACTCTTCTTAACAAAATAATTGCCTTTTATTCTTTACCCTTTAAATACCCATTAAACCCGTGGGTAAGGTAAACACATAATTCGTGTCTCATATCGCAATGCATTTCTCAATAAAGACTAACTAGGAATACATTTTTCTGATTTCTCTGGAAAGTATAGTAGCACAATCTTCAGGAAACAGAGAACCTTTTATCGAAGACTTTGCTAAATTTATTCCTCCAAAAACAGAAATTACTTTTGAAGATCTTCTACTGACAATGAATTCTATTAAAAGCAATGCGCCTAAACCTTTAAGCAAAAAAAGGAAAGTTGGATGTGGAGCAGAAGATGTAATTATTTAGGATTTTAAAGGAAAAAAACTGATAAGAAAGGAAACGAATCAGACTTGAAGAATCTAATGAAAGTTTATGCTGTATTTGTAAATGCGATTTCCAGTATTATACTCAATGCATAATATGTACATAAGAGGTGGGGGTGTGGTATATGCAATAAGGGATCAAGAAAAAACAATATGAATGTGAAGAATGTGAAGACGATTTATTTATTTATTTATTGCCTTTATTTGGTTACATAACACATATATATATACAAAAATTTAATTGATTTATTTGTTATGACAGAACCAGGCCCTTGCGGGCATAGGCCTCTCCCAAAATTCTCCAAGCGGTTCTTCGTCTTGCGATCCTCTGCCAATCCGTTCCCGCTGTTTCGTGAATTTCATCCGACCATCTTTTTACTTGTCTGCCTCTTTTCCTTTTTTCTTCCAGTATATGCCATTCCAAAATTCTCTTAGACCATCTTTCGTCATGTGTTCTTACTGTATGTCCGGCCCACTTCCACTTTATTTTTCTTATATAAATGTTGATGTTGTCCATATTTGTTATTTTATATATTTCTTTTATTCTTTTCCTATCTCTTCTTGTAAAACCAAGAATACTCCTTATCATGGATCGTTGAGCTGTTTCTAATTTATTGATGTTTTTCTTTGTTAATGTCCATGTTTGTGCACCATAAGTCATCACTGGTATAATACATTTTTTTAAGACTTTGATTTTTGAGTCTAGGTTTATTTCTTTATTTTTTAGAATAAAGGCCGTAGACCAAAATTTTTTCCAACCTAAGTTTATCCTTCTATTTATTTCTAGCGTTGTTCTATTTTCATAACGTATTGTTTGACCAAGATAAACCACTTCTTCCCTACACTCTATGTATTTTTTATCATCGTATTTTATTTTTTCTTGACAACCATTTGTAAGTATTACTGACTTCTTCTCATTTATTCTTAGACCCACTTTTTTACTTTCCTTAAGACGATTAATATATCGTAAATTTAAAATATAAATGATATCTATTATTTACTTTATGTTTTAGATTAAAATTCTAATGTTTATTTTTTCTAATTTTATTTTTCTAATGTTTCTAACACAACTTTAAAACTAATCAACATATTTTAATTCTGTAAAAAGCAGTATATAGTAAAAATGTGTAAAATTCTCCTCCTGCCCCATAATTCATCAGATAAAGATTCAATTCGTTTGTAATATGCGTGTACGCTCTTGCCCCGTTTTCAGGGAAAGTTCGGACTACTTGCCTTTTGTTAAAATTTGTTATATTAAACATATTTTTGAATATAATTGTATATTTCTACCAATACAAATTAGTTAGTAGTAACATAACAATTCAATAATACTAAAACAAGATTATTATTTGTAAAATAAATACTTAAACTTTTTATTAGTTCAAAGTCAAACTTTGAAAAAACTGGTCCGCACTTACCCCTCTTCACCTTAATTTCAATTTTTTTTTGATTAAATATTATTTGGAAATAGTAATTATATTTTAAAAAATCAATTTATAATGGAAAAATTAATCAAATTAACTATTTAGAATTAAATTAATTACCTTTATCTCTTTATTATGATAATGTGCGTATCTGAACATGAAGGACAAAAGTTCAAAACTTACATTTGATGTTTAATGTCATTAAAATTCTCAATTAAATTAATTTATTTGTTAAATATTAATTCATTAATTATTTTTTTAAAATTAATTATTAATTAGAAAAGTTTGATTTTCAAGAGCCAACCACTCCTCTCCTATACTGATTTAGGAACAACTATGAAACTTTTTAGAGAATCTAGGTCAAAATGAATGAGTTGGTAACAATATAAACAAATTAAATAAATATACATTCAGAGGTTGATAATATTGTATTATATATAATAGGAGTATAGTTACATTAATAATATTTTTTTAATAGTTTCTTTGAATCGCAAATACTTACATTAAAGACATCTTCACAATATATTTCTATTCGTAAACTTTTAATCTAAATATTTCAACATTTTTCAAATGTTTCTTTGTTCCATGCTGATGGAATCGAAAGAACTTTAGTTAAATATTTTCACATCCATTATAATCTAATACGACTATCAACTCGATCAAATAGGACAGACCAATCCTTGGTAGGACTCGCTAAATATTTAATCGATCAAACAAAAAAGAAGACATACATAACAAAACTAAAGGAAAATTATAGATTGGAACGATATTGATTTTAGCCTTTAATTTAAATAAAAAACAAAGTAAAATGCTCTCATTTATAAATAAAAGATAATATGTATAATATATGTATAATATGATATTATTACATCAATCTATAAGAATAGTAAGTTGCCTCATCACCAGATTTTGTCTTAATATGGTTTCTTAGACATAGGAACAATGTTTTTTGTCATTATAATTATAGCTCAAATTAATTAATTTAATTACTAATATATAATGGTTTAGTTTATTTTTATTAGATCTATTAAATGTATTTTATTAAATTTATAAAAAGATTAAATATTAAAAAAATATAATTAATTATTTATTTTCATTTATTATTATAAAACTAGCTGCTCAGAGCGCCTTCGGCGCTCTTCACACCTAGACGGGGGCTCCGCCCCCTGTACCCCCGAGTGGTACATAGTATTTGGTGGTTGAAAGTAGTAAAAGGTTTTCATCCATTTTGTTTCAATCAGTATATTACATAAAACATTCATTTCTTTTTGTGTTCTTATTTAAAAAATATATTTTAATTTAATCACTATATTAATTATATATATTATTATTGTATATGTTATATCTATCTACCTATGTGGCTCAAAGAACTCGAAAGTTCTTAGCCGCAACAACCACATTTCTCCAAGTGTCCCTATCCTGAGCCCTTGTTTCATCTCTCTTACGTCCCTTCCTACGCGTCATTGGTTTTCCAAGCGGACGTTTTCCAATCGGTCTTCCCACCAATATCTTTTTCCTCTCCCATTCTAGCCACGTGCCCTGCCTATCGCAGTTTTTTCCCTTTTATAACCCTAACTATTTCTGAAGATGCAGAGAGGCCATGCAATTTCTTGTTATGCAGTCTCCCCCATACCCGGTGACCTCATCTTTCTTTGGCCAATAAATGCAGGGAAGAATCCTATTCTCAAATACTCTGAATCTACTCCCATCTCCAAGGGTCATAGACCATGCCTCCCACCCATATAATGCAACAGGCAAAATAATCTTTTTATATATTCCCTTTGATAATAATTTTTAAGAGATAAGCCTCTTTATTGCAGATAACAGGCGTTTCCCGATTGCAACCCCGATTTAAATTCTTCTCAAATATTATTAACCTTCGTGATTACATTCAATTTTTCTACATATTCAAATTCTACATTTTGTATCTTAAGATTTTGTATGTTAATACTCTTCCTCTTTGTTACTAAATATTTTTTCTTATCCCTAATAATTTCAAACCTCCATTAAATTTTCCTCGCTATCTGTAATCGCAATTGCCGAATCTCCTATTATATTTAAGTCGTCTGGGTAACCTAATATTTTACAATTGATTTCCGCATCTTATTCTTTCTTTACTACCTTCAAGACAAATTTGAAGATTGATTGGATCTATTGAGTCATGCGTATGTTTTACTAAAGTCTACAAATAATTAGTGAACAGATTGAATATTGAATTCGCGGTTTTTTTTCCTAATATCTGTCATAATGAAAATATCTTAATTAATGTTGGTCGATTTGGCCTGAACCCGCAATGATATCTCCTAATATTTCCTCCGCCTATGGTTCTTAAGTATTGTATATGTTATAATAGTGAAATAGAGTATAATATTTCTTGATCATTACATTTTGGTATTTTATTTTCATTGCTAGATTATTATTGAATATTTTTAATTATAATGAAACTTGAGAAAATGCAAAAATAGAGACTTGAGACAATTTATAAAAATTAACGGTATAAAACTATAGATAAATGACCAATATATACATTCATTAATAGTATTAATTTAAATTAATTGATTTATTTGTTTTTTTTATTATTAAGTTCATTTATTAATTTTTCTAGATTTTAGTTAATTTCCTCCCTTAAAAGAAACTTATCTAATTCTGTGGTGCTAGGGGATTTGAAAATTATTCTTCGTAATATGAAGATTTCGCTTACAGTTTCTGTCATGTCCGACCTCCATCCAACAGTTATTTTCTGTTAAGTTTTTTGCTTCTCTTAATCATGTGATCTATATATTTAATTTTTTTTGATTCATTATAATAAAATTTAAACAAATAAAAATTTTTACTTTGTTAATTTATATAAATTTCAATTTAAACTGATTGTGAGTGATACGCTTAGCCAATACTCTGAATATTTTGTGTACAAAAATATTGAATGTTCTTAGCGAGATTTGATATAATGTTGTCCTAAATCTGAATTAGAAGAAAATTATAAATTGCCTCCTCTTCCAGCCCAATTCATTTACCCACCCATGTTGCATATGGCATCTAAATTTCTTAAAACTCCGTTTTTTTTAATTTAAAATAGGAGAGAAAGAGATTTAAATTATATTCGAATAGTCTATATATTCTATATATCAGTATTTTTTTTCTGAATTTAATAGCAAGTTGATTTTAAAAATTTTCCATTCTTAATGCATATGATTGATTACATGTGTTAAAATTTAAAAAAATTCAAATATTCTAATTATTATATTTATATACAATTTAATATTATTTTTTATTAATATCATATCAAAAAAAGAGAATTTATTAAAAATTAAAAATAAAAAAAGAAGCCTATTAATAAAAAATTGAATGGTGATTTAAATATTTTATTAAATTAATTAAAATGAGACCTTTTAGAATAAATTATTTAATTGAAATGATATTTAAATATAAGAATTTAAAAAAATATTATATTCTTTGTTTGGCAAATGTTATTTAATTATGTGCAACATGATTCGACTTGCAAAGAGCATCGTTATTTTTTATTAATATCACATAATAAAAATGAATCTTTTAAACATAATAAATAAAAAAGACATTTTAATAAATTTAAAAAATATACCCAATTTAAAAATGTCAAAAATTTAAAACAACTTTATATCATCATATTTTAATTTTTATATAATATATATATATATTTAGTAATTAATAATAGAGTAATTAAATTAAAATAAAAAACAAAGATAATATAATTCAGTCATTTTAATTCAGGTTAAATAATATTTTTTTTTTATTATTCAATGATAAAATTTATATATTATTATATATATACTAGCTGCTCAGAGCGCCTTCGGCGCTCTTCACACCTAGACGGGGGCTCCGCCCCCTGTACCCCCGAGTTGTACATAGTATTTGGTGGTTGAAAGTATTAAAAGGTTTTCATCCATTTTGTTTCAATCAGTATATTACATAAAACATTCATTTCTTTTTGTGTTCTTATTTAAAAAATATATTTTAATTTAATCACTATATTAATTATATATATTATTATTGTATATGTTATATCTATCTACCTATGTGGCTCAAAGATACTCTAAAGTTCTTAGCCGCAACAACCACATTTCTCCAAGTGTCCCTATCCTGAGCCCTTATTCCATCTCTCTTACGTCCCTTCCTACGCGTCATTGGTTTTCCAAGCGGACGTTTTCCAATCGGTCTTCCCACCAATATCTTTTTCCTCTCCCATTCTTGCCACGTGCCCTGCCTATCGCAGCTTTTTCCCTTTTATAACCCTAACTATTTCTGAAGATGCAGAGAGGCCATGCAATTTCTTGTTATACAGTCTCCCTCATACCCGGTGACCTCATCTTTCTTTGGCCAATAAATGCAGGGAAGAATCCTATTCTCAAATACTCTGAATCTACTCTCATCTCCAAGGGTCATAGACCATGCCTCCCACCCATATAATGCAACAGGCAAAATAATCTTTTTATATATTCCCTTTGATAATAATTTTGAAGAGATAAGCCTCTTTATTGCAGATAACAGGCGTTTCCCGATTGCAACCCCGATTTAAATTCTTCTCAAATATTATTATCCTTCGTGTTTACATTCAATTTTTCTACATATTCAAATTCTACATTTTGTATCTTAAGATTTTGTATGTTAATACTCTTCCTCTTTGTTACTAAATATTTTTTCTTATCACTATTAATTTCAAACCTCCATTAAATTATCTGTAATTGCAATTGCCGAATCTCCTATTATATTTAAGTCGTCTGGGTAACCTAATATTTTACAATTGATTTCCGCATCTTATTCTTTCTTTACTACCTTCAAGACAAATTTGAAGATTGAAAATTTGAAAAAGTTTATCCGGATCTATTGAGTCATGCGTATGTTTTACTAATGTCTACAAATAATTAGTGAATAGAAATATTGAATTCGCGGTTTTTTTCCTAATATCTGTCATAATGAAAATATCTTAATTAATGTTGGTCGATTTGGCCTGAACCCGCAATGATATCTCCTAATATTTCCTCCGCCTATGGTTCTTAAGTATTGTATATGTTATAATAGTGAAATAGAGTATAATATTTCTTGATCATTACATTTTGGTATTTTATTTTCATTGCTAGATTATTATTGAATATTTTTAATTATAATGAAACTTGAGAAAATGCAAAAATAGAGACTTGAGACAATTTATAAAAATTAACGGTATAAAACTATAGATAAATGACCAATATATACATTCATTAATAGTATTAATTTAAATTAATTGATTTATTTGTTTTTTTTATTATTAAGTTCATTTATTAATTTTTTAGATCATAGTTATTTTCCTTAAAAGAAACTTAAATTCTGTGGTGCTAGGGGATTTGAAAATTATTCGTCGCAATATGAAGATTTCGCTTACAGTTTCTGTCATGTCCGACCTCCATCCAACAGTTATTTTCTGTTAAGTTTTTTGCTTCTCTTAATCATGTGATCTATATATTTAATTTTTTTTGATTCATTATAATAAAATTTAAACAAATAAAAATTTTTACTTTGTTAATTTATATAAATTTCAATAAAAACTGATTGTGAGTGATACGCTTAGCCAATACTCTGAATATTTTGTGTACAAAAATATTGAATGTTCTTAGCGAGATTTGATATAATGTTGTACGATTTGTCCTAAATCTGAATTAGAAGAAAATTATAAATTGCATTAAAATGAGACCTTTTAGAATAAATTATTTAATTGAAATGATATTTAAATATAAGAATTTAAAAAAATATTATATTCTTTGTTTGGCAATTGTTATTTAATTATGTGCAACATGATTCGACTTGCACAGAGCATCGTTATTTTTTATTAATATCACATAATAAAAATGAATCTTTTAAACATAATAAATAAAAAAGACATTTTAATAAATTTAAAAAATATACCCAATTTAAAAATGTCAAAAATTTAAAACAACGTTATATCATCATATTTTAATTTTTATATAATATATATATATATATATATAGTTAATTAATAATAGAGTAATTAAATTAAAATAAAAAACAAAGATAATATAATTCAGTCATTTTAATTCAGGTTAAATAATATTTTTTTTTATTATTCAATGATAAAATTTATATATTATTATATATATATTATAGAAAAGAAGAAATATTCAATTAAATAAAAAATAATTTAAGATAAAAATATGATCTAATAAATATTTTAATTAAATTGAGAACTTTTAGAATAAATTATTTAATTGAATTGATATTTGTATATTAGAATTTAAAATAAAAAGGGAAATATTATAATAATTCTTCGATTGGGAATCGCTATGATAATTCATTGTTTGAAATGATTCCGCTTGGCCGACAGTGAGCCGCGAGCTGCTCTTGAATGAACAACACGGAGAATTATATAAACTTTAAAAAATTAATTTCTGCGGTTATTGATAAGATATTAATAAAATTTATAGCCTATGTTACTCTAGAGGTATATAAGAATATTCTGATGTAATTTCAAAGAAATCGGTTCAGCCAATTCTGAGTCTATAAAATAGTAATTTTCCGGACAGACAGACCGACAGACAGACAGACAGACAGACAGACGTGAAAAATTCTAAAGTCACTTTTGGATTCTAGAGGTCATGAAACGCGAAGATATGCAAAAATTTTTAAATTCTGAGCAATGTGCAGACAAAAACCTTTTTTTATATATATAGACTAGCTGCTCAGAGCGCCTTCGGCGCTCTTCACACCTAGACGGGGGCTCCGCCCCCTGTACCCCCGAGTGTTACATAGTATTTGGTGGTTGAAAGTAGTAAAAGGTTTTCATCCATTTTGTTTCAATCAGTATATTACATAAAACATTCATTTCTTTTTGTGTTCTTATTTAAAAAATATATTTTAATTTAATCACTATATTAATTATATATTATTATTGTATATGCTATATCTATCTACCTATGTGGCTCAAAGATACTCGAAAGTTCTTAGCGGCAACAACCACATTTCTCCAAGTGTCCCTATCCTGAGCCCTTGTTCCATCTCTCTTACGTCCCTTCCTACGCGTTTTTTTCCAAGCGGACGTTTTCCAATCGGTCTTCCCACCAATATCTTTTTCCTCTCCCATTCTAGCCACGTGCCCTGCCTATCGCAGCTTTTTCCCTTTTATAACCCTAACTATTTCTGAAGATGCAGAGAGGCCATGCAATTTCTTGTTATGTAGTCTCCCCCATACCCGGTGACCTCATCTTTCTTTGGCCAATAAATGCAGGGAAGAATCCTATTCTCAAATACTCTGAATCTACTCTCATCTCCAAGGGTCATAGACCATGCCTGCCACCCATATAATGCAACAGGCAAAATAATCTTTTTATATATTCCCTTTGATAATAATTTTCAAGAGATAAGCCTCTTTATTGCAGATAACAGGCGTTTCCCGATTGCAACCCCGATTTAAATTCTTCTCAAATATTATTATCCTTCGTGTTTACATTCAATTTTTCTACATATTCAAATTCTACATTTTGTATCTTAAGATTTTGTATGTTAATACTCTTCCTCTTTGTTACTAAATATTTTTTCTTATCACTATTAATTTCAAACCTCCATTAAATTATCTGTAATTGCAATTGCCGAATCTCCTATTATATTTAAGTCGTCTGGGTAACCTAATATTTTACAATTGATTTCCGCATCTTATTCTTTCTTTACTACCTTCAAGACAAATTTGAAGATTGAAAATTTGAAAAAGTTTATCCGGATCTATTGAGTCATGCGTATGTTTTACTAAAGTCTACAAATAATTAGTGAATAGAAATATTGAATTCGCGGTTTTTTTCCTAATATCTGTCATAATGAAAATATCTTAATTAATGTTGGTCGATTTGGCCTGAACCCGCAATGATATCTCCTAATATTTCCTCCGCCTATGGTTCTTAAGTATTGTATATGTTATAATAGTGAAATAGAGTATAATATTTCTTGATCATTACATTTTGGTATTTTATTTTCATTGCTAGATTATTATTGAATATTTTTAATTATAATGAAACTTGAGAAAATGCAAAAATAGAGACTTGAGACCAGGGCCGCGGCGTGCACGTGTGCAAGGTGGGCGCTGCCCACGGGCGCCTGGTGTAGGGGGCGCCAAACTGACCATTCTTTTTTATTTTATTTTAAGTGTTTTAAAAATGAATCAATATAATTGTGGACGTGAATCCTACGACACGTTTAAATATATTTTCCAAATTTGTTTGTTTTACTGCGTATCTTTCTAACCTTGCCCGTAACTGTAGCTTCGGGTGAACGAAGCTTCTCTAAGTTAAAAATTATAAAAACGAATTTGCGTTCGACATTGTCGCAGGAGCGCTTAACAGATCTTTCTATGATAGCAATAGAAAATGAAATCATGGATAACTTAGTTTCTATTGTTAATGAGTTAATTATTTTGTTATTTCCTATTATTATGTAGATAAATTCCTCTGTATTCATAAACACAGTTTTCAAAATTAAATGTTTTATTTGATTTTATTGTTCTATTGATAGAGGGGGCGCTTTTTAAAAATTTGCACACGGGCGCTTTGCACCCACGTCGCGGCCCTGCTTGAGACAATTTATAAAAATTAACGGTATAAAACTATAGATAAATGACCAATATATACATTCATTAATAGTATTAATTTAAATTAATTGATTTATTTGTTTTTTTTATTATTAAGTTCATTTATTAATTTTTCTAGATTTTAGTTAATTTCCTCCCTTAAAAGAAACTTATCTAATTCTGTGGTGCTAGGGGATTTGAAAATTATTCGTCGTAATATGAAGATTTCGCTTACAGTTTCTGTCATGTCCGACCTCCATCCAACAGTTATTTTCTCTCAAGTTTTTTGCTTCTTTTAATCATGTGATCTATATATTTAATTTTTTTTGATTCATTATAATAAAATTTAAACAAATAAAAATTTTCACTTTGTTAATTTATATAAATTTCAATTTAAACTGATTGTGAGTGATACGCTTAGCCAATACTCTGAATAATTTGTGTACAAAAATATTGAATGTTCTTAGCGAGATTTGATATAATGTTGTACGATTTGTCCTAAATCTGAATTAGAAGAAAATTATAAATTGCCTCCTCTTCCAGCCCAATTCATTTACCCACCCATGTTGCATATGGCATCTAAATTTCTTAAAACTCCGTTTTTTTAATTTAAAATAGAAGGAGAGAAAGAGAGTTTTAAATTATATTCGAATAGTCTATATATTCTATATATCAGTATTTTTTTTCTGAATTTAATAGCAAGTTGATTTTAAAAATTTTCAATTCTTAATGCATATGATTGATTACATGTGTTAAAATTTAAAAAAATTCAAATATTCTAATTTTTATATTTATATACAATTTAATATTATTTTTTATTAATATCATATCAAAAAAAGAGAATTTATTAAAAATTAAAAATAAAAAAAGAAGCCTATTAATAAAAAATTGAATGGTGATTTAAATATTTTATTAAATTAATTAAAATGAGACCTTTTAGAATAAATTATTTAATTGAAATGATATTTAAATATAAGAATTTAAAAAAATATTATATTCTTTGTTTGGCAATTGTTATTTAATTATGTGCAACATGATTCGACTTGCACAGAGCATCGTTATTTTTTATTAATATCACATAATAAAAATGAATCTTTTAAACATAATAAATAAAAAAGACATTTTAATAAATTTAAAAAATATACCCAATTTAAAAATGTCAAAAATTTAAAACAACTTTATATCATCATATTTTAATTTTTATATAATATATATATATTTAGTAATTAATAATAGAGTAATTAAATTAAAATAAAAAACAAAGATAATATAATTCAGTCATTTTAATTCAGGTTAAATAATATTTTTTTTTATTATTCAATGATAAAATTTATATATTATTATATATATATTATAGAAAAGAAGAAATATTCAATTAAATAAAAAATAATTTAAGATAAAAATATGATTTAATAAATATTTTAATTAAATTGAGAACTTTTAGAATAAATTATTTAATTGAATTGATATTTGTATATTAGAATTTAAAATAAAAAGGGAAATATTATAATAATTCTTCGATTGGGAATCTCTATGATAATTTATTGTTTGAAATGATTCCGCTAGGCCGACAGTGAGCCGCGAGCTGCTCTTGAATGAACAACACGGAGAATTATATAAACTTTAAAAAATTAATTTCTGCGGTTATTGATAAGATATTAATAAAATTTATAGCCTATGTTACTCTAGAGGTATATAAGAATATTGTGATGTAATTTCAAAGAAATCGGTTCAGCCAATTCTGAGTCTATAAAATAGTAATTTTCCGGACAGACAGACAGACAGACAGACAGACAGACAGACAGACAGACAGACGTGAAAAATTCTAAAGTCACTTTTGGATTCTAGAGGTCATGAAACGCGAAGATATGCAAAAATTTTTAAATTCTGAGCAATGTGCAGACAAAAACCTTTTTTTATATATATAGATGAAAAATGTTAAATTTGGTAAGACATTTAATACGCCTCGCAGTCTTGACTATCAATCTTGTTGTCTAAAGTCCAGGGCAAGATAATTTTTCTCTAGTTGGGGTCTATAAGAAAGGGATCCATTCAGCATAGGTGATCAAAATTGGGAAGTTAATTCAAATAGCGGCCATCTGACCATAATGAAGGCAAACCATGAAAAATGGGACGCTAAAAAACCAGATGGAACAGATGTGATGACACCAAGCATGATGTATAACTACCTCATTCAAGTCTCTTAGGCTATTCATTATTAAATAAGTAAAAAAAATTAGGGAAATTTTTTATATAGGGATTTATTCTTTTAGGGATATTTTACTTAGGGATTTTTGATTTAGGGATTTTTTCTTAGGGATTTTTACATGATTTCTTTCAAAATATCCTGCCATTACGGGCGGTCGAAAAGATTTCGAAATCTTAAAGTAGTTTTTTATAAATAACTCCTTTATTATTAAGTTTAGGTAAAAATGAATATAATGAAACTTTTAGTAAATTCGATTCCCTATAAATTTAATACGATAGTATAATTCTCATAAAAATCGGTATTTATTGAGAAAATCAATAGAATGTTCTTTAAACTACCCTTAATCTTATGGTCCGATCTTGTCCAAAAAACAATCCAATCCCCGCCCATCATTCCCAAAAAAAAACATCTAAATATCAAATTTCAAGACAATATCTCATTTTGTTTAGACGTAATCTCGGTAAGGAACGGCCGACCGGCCCGTTCAAAATTTTTTTTTTGCAGTTTTGGATTCAGAACCGTCTGAAAAGTAGAAAATCTCGAAAAATCTCAGAGCAAAAATTTTCAAAATTTTCCGACCATCGTATAACTTATCCTTATTCCATGAGGAAAGCTAAAATGATTTACTTATAGCTGGAAAAAAATATTTTCTTTCTAAAACTCTGAATACGAGTAAATAAAATACAAATACATTTTGTAAAATCAGTGTTTCAATAACAAAACTTTTTTAAATATTTAATATAAAAAAAAATTGGCAGTCGTGGGACTGGCCGACAGAAGTGAAAACTTCTGCGTAAGAAATTTGAAAGCAGCTTCACGAGAAAAATGAATTTTATATACGTATATATATATATATACGTATATAAAATTCATAATTATTTTTTTCAGCAAACTGATTATTATTACAAAAATATTAAAAATACGATGTGTATGAATATATATATATATATATATATATATACAACTTTGTTTAAAATATTGCAATACGAACTGTTTTATAAATTGTTATCTCTGACAGATAAATATATATTTATTATGTAAAGTTCATTTCATATATACATATCTAATCAAAATTATAAAACAGTTCTAATGACAATTCAAATTTCAAATTCAAATAGAAAATTAAATTTTTTTGCCAGATTTTGTAAAATCAGTGTTTCAATAACAAAACTAACTTTTTTAAATATTTAATATAAAAAAAAGCAAAATGTGCAGCATCGTACACGTGGCGGAAGTGAAACTTCTTACAATCTAGAGAATAAGATAAATTTTAGTTTAGAGTGTGAGTGAGAGAGAAATAGAGAAAAATAAAGGGATCATTTCGAAAGACATATAACAGTATAAAATTTTCGTAACAAATATTCGCTTTATTATTATTATTATCTACTCTATCATCATATCTACATTGCCTGTACTATTGTCGGTTGGTGCTTCAATTGGTAATACTGATATTAATGGCTTGTGATAACTAAAATAAGATATATATGTTCGTGATTCGATATTTTCTATATAACGTGTAAAAACAGCATCTATTGTAATTCCAGATTTTGTTGTTGATTCCTTGGGATCGTTATTTATAAGCAGACCAAATGTTTCTCGAAGAAAGTTGATCAACGGCAACGAATCATCAGATCCAAAATTTACATTAAAATCTCCCCCGAGAATTAGAGGGATTTTATCTTCGCCTCGTTCAAGTGCATTAGCACCTGTGTGGCTATAAACCAGTAGTGAAAGGTGTATGAAATAAATAATATCGTCTAAATTTTGGTCGTTATTTTTTTTCGGCATAGTGAAATCTGTGGAGTAGAGAAAAGCAGTTTTAAATGCAATAATAATTTTAAATTGATTTAGTAGTGTTAAAGTAATGTTGAGATTCGGATAAATAACGTGAATGGTCATCGACGCACATAACTGTATGTGTTGGCGTGTGAATCGCCGACCATGTTCACACACACAATTACATGCGTCGGTATGCGTGCACGCTGTATATTTGACTTGAGAATTTTAATTATTTCACGATATATATCTTATCTTATTATGCTAGCTAAAATTGTATATATCTATCTATTTATCTATAACCATTGGTTCTCAAAAACCGCTCTAACGATTTTTTTCAAATTCACACTAGATATAGTATTTATAAAAGAAAAATTGAGTTTTATTGATTACATCTCTTGAAACTTACAGCTTCATTATTAATTTCTTAATTGAAAATTATATATGGGTGACGTAAATGGCATCCATTTTGAAATTTTACTCCCGCCTTTTTTTAATTTTGTATTAATATTTTTTTTATATTTAAAATATTTTAAAATTTATAATTTAATTTCGAAATAAAATTAAAAATATTTATTTTTAATAAAATATATATATATATTTATTAATCCCGCTTTTTTTTTAAATGATATTGTATTAACATTTTTTTATATTTAAAATATTTTAAAATTCATTATTTAATTTCGAAATTTTATATTTAAAATATTTTAAAATTTATTATTTAATTTCGAAATAAAATTAAAAATATTTATTTTTAATAAAATATATATATATATTTATTAATCCCGCTTTTTTTTAAATGATATTGTATTAACATTTTTTTATATTTAAAATATTTAAAATTCATTATTTAATTTCGAAATAAAATTAAAAATATTTATTTTTAATAAAATATATATATATTTATTAATCTCTCTCAAAAAAAAACAACAAAACAAATAAATGTCTTTGAAAGATGGTAAAAATATCTTTGTAATTATCAAAATATCATAGACCAGCAGTAAGAACAATTGTTTTTACTCCCCGAGTTCGAAGGATCGAAACTCGCCGCGTGCATTTTTTTTTTATCTATTTTCGTGATTTATTTATTCATTGTTCTTTTATTAATTAAGTTTTAGATAGTTTTATAATTTTTAATATTTTTTCAATAAAATATTATTTAATACATTTAATAATTGTAATAAATAATTAAAGAATTGTATATCAATATTTTTTAAAGGGTAGAGCGAGCTCGGTGTCTCAGGTATCAATATTACCAGCCAAATCCAATAATAATGAATCATTTTTTACTATCTCGCCAGAGATAGTATTGCGATCACGAAAATTTTCGATGTTGAGATTTTGATGTTTTTATACTTTTTGAAGGTTCCTGAATCATTTTCACTAAGGTTGAGAAAAATGTCTGTGTGTGTGTGTCTGTGTGTGTGTGTGTGTGTGTGTGTGTATGTAGGCAAGATTACGCAAAAACGGTTTGAGCTAGAATGATGAAATTTGGTACATGGACATTATTCAAAATTCATAGTTTTCTATCAACTTTTGAGAAATGTAGCTCAACCGGAAGAGGGTCATTACCTACAACGTTTTGATTTTTTTTTCCTCTAAAGTGACCGTAAAAATAAAGATATATGTTTGATAATTTTTCACATGATTAATAATTGTATAAAACTGCTATATATAGAATTTCAGCTTGATTGATTAGCTGAAATTACCAGAATTAATTTTTTAACACTGCAAATCTCACGCGCCAACACGTGACGTGGTGCCATCAACAAAAAGCCAAACATGCGCTGGTTTAATATTTATTATTTATTATTTATAATTTATAATTAATTAAATTTAATAATAATTTTTAAATAATATAAATAATATTTAATTATAATCTAATCAAAGAAAATAAAAGTTTGAATCTATTTGATAGTTGATCTTTTTACATATAATTAATCTCAAATTAAATATTTTTTAATATTAAAAAAAAATAACAAATTTCATATGTATATTTATTTTTATAAATGTTTAGGCAAATTTTGAAATTAATATATATTTAAATTCAAATTGTATTTAATTGCGATATCTACTGGACAAGGTGGAGATCTCGCCCTCTTTTGATCATAAGTCATACTAATTTTTATTCTTTGACCAGTAGAAGCTGAGAAATATTATTCCGCGTCAACGTACTACCGCGCATGCGCGCCGTGGACTTTGGACCTAGCGAGAGCGTAGTAGAACGAAAGACAGCACAAAACGAAGAGGCAGATAGCCTCTTTCTCAAAGACGAAAGACCGGACAAAAGAAAGACCCAGATAGCCTCTCTCTCAAAAACGAAACACCGCACAAAAGAGAGTCGGAGATAGAGGCTATCTCATTCTCACTCGTTATATCTATATCTTTTTTCTCTCTTGCGTTTCGTAACGCGTTACGAAATTTCAATTTTTCAATTCACTCTCCATTCTCAACCAAATGTCAGGACGCCGCTAAAGAAGTTTCACTTCAAAAAAATCTTAATTAAAATTTGTCTTTGAGAGAGCCCGGGGGGGGGGGGGGTACCCCGCCATAGGAAGGTGGAGCGGATAGTCAAAACCTGGTTGCGCCACTGTATCTATGGATATCATAAATTTAACCTCGACCTATATACTAAATGGTGAACGTTTAAAAGGAAAAATAACAATATAAATTTATCTTTATATAGTAACTAGCTGCTCAGAGCGCCTTCGGCGCTCTTCACACCTAGACGGGGGCTCCGCCCCCTGTACCCCCGAGTGGTACATAGTATTTGGTGGTTGAAAGTAGTAAAAGGTTTTCATCCATTTTGTTTCAATCAGTATATTACATAAAATATTCATTTCTTTTTGTGTTCTTATTTAAAAAATATATTTTAATTTAATCACTATATTAATTATATATATTATTATTGTATATGTTATATCTATCTACCTATGTGGCTCAAAGATACTCGAAAGTTCTTAGCCGCAACAACCACATTTCTCCAAGTGTCCCTATCCTGAGCCCTTGTTCCATCTCTCTTACGTCCCTTCCCACACGTCATTGGTTTTCCAAGCGGACGTTTTCCAATCGGTCTCCCCACCAATATCCTTTTCCTCTCCCATTCTAGCCACGTGCCCTGCCTATCGCAGCTTTTTCCCTTTTATAACCCTAACTATTTCTGAAGATGCAGAGAGACCATGCAATTTCTTGTTCTGCAGTCTCTCCCATTCCCCGGTGACCTCATCTTTCTTGGCCAATAAATGCAGGGAAGAATCCTATTCTCAAATACTCTGAATCTACTCTCATCTCCAAGGGTCATAGACCATGCCTCCCACCCATATAATGCAACAGGAAAATAATTTTTTTATATATTCCCTTTGATAATAATTTTGATGAGATAAGCCTCTTTATTGCAAGATAACAGGCGTCTCCCGATTGCAACCCCGATTTAAATTCTTCTCAAATATTATTAACCTTCGTGATTACATTCAATTTTTCTACATATTCAAATTTTACATTTTGTATATTAAGATTTTGTAAGTTAATACTCTTCCTCTTTGTTACTAAATATTTTTTCTTATCACTATTAATTTCAAACCTCCATTAATTTTTCCTCGCTGTCTGTAATTGCAATTGCCGAATCTCCTATTATATTTAAGTCGTCTGGGTAACCTAATATTTTACAATTGATTTCCGCATCTTATTCTTTCTTTACTACCTTCAAGAGAAATTTGAAGATTGAAAATTTGAAAAAGTTTATCCGGATCTATTGAGTTATGTGTATGTTTTACTAAAGTCTACAAATAATTAGTGAACAGAAATATTGCATTAGCGGTTTTTTTCCTAATATCAGTCATAATGAAAATATCTTAATTAATGTTGGTCGATTTGGCCTGAACCCGCAATGATATCTCCTAATATTTCCTCCGCCTATAGTTTATAAGTATTGTATATGTTATAATAGAGTATAATATTTCTTGATAATTACATTTTGGTATTTTATTTTCATTGCTAGATTATTATTGAATATTTTTAATTATAATGAAACTTGAGAAAATGCAAAAATAGAGACTTGAGACAATTTATAAAAATTAACGGTATAAAACTATAGATAAATTATCAATATATACATTCATTAATAGTATTAATTTAAATTAATTGATTTATTTGTTTTTTTATTATTAAGTTCATTTATTAATTTTTTTAGATCATAGTTATTTTCCTTAAAAGAAACTTAAATTCTGTTGTGCTAGAGGATTTGAAAATTATTCGTCGCAATATGAAGATTTCGCTTACAGTTTCTGTCATGTCCGACCTCCATCCAACAGTTATTTTCTGTTAAGTTTTTTGCTTCCCTTAATCATGTGATCTATATATTTAATTTTTTTTGATTCATTATAATAAAATTTAAACAAATAAAAATTTTTACTTTGTTAATTTATATAAATTTCAATATAAACTGATTGTGAGTGATACGCTTAGCCAATACTCTGAATATTTTGTGTACAAAAATATTGAATGTTCTTAGCGAGATTTGATATAATGTTGTACGATTTGTCCTAAATCTGAATTAGAAGAAAATTATAAATTGCATTAAAATGAGACCTTTTAGAATAAATTATTTAATTGAAATGATATTTAAATATAAGAATTTAAAAAAATATTATATTCTTTGTTTGGCAATTGTTATTTAATTATGTGCAACATGTTTCGACTTGCACAGAGCATCGTTATTTTTTATTAATATCACATAATAAAAATGAATCTTTTAAACATAATAAATAAAAAAGACATTTTAATAAATTTAAAAAATATACCCAATTTAAAAATGTCAAAAATTTAAAACAACGTTATATCATCATATTTTAATTTTTATATAATACTAGCTGCTCAGAGCGCCTTCGGCGCTCTTCACACCTAGACGGGGGCTCCGCCCCCTGTACCCCCGAGTTGTACATAGTATTTGGTGGTTGAAAGTATTAAAAGGTTTTCATCCATTTTGTTTCAATCAGTATATTACATAAAACATTCATTTCTTTTTGTGTTCTTATTTAAAAAATATATTTTAATTTAATCACTATATTAATTATATATATTATTATTGTATATGTTATATCTATCTACCTATGTGGCTCAAAGATACTCGAAAGTTCTTAGCCGCAACAACCACATTTCTCCAAGTGTCCCTATCCTGAGCCCTTATTCCATCTCTCTTACGTCCCTTCCTACGCGTCATTGGTTTTCCAAGCGGACGTTTTCCAATCGGTCTTCCCACCAATATCTTTTTCCTCTCCCATTCTTGCCACGTGCCCTGCCTATCGCAGCTTTTTCCCTTTTATAACCCTAACTATTTCTGAAGATGCAGAGAGGCCATGCAATTTCTTGTTATACAGTCTCCCTCATACCCGGTGACCTCATCTTTCTTTGGCCAATAAATGCAGGGAAGAATCCTATTCTCAAATACTCTGAATCTACTCTCATCTCCAAGGGTCATAGACCATGCCTCCCACCCATATAATGCAACAGGCAAAATAATCTTTTTATATATTCCCTTTGATAATAATTTTGAAGAGATAAGCCTCTTTATTGCAGATAACAGGCGTTTCCCGATTGCAACCCCGATTTAAATTCTTCTCAAATATTATTATCCTTCGTGATTACATTCAATTTTTCTACATATTCAAATTCTACATTTTGCATCTTAAGATTTTGTATGTTAATACTCTTCCTCTTTGTTACTAAATATTTTTTCTTATCACTATTAATTTCAAACCTCCATTAAATTTTCCTCGCTATCTGTAATTGCAATTGCCGAATCTCCTATTATATTTAAGTCGTCTGAGTAACCTAATATTTTACAATTGATTTCCGCATCTTATTCTTTCTTTACTACCTTCAAGAGAAATTTGAAGATTGAAAATTTGAAAAAGTTTATCCGGATCTATTGAGTTATGCGTATGTTTTACTAAAGTCTACAAATAATTAGTGAACAGAAATATTGAATTCGCGGTTTTGTTCCTAATATCTGTCATAATGAAAATATCTTAATTAATGTTGGTCGATTTGGCCTGAACCCGCAATGATATCTCCTAATATTTCCTCCGCCTATAGTTTATAAGTATTGTATATGTTATAATAGAGTATAATATTTCTTGATCATTACATTTTGGTATTTTATTTTCATTGCTAGATTATTATTGAATATTTTTAATTATAATGAAACTTGAGAAAATGCAAAAATAGAGACTTGAGACAATTTATAATAAGTTGACCTGTGGCCAGGTCCGAACCGACCGACGGTTTGAAGTAAATTAATTTCCAGCTAGAGAAACAATTTCAAATAATTTTAATAAATCTATTAATGTAATAAAAAACAGATATGGATACATAAATAATAAATATAAATATTTTTAATTTTATTTTATTTATAATAAATATATATGCAAGACCAGGCTGTGATGTCATGAATGGCTGGATGACGTCATATAATTTTAAATCAAGAAAAAACTAATAAATATGATTTTCCCGAGGATAAAACCAATACAAAGTGCACTATTCGTGGTTATATATAAAAAAATCTCCTCATGTGAAATTTGGTGTGAAAATAACCCTTCCCTTCCTATCGTCGATCGCTAATACTACCACTTCCGGTTTCCGGATTTGCACCAAAAGTTGATCAATTCATCCCACTGATGCATTAAGTAAATATACCAAATTTCATCAAAATCGGTTGAGCCGTTCAGGCTGTACACATCTATACGGACGGACAGACGGACAGACGGACGGACAGACATCATGCTAAAAATACTTTTTTCTGTTAAGAAAATGCATGATTCGTGGAGATATGTAAAAATCTCCACATGTGAAATTTGGTGTGAAAACAATACCTCCCTTACTATCGTCGGTCGGTAAAAATTAACGGTATAAAACTATAGATAAATTATCAATATATACATTCATTAATAGTATTAATTTAAATTAATTGATTTATTTGTTTTTTTATTATTAAGTTCATTTATTAATTTTTTAGATCATAGTTATTTTCCTTAAAAGAAACTTAAATTCTGTGGTGCTAGGGGATTTGAAAATTATTCGTCGCAATATGAAGATTTCGCTTACAGTTTCTGTCATGTCCGACCTCCATCCAACAGTTATTTTCTGTTAAGTTTTTTGCTTCTCTTAATCATGTGATCTATATATTTAATTTTTTTTGATTCATTATAATAAAATTTAAACAAATAAAAATTTTTACTTTGTTAATTTATATAAATTTCAATATAAACTGATTGTGAGTGATACGCTTAGCCAATACTCTGAATATTTTGTGTACAAAAATATTGAATGTTCTTAGCGAGATTTGATATAATGTTGTACGATTTGTCCTAAATCTGAATTAGAAGAAAATTATAAATTGCATTAAAATGAGACCTTTTAGAATAAATTATTTAATTGAAATGATATTTAAATATAAGAATTTAAAAAAATATTATATTCTTTGTTTGGCAATTGTTATTTAATTATGTGCAACATGATTCGACTTGCACAGAGCATCGTTATTTTTTATTAATATCACATAATAAAAATGAATCTTTTAAACATAATAAATAAAAAAGACATTTTAATAAATTTAAAAAATATACCCAATTTAAAAATGTCAAAAATTTAAAACAACTTTATATCATCATATTTTAATTTTTATATAATATATATATATTTAGTAATTAATAATAGAGTAATTAAATTAAAATAAAAAACAAAGATAATATAATTCAGTCATTTTAATTCAGGTTAAATAATATTTTTTTTTATTATTCAATGATAAAATTTATATATTATTATATATATATTATAGAAAAGAAGAAATATTCAATTAAATAAAAAATAATTTAAGATAAAAATATGATTTAATAAATATTTTAATTAAATTGAGAACTTTTAGAATAAATTATTTAATTGAATTGATATTTGTATATTAGAATTTAAAATAAAAAGGGAAATATTATAATAATTCTTCGATTGGGAATCTCTATGATAATTTATTGTTTGAAATGATTCCGCTAGGCCGACAGTGAGCCGCGAGCTGCTCTTGAATGAACAACACGGAGAATTATATAAACTTTAAAAAATTAATTTCTGCGGTTATTGATAAGATATTAATAAAATTTATAGCCTATGTTACTCTAGAGGTATATAAGAATATTGTGATGTAATTTCAAAGAAATCGGTTCAGCCAATTCTGAGTCTATAAAATAGTAATTTTCCGGACAGACAGACAGACAGACAGACAGACAGACAGACAGACAGACAGACGTGAAAAATTCTAAAGTCACTTTTGGATTCTAGAGGTCATGAAACGCGAAGATATGCAAAAATTTTTAAATTCTGAGCAATGTGCAGACAAAAACCTTTTTTTATATATATAGATATATATATATTTAGTAATTAATAATAGAGTAATTAAATTAAAATAAAAAACAAAGATAATATAATTCAGTCATATTAATTCAGGTTAAATAATATTTTTTTTTTATTATTCAATATTAAAATTTATATCTATATATATAAAAAAAGGTTTTTGTCTGCACATTGCTCAGAATTTAAAAATTTTTGCATATCTTCGCGTTTCATGACCTCTAGAATCCAAAAGTGACTTTAGAATTTTTCACGTCTGTCTGTCTGTCTGTCTGTCTGTCTGTCTGTCTGTCTGTCTGTCTGTCTGTCTGTCTGTCTGTCCGGAAAATTACTATTTTATAGACTCAGAATTGGCTGAACCGATTTCTTTGAAATTACATCAGAATATTCTTATATACCTCTAGAGTAACATAGGCTATAAATTTTATTAATATCTTATCAATAACCGCAGAAATTAATTTTTTAAAGTTTATATAATTCTCCGTGTTGTTCATTCAAGAGCAGCTCGCGGCTCACTGTCGGCCTAGCGGAATCATTTCAAACAATGAATTATCATAGAGATTCCCAATCGAAGAATTATTATAATATTTCCCTTTTTATTTTAAATTCTAATATACAAATATCAATTCAATTAAATAATTTATTCTAAAAGTTCTCAATTTAATTAAAATATTTATTAGATCATATTTTTATCTTAAATTATTTTTTATTTAATTGAATATTTCTTCTTTTCTATAATATATATATAATAATATATAAATTTTATCATTGAATAATAAAAAAAAATATTATTTAACCTGAATTAAAATGACTGAATTATATTATCTTTGTTTTTTATTTTAATTTAATTACTCTATTATTAATTACTAAATATATATATATTATATAAAAATTAAAATATGATGATATAAAGTTGTTTTAAATTTTTGACATTTTTAAATTGGGTATATTTTTTAAATTTATTAAAATGTCTTTTTTATTTATTATGTTTAAAAGATTCATTTTTATTATGTGATATTAATAAAAAATAACGATGCTCTGTGCAAGTCGAAACATGTTGCACATAATTAAATAACAATTGCCAAACAAAGAATATAATATTTTTTTAAATTCTTATATTTAAATATCATTTCAATTAAATAATTTATTCTAAAAGGTCTCATTTTAATGCAATTTATAATTTTCTTCTAATTCAGATTTAGGACAAATCGTACAACATTATATCAAATCTCGCTAAGAACATTCAATATTTTTGTACACAAAATATTCAGAGTATTGGCTAAGCGTATCACTCACAATCAGTTTATATTGAAATTTATATAAATTAACAAAGTAAAAATTTTTATTTGTTTAAATTTTATTATAATGAATCAAAAAAAATTAAATATATAGATCACATGATTAAGAGAAGCAAAAAACTTAACAGAAAATAACTGTTGGATGGAGGTCGGACATGACAGAAACTGTAAGCGAAATCTTCATATTGCGACGAATAATTTTCAAATCCTCTAGCACAACAGAATTTAAGTTTCTTTTAAGGAAAATAACTATGATCTAAAAAAATTAATAAATGAACTTAATAATAAAAAAACAAATAAATCAATTAATTTAAATTAATACTATTAATGAATGTATATATTGATAATTTATCTATAGTTTTATACCGTTAATTTTTATAAATTGTCTCAAGTCTCTATTTTTGCATTTTCTCAAGTTTCATTATAATTAAAAATATTCAATAATAATCTAGCAATGAAAATAAAATACCAAAATGTAATGATCAAGAAATATTATACTCTATTATAACATATACAATACTTATAAACTATAGGCGGAGGAAATATTAGGAGATATCATTGCGGGTTCAGGCCAAATCGACCAACATTAATTAAGATATTTTCATTATGACAGATATTAGGAACAAAACCGCGAATTCAATATTTCTGTTCACTAATTATTTGTAGACTTTAGTAAAACATACACATAACTCAATAGATCCGGATAAACTTTTTCAAATTTTCAATCTTCAAATTTCTCTTGAAGGTAGTAAAGAAAGAATAAGATGCGGAAATCAATTGTAAAATATTAGGTTACTCAGACGACTTAAATATAATAGGAAATTCGGCAATTGCAATTACAGATAGCGAGGAAAATTTAATGGAGGTTTGAAATTAATAGTGATAAGAAAAAATATTTAGTAACAAAGAGGAAGAGTATTAACATACAAAATCTTAAGATGCAAAATGTAGAATTTGAATATGTTGAAAAATTGAATGTAATCACGAAGGATAATAATATTTGAGAAGAATTTAAATCGGGGTTGCAATCGGGAAACGCCTGTTATCTGCAATAAAGAGGCTTATCTCTTCAAAATTATTATCAAAGGGAATATATAAAAAGATTATTTTGCCTGTTGCATTATATGGGTGGGAGGCATGGTCTATGACCCTGGGAGATGAGAGTAGATTCAGAGTGTTTGAGAATAAGATTCTTCCCTGCATTTATTGGCCAAAGAAAGATGAGGTCACCGGGGAATGGGGGAGACTGTATAACAAGAAATTGCATGGCCTCTCTGCATCTTCAGAAATAGTTAGGGTTATAAAAGGGAAAAAGCTGCGATAGGCAGGGCACGTGGCAAGAATGGGAGAGGAAAAAGATATTGGTGGGAAGACCGATTGGAAAACGTCCGCTTGGAAAACCAATGACGCGTAGGAAGGGACGTAAGAGAGATGGAATAAGGGCTCAGGATAGGGACACTTGGAGAAATGTGGTTGTTGCGGCTAAGAACTTTCGAGTATCTTTGAGCCACATAGGTAGATAGATATAACATATACAATAATAATATATATAATTTTTATAGTGATTAAATTAAAATATATTTTTTAAATAAGAACACAAAAAGAAATGAATGTTTTATGTAATATACTGATTGAAACAAAATGGATGAAAACCTTTTAATACTTTCAACCACCAAATACTATGTACAACTCGGGGGTACAGGGGGCGGAGCCCCCGTCTAGGTGTGAAGAGCGCCGAAGGCGCTCTGAGCAGCTAGTATTACTATATATATATTATAGAAAAGAAGAAATATTCAATTAAATAAAAAATAATTTAAGATAAAAATATGATCTAATAAATATTTTAATTAAATTGAGAACTTTTAGAATAAATTATTTAATTGAATTGATATTTGTATATTAGAATTTAAAATAAAAAGCGAAATATTATAATAATTCTTCGATTGGGAATCGCTATGATAATTCATTGTTTGAAATGATTCCGCTTGGCCGACAGTGAGCCGCGAGCTGCTCTTGAATGAACAACACGGAGAATTATATAAACTTTAAAAAATTAATTTCTGCGGTTATTGATAAGATATTAATAAAATTTATAGCCTATGTTACTCTAGAGGTATATAAGAATATTGTGATGTAATTTCAAAGAAATCGGTTCAGCCAATTCTGAGTCTATAAAATAGTAATTTTCCGGACAGACAGACAGACCGACAGACAGACAGACAGACAGACAGACAGACAGACGTGAAAAATTCTAAAGTCACTTTTGGATTCTAGAGGTCATGAAACGCGAAGATATGCAAAAATTTTTAAATTCTGAGCAATGTGCAGACAAAAACCTTTTTTTATATATATAGATATATATATATTTAGTAATTAATAATAGAGTAATTAAATTAAAATAAAAAACAAAGATAATATAATTCAGTCATATTAATTCAGGTTAAATAATATTTTTTTTTTATTATTCAATATTAAAATTTATATCTATATATATAAAAAAAGGTTTTTGTCTGCACATTGCTCAGAATTTAAAAATTTTTGCATATCTTCGCGTTTCATGACCTCTAGAATCCAAAAGTGACTTTAGAATTTTTCACGTCTGTCTGTCTGTCTGTCTGTCTGTCTGTCTGTCTGTCTGTCTGTCTGTCTGTCTGTCTGTCCGGAAAATTACTATTTTATAGACTCAGAATTGGCTGAACCGATTTCTTTGAAATTACATCAGAATATTCTTATATACCTCTAGAGTAACATAGGCTATAAATTTTATTAATATCTTATCAATAACCGCAGAAATTAATTTTTTAAAGTTTATATAATTCTCCGTGTTGTTCATTCAAGAGCAGCTCGCGGCTCACTGTCGGCCTAGCGGAATCATTTCAAACAATGAATTATCATAGAGATTCCCAATCGAAGAATTATTATAATATTTCCCTTTTTATTTTAAATTCTAATATACAAATATCAATTCAATTAAATAATTTATTCTAAAAGTTCTCAATTTAATTAAAATATTTATTAGATCATATTTTTATCTTAAATTATTTTTTATTTAATTGAATATTTCTTCTTTTCTATAATATATATATAATAATATATAAATTTTATCATTGAATAATAAAAAAAAATATTATTTAACCTGAATTAAAATGACTGAATTATATTATCTTTGTTTTTTATTTTAATTTAATTACTCTATTATTAATTACTAAATATATATATATTATATAAAAATTAAAATATGATGATATAAAGTTGTTTTAAATTTTTGACATTTTTAAATTGGGTATATTTTTTAAATTTATTAAAATGTCTTTTTTATTTATTATGTTTAAAAGATTCATTTTTATTATGTGATATTAATAAAAAATAACGATGCTCTGTGCAAGTCGAAACATGTTGCACATAATTAAATAACAATTGCCAAACAAAGAATATAATATTTTTTTAAATTCTTATATTTAAATATCATTTCAATTAAATAATTTATTCTAAAAGGTCTCATTTTAATGCAATTTATAATTTTCTTCTAATTCAGATTTAGGACAAATCGTACAACATTATATCAAATCTCGCTAAGAACATTCAATATTTTTGTACACAAAATATTCAGAGTATTGGCTAAGCGTATCACTCACAATCAGTTTATATTGAAATTTATATAAATTAACAAAGTAAAAATTTTTATTTGTTTAAATTTTATTATAATGAATCAAAAAAAATTAAATATATAGATCACATGATTAAGAGAAGCAAAAAACTTAACAGAAAATAACTGTTGGATGGAGGTCGGACATGACAGAAACTGTAAGCGAAATCTTCATATTGCGACGAATAATTTTCAAATCCTCTAGCACAACAGAATTTAAGTTTCTTTTAAGGAAAATAACTATGATCTAAAAAAATTAATAAATGAACTTAATAATAAAAAAACAAATAAATCAATTAATTTAAATTAATACTATTAATGAATGTATATATTGATAATTTATCTATAGTTTTATACCGTTAATTTTTATAAATTGTCTCAAGTCTCTATTTTTGCATTTTCTCAAGTTTCATTATAATTAAAAATATTCAATAATAATCTAGCAATGAAAATAAAATACCAAAATGTAATGATCAAGAAATATTATACTCTATTATAACATATACAATACTTATAAACTATAGGCGGAGGAAATATTAGGAGATATCATTGCGGGTTCAGGCCAAATCGACCAACATTAATTAAGATATTTTCATTATGACAGATATTAGGAACAAAACCGCGAATTCAATATTTCTGTTCACTAATTATTTGTAGACTTTAGTAAAACATACACATAACTCAATAGATCCGGATAAACTTTTTCAAATTTTCAATCTTCAAATTTCTCTTGAAGGTAGTAAAGAAAGAATAAGATGCGGAAATCAATTGTAAAATATTAGGTTACTCAGACGACTTAAATATAATAGGAAATTCGGCAATTGCAATTACAGATAGCGAGGAAAATTTAATGGAGGTTTGAAATTAATAGTGATAAGAAAAAATATTTAGTAACAAAGAGGAAGAGTATTAACATACAAAATCTTAAGATGCAAAATGTAGAATTTGAATATGTTGAAAAATTGAATGTAATCACGAAGGATAATAATATTTGAGAAGAATTTAAATCGGGGTTGCAATCGGGAAACGCCTGTTATCTGCAATAAAGAGGCTTATCTCTTCAAAATTATTATCAAAGGGAATATATAAAAAGATTATTTTGCCTGTTGCATTATATGGGTGGGAGGCATGGTCTATGACCCTGGGAGATGAGAGTAGATTCAGAGTGTTTGAGAATAAGATTCTTCCCTGCATTTATTGGCCAAAGAAAGATGAGGTCACCGGGGAATGGGGGAGACTGTATAACAAGAAATTGCATGGCCTCTCTGCATCTTCAGAAATAGTTAGGGTTATAAAAGGGAAAAAGCTGCGATAGGCAGGGCACGTGGCAAGAATGGGAGAGGAAAAAGATATTGGTGGGAAGACCGATTGGAAAACGTCCGCTTGGAAAACCAATGACGCGTAGGAAGGGACGTAAGAGAGATGGAATAAGGGCTCAGGATAGGGACACTTGGAGAAATGTGGTTGTTGCGGCTAAGAACTTTCGAGTATCTTTGAGCCACATAGGTAGATAGATATAACATATACAATAATAATATATATAATTTTTATAGTGATTAAATTAAAATATATTTTTTAAATAAGAACACAAAAAGAAATGAATGTTTTATGTAATATACTGATTGAAACAAAATGGATGAAAACCTTTTAATACTTTCAACCACCAAATACTATGTACAACTCGGGGGTACAGGGGGCGGAGCCCCCGTCTAGGTGTGAAGAGCGCCGAAGGCGCTCTGAGCAGCTAGTATTACTATATATATATTATAGAAAAGAAGAAATATTCAATTAAATAAAAAATAATTTAAGATAAAAATATGATCTAATAAATATTTTAATTAAATTGAGAACTTTTAGAATAAATTATTTAATTGAATTGATATTTGTATATTAGAATTTAAAATAAAAAGCGAAATATTATAATAATTCTTCGATTGGGAATCGCTATGATAATTCATTGTTTGAAATGATTCCGCTTGGCCGACAGTGAGCCGCGAGCTGCTCTTGAATGAACAACACGGAGAATTATATAAACTTTAAAAAATTAATTTCTGCGGTTATTGATAAGATATTAATAAAATTTATAGCCTATGTTACTCTAGAGGTATATAAGAATATTGTGATGTAATTTCAAAGAAATCGGTTCAGCCAATTCTGAGTCTATAAAATAGTAATTTTCCGGACAGACAGACAGACAGACAGACAGACAGACAGACAGACAGACAGACAGACAGACAGACGTGAAAAATTCTAAAGTCACTTTTGGATTCTAGAGGTCATGAAACGCGAAGATATGCAAAAATTTTTAAATTCTGAGCAATGTGCAGACAAAAACCTTTTTTTATATATATAGATGAAAAATGTTAAATTTGGTAAGACATTTAATACGCCTCGCAGTCTTGACTATCAATCTTGTTGTCTAAAGTCCAGGGCAAGATAATTTTTCTCTAGTTGGGGTCTATAAGAAAGGGATCCATTCAGCATAGGTGATCAAAATTGGGAAGTTAATTCAAATAGCGGCCATCTGACCATAATGAAGGCAAACCATGAAAAATGGGACGCTAAAAAACCAGATGGAACAGATGTGATGACACCAAGCATGATGTATAACTACCTCATTCAAGTCTCTTAGGCTATTCATTATTAAATAAGTAAAAAAAATTAGGGAAATTTTTTATATAGGGATTTATTCTTTTAGGGATATTTTACTTAGGGATTTTTGATTTAGGGATTTTTTCTTAGGGATTTTTACATGATTTCTTTCAAAATATCCTGCCATTACGGGCGGTCGAAAAGATTTCGAAATCTTAAAGTAGTTTTTTATAAATAACTCCTTTATTATTAAGTTTAGGTAAAAATGAATATAATGAAACTTTTAGTAAATTCGATTCCCTATAAATTTAATACGATAGTATAATTCTCATAAAAATCGGTATTTATTGAGAAAATCAATAGAATGTTCTTTAAACTACCCTTAATCTTATGGTCCGATCTTGTCCAAAAAACAATCCAATCCCCGCCCATCATTCCCAAAAAAAAACATCTAAATATCAAATTTCAAGACAATATCTCATTTTGTTTAGACGTAATCTCGGTAAGGAACGGCCGACCGGCCCGTTCAAAATTTTTTTTTTGCAGTTTTGGATTCAGAACCGTCTGAAAAGTAGAAAATCTCGAAAAATCTCAGAGCAAAAATTTTCAAAATTTTCCGACCATCGTATAACTTATCCTTATTCCATGAGGAAAGCTAAAATGATTTACTTATAGCTGGAAAAAAATATTTTCTTTCTAAAACTCTGAATACGAGTAAATAAAATACAAATACATTTTGTAAAATCAGTGTTTCAATAACAAAACTTTTTTAAATATTTAATATAAAAAAAAATTGGCAGTCGTGGGACTGGCCGACAGAAGTGAAAACTTCTGCGTAAGAAATTTGAAAGCAGCTTCACGAGAAAAATGAATTTTATATACGTATATATATATATATACGTATATAAAATTCATAATTATTTTTTTCAGCAAACTGATTATTATTACAAAAATATTAAAAATACGATGTGTATGAATATATATATATATATATATATATATACAACTTTGTTTAAAATATTGCAATACGAACTGTTTTATAAATTGTTATCTCTGACAGATAAATATATATTTATTATGTAAAGTTCATTTCATATATACATATCTAATCAAAATTATAAAACAGTTCTAATGACAATTCAAATTTCAAATTCAAATAGAAAATTAAATTTTTTTGCCAGATTTTGTAAAATCAGTGTTTCAATAACAAAACTAACTTTTTTAAATATTTAATATAAAAAAAAGCAAAATGTGCAGCATCGTACACGTGGCGGAAGTGAAACTTCTTACAATCTAGAGAATAAGATAAATTTTAGTTTAGAGTGTGACTGAGAGAGAAATAGAGAAAAATAAAGGGATCATTTCGAAAGACATATAACAGTATAAAATTTTCGTAACAAATATTCGCTTTATTATTATTATTATCTACTCTATCATCATATCTACATTGCCTGTACTATTGTCGGTTGGTGCTTCAATTGGTAATACTGATATTAATGGCTTGTGATAACTAAAATAAGATATATATGTTCGTGATTCGATATTTTCTATATAACGTGTAAAAACAGCATCTATTGTAATTCCAGATTTTGTTGTTGATTCCTTGGGATCGTTATTTAGAAGCAGACCAAATGTTTCTCGAAGAAAGTTGATCAACGGCAACGAATCATCAGATCCAAAATTTACATTAAAATCTCCCCCGAGAATTAGAGGGATTTTATCTTCGCCTCGTTCAAGTGCATTAGCACCTGTGTGGCTATAAACCAGTAGTGAAAGGTGTATGAAATAAATAATATCGTCTAAATTTTGGTCGTTATTTTTTTTCGGCATAGTGAAATCTGTGGAGTAGAGAAAAGCAGTTTTAAATGCAATAATAATTTTAAATTGATTTAGTAGTGTTAAAGTAATGTTGAGATTCGGATAAATAACGTGAATGGTCATCGACGCACATAACTGTATGTGTTGGCGTGTGAATCGCCGACCATGTTCACACACACAATTACATGCGTCGGTATGCGTGCACGCTGTATATTTGACTTGAGAATTTTAATTATTTCACGATATATATCTTATCTTATTATGCTAGCTAAAATTGTATATATCTATCTATTTATCTATAACCATTGGTTCTCAAAAACCGCTCTAACGATTTTTTTCAAATTCACACTAGATATAGTATTTATAAAGAAAAATTGAGTTTTATTGATTACATCTCTTGAAACTTACAGCTTCATTATTAATTTCTTAATTGAAAATTATATATGGGTGACGTAAATGGCATCCATTTTGAAATTTTACTCCCGCCTTTTTTTAATTTTGTATTAATATTTTTTTTATATTTAAAATATTTTAAAATTTATAATTTAATTTCGAAATAAAATTAAAAATATTTATTTTTAATAAAATATATATATATATTTATTAATCCCGCTTTTTTTTTAAATGATATTGTATTAACATTTTTTTATATTTAAAATATTTTAAAATTCATTATTTAATTTCGAAATTTTATATTTAAAATATTTTAAAATTTATTATTTAATTTCGAAATAAAATTAAAAATATTTATTTTTAATAAAATATATATATATATTTATTAATCCCGCTTTTTTTTAAATGATATTGTATTAACATTTTTTTATATTTAAAATATTTTAAAATTCATTATTTAATTTCGAAATAAAATTAAAAATATTTATTTTTAATAAAATATATATATATTTATTAATCTCTCTCAAAAAAAAACAACAAAACAAATAAATGTCTTTGAAAGATGGTAAAAATATCTTTGTAATTATCAAAATATCATAGACCAGCAGTAAGAACAATTGTTTTTACTCCCCGAGTTCGAAGGATCGAAACTCGCCGCGTGCATTTTTTTTTTATCTATTTTCGTGATTTATTTATTCATTGTTCTTTTATTAATTAAGTTTTAGATAGTTTTATAATTTTTAATATTTTTTCAATAAAATATTATTTAATACATTTAATAATTGTAATAAATAATTAAAGAATTGTATATCAATATTTTTTAAAGGGTAGAGCGAGCTCGGTGTCTCAGGTATCAATATTACCAGCCAAATCCAATAATAATGAATCATTTTTTACTATCTCGCCAGAGATAGTATTGCGATCACGAAAATTTTCGATGTTGAGATTTTGATGTTTTTATACTTTTTGAAGGTTCCTGAATCATTTTCACTAAGGTTGAGAAAAATGTCTGTGTGTGTGTGTCTGTGTGTGTGTGTGTGTGTGTGTGTGTATGTAGGCAAGATTACGCAAAAACGGTTTGAGCTAGAATGATGAAATTTGGTACATGGACATTATTCAAAATTCATAGTTTTCTATCAACTTTTGAGAAATGTAGCTCAACCGGAAGAGGGTCATTACCTACAACGTTTTGATTTTTTTTCCTCTAAAGTGACCGTAAAAATAAAGATATATGTTTGATAATTTTTCACATGATTAATAATTGTATAAAACTGCTATATATAGAATTTCAGCTTGATTGATTAGCTGAAATTACCAGAATTAATTTTTTAACACTGCAAATCTCACGCGCCAACACGTGACGTGGTGCCATCAACAAAAAGCCAAACATGCGCTGGTTTAATATTTATTATTTATTATTTATAATTTATAATTAATTAAATTTAATAATAATTTTTAAATAATATAAATAATATTTAATTATAATCTAATCAAAGAAAATAAAAGTTTGAATCTATTTGATAGTTGATCTTTTTACATATAATTAATCTCAAATTAAATATTTTTTAATATTAAAAAAAAATAACAAATTTCATATGTATATTTATTTTTATAAATGTTTAGGCAAATTTTGAAATTAATATATATTTAAATTCAAATTGTATTTAATTGCGATATCTACTGGACAAGGTGGAGATCTCGCCCTCTTTTGATCATAAGTCATACTAATTTTTATTCTTTGACCCAGTAGAAGCTGAGAAATATTATTCCGCGTCAACGTACTACCGCGCATGCGCGCCGTGGACTTTGGACCTAGCGAGAGCGTAGTAGAACGAAAGACAGCACAAAACGAAGAGGCAGATAGCCTCTTTCTCAAAGACGAAAGACCGGACAAAAGAAAGACCCAGATAGCCTCTCTCTCAAAAACGAAACACCGCACAAAAGAGAGTCGGAGATAGAGGCTATCTCATTCTCACTCGTTATATCTATATCTTTTTTCTCTCTTGCGTTTCGTAACGCGTTACGAAATTTCAATTTTTCAATTCACTCTCCATTCTCAACCAAATGTCAGGACGCCGCTAAAGAAGTTTCACTTCAAAAAAATCTTAATTAAAATTTGTCTTTGAGAGAGCCCGGGGGGGGGGGGGGTACCCCGCCATAGGAAGGTGGAGCGGATAGTCAAAACCTGGTTGCGCCACTGTATCTATGGATATCATAAATTTAACCTCGACCTATATACTAAATGGTGAACGTTTAAAAGGAAAAATAACCAATATAAATTTATCTTTATATAGTAACTAGCTGCTCAGAGCGCCTTCGGCGCTCTTCACACCTAGACGGGGGCTCCGCCCCCTGTACCCCCGAGTGGTACATAGTATTTGGTGGTTGAAAGTAGTAAAAGGTTTTCATCCATTTTGTTTCAATCAGTATATTACATAAAATATTCATTTCTTTTTGTGTTCTTATTTAAAAAATATATTTTAATTTAATCACTATATTAATTATATATATTATTATTGTATATGTTATATCTATCTACCTATGTGGCTCAAAGATACTCGAAAGTTCTTAGCCGCAACAACCACATTTCTCCAAGTGTCCCTATCCTGAGCCCTTGTTCCATCTCTCTTACGTCCCTTCCCACACGTCATTGGTTTTCCAAGCGGACGTTTTCCAATCGGTCTCCCCACCAATATCCTTTTCCTCTCCCATTCTAGCCACGTGCCCTGCCTATCGCAGCTTTTTCCCTTTTATAACCCTAACTATTTCTGAAGATGCAGAGAGACCATGCAATTTCTTGTTCTGCAGTCTCTCCCATTCCCCGGTGACCTCATCTTTCTTGGCCAATAAATGCAGGGAAGAATCCTATTCTCAAATACTCTGAATCTACTCTCATCTCCAAGGGTCATAGACCATGCCTCCCACCCATATAATGCAACAGGAAAATAATTTTTTTATATATTCCCTTTGATAATAATTTTGATGAGATAAGCCTCTTTATTGCAAGATAACAGGCGTCTCCCGATTGCAACCCCGATTTAAATTCTTCTCAAATATTATTAACCTTCGTGATTACATTCAATTTTTCTACATATTCAAATTTTACATTTTGTATATTAAGATTTTGTAAGTTAATACTCTTCCTCTTTGTTACTAAATATTTTTTCTTATCACTATTAATTTCAAACCTCCATTAATTTTTCCTCGCTGTCTGTAATTGCAATTGCCGAATCTCCTATTATATTTAAGTCGTCTGGGTAACCTAATATTTTACAATTGATTTCCGCATCTTATTCTTTCTTTACTACCTTCAAGAGAAATTTGAAGATTGAAAATTTGAAAAAGTTTATCCGGATCTATTGAGTTATGTGTATGTTTTACTAAAGTCTACAAATAATTAGTGAACAGAAATATTGCATTAGCGGTTTTTTTCCTAATATCAGTCATAATGAAAATATCTTAATTAATGTTGGTCGATTTGGCCTGAACCCGCAATGATATCTCCTAATATTTCCTCCGCCTATAGTTTATAAGTATTGTATATGTTATAATAGAGTATAATATTTCTTGATAATTACATTTTGGTATTTTATTTTCATTGCTAGATTATTATTGAATATTTTTAATTATAATGAAACTTGAGAAAATGCAAAAATAGAGACTTGAGACAATTTATAAAAATTAACGGTATAAAACTATAGATAAATTATCAATATATACATTCATTAATAGTATTAATTTAAATTAATTGATTTATTTGTTTTTTTATTATTAAGTTCATTTATTAATTTTTTTAGATCATAGTTATTTTCCTTAAAAGAAACTTAAATTCTGTTGTGCTAGAGGATTTGAAAATTATTCGTCGCAATATGAAGATTTCGCTTACAGTTTCTGTCATGTCCGACCTCCATCCAACAGTTATTTTCTGTTAAGTTTTTTGCTTCTCTTAATCATGTGATCTATATATTTAATTTTTTTTGATTCATTATAATAAAATTTAAACAAATAAAAATTTTTACTTTGTTAATTTATATAAATTTCAATATAAACTGATTGTGAGTGATACGCTTAGCCAATACTCTGAATATTTTGTGTACAAAAATATTGAATGTTCTTAGCGAGATTTGATATAATGTTGTACGATTTGTCCTAAATCTGAATTAGAAGAAAATTATAAATTGCATTAAAATGAGACCTTTTAGAATAAATTATTTAATTGAAATGATATTTAAATATAAGAATTTAAAAAAATATTATATTCTTTGTTTGGCAATTGTTATTTAATTATGTGCAACATGTTTCGACTTGCACAGAGCATCGTTATTTTTTATTAATATCACATAATAAAAATGAATCTTTTAAACATAATAAATAAAAAAGACATTTTAATAAATTTAAAAAATATACCCAATTTAAAAATGTCAAAAATTTAAAACAACGTTATATCATCATATTTTAATTTTTATATAATACTAGCTGCTCAGAGCGCCTTCGGCGCTCTTCACACCTAGACGGGGGCTCCGCCCCCTGTACCCCCGAGTTGTACATAGTATTTGGTGGTTGAAAGTATTAAAAGGTTTTCATCCATTTTGTTTCAATCAGTATATTACATAAAACATTCATTTCTTTTTGTGTTCTTATTTAAAAAATATATTTTAATTTAATCACTATATTAATTATATATATTATTATTGTATATGTTATATCTATCTACCTATGTGGCTCAAAGATACTCGAAAGTTCTTAGCCGCAACAACCACATTTCTCCAAGTGTCCCTATCCTGAGCCCTTATTCCATCTCTCTTACGTCCCTTCCTACGCGTCATTGGTTTTCCAAGCGGACGTTTTCCAATCGGTCTTCCCACCAATATCTTTTTCCTCTCCCATTCTTGCCACGTGCCCTGCCTATCGCAGCTTTTTCCCTTTTATAACCCTAACTATTTCTGAAGATGCAGAGAGGCCATGCAATTTCTTGTTATACAGTCTCCCTCATACCCGGTGACCTCATCTTTCTTTGGCCAATAAATGCAGGGAAGAATCCTATTCTCAAATACTCTGAATCTACTCTCATCTCCAAGGGTCATAGACCATGCCTCCCACCCATATAATGCAACAGGCAAAATAATCTTTTTATATATTCCCTTTGATAATAATTTTGAAGAGATAAGCCTCTTTATTGCAGATAACAGGCGTTTCCCGATTGCAACCCCGATTTAAATTCTTCTCAAATATTATTATCCTTCGTGATTACATTCAATTTTTCTACATATTCAAATTCTACATTTTGCATCTTAAGATTTTGTATGTTAATACTCTTCCTCTTTGTTACTAAATATTTTTTCTTATCACTATTAATTTCAAACCTCCATTAAATTTTCCTCGCTATCTGTAATTGCAATTGCCGAATCTCCTATTATATTTAAGTCGTCTGAGTAACCTAATATTTTACAATTGATTTCCGCATCTTATTCTTTCTTTACTACCTTCAAGAGAAATTTGAAGATTGAAAATTTGAAAAAGTTTATCCGGATCTATTGAGTTATGCGTATGTTTTACTAAAGTCTACAAATAATTAGTGAACAGAAATATTGAATTCGCGGTTTTGTTCCTAATATCTGTCATAATGAAAATATCTTAATTAATGTTGGTCGATTTGGCCTGAACCCGCAATGATATCTCCTAATATTTCCTCCGCCTATAGTTTATAAGTATTGTATATGTTATAATAGAGTATAATATTTCTTGATCATTACATTTTGGTATTTTATTTTCATTGCTAGATTATTATTGAATATTTTTAATTATAATGAAACTTGAGAAAATGCAAAAATAGAGACTTGAGACAATTTATAATAAGTTGACCTGTGGCCAGGTCCGAACCGACCGACGGTTTGAAGTAAATTAATTTCCAGCTAGAGAAACAATTTCAAATAATTTTAATAAATCTATTAATGTAATAAAAAACAGATATGGATACATAAATAATAAATATAAATATTTTTAATTTTATTTTATTTATAATAAATATATATGCAAGACCAGGCTGTGATGTCATGAATGGCTGGATGACGTCATATAATTTTAAATCAAGAAAAAACTAATAAATATGATTTTCCCGAGGATAAAACCAATACAAAGTGCACTATTCGTGGTTATATATAAAAAAATCTCCTCATGTGAAATTTGGTGTGAAAATAACCCTTCCCTTCCTATCGTCGATCGCTAATACTACCACTTCCGGTTTCCGGATTTGCACCAAAAGTTGATCAATTCATCCCACTGATGCATTAAGTAAATATACCAAATTTCATCAAAATCGGTTGAGCCGTTCAGGCTGTACACATCTATACGGACGGACAGACGGACAGACGGACGGACAGACATCATGCTAAAAATACTTTTTTCTGTTAAGAAAATGCATGATTCGTGGAGATATGTAAAAATCTCCACATGTGAAATTTGGTGTGAAAACAATACCTCCCTTACTATCGTCGGTCGGTAAAAATTAACGGTATAAAACTATAGATAAATTATCAATATATACATTCATTAATAGTATTAATTTAAATTAATTGATTTATTTGTTTTTTTATTATTAAGTTCATTTATTAATTTTTTAGATCATAGTTATTTTCCTTAAAAGAAACTTAAATTCTGTGGTGCTAGGGGATTTGAAAATTATTCGTCGCAATATGAAGATTTCGCTTACAGTTTCTGTCATGTCCGACCTCCATCCAACAGTTATTTTCTGTTAAGTTTTTTGCTTCTCTTAATCATGTGATCTATATATTTAATTTTTTTTGATTCATTATAATAAAATTTAAACAAATAAAAATTTTTACTTTGTTAATTTATATAAATTTCAATATAAACTGATTGTGAGTGATACGCTTAGCCAATACTCTGAATATTTTGTGTACAAAAATATTGAATGTTCTTAGCGAGATTTGATATAATGTTGTACGATTTGTCCTAAATCTGAATTAGAAGAAAATTATAAATTGCATTAAAATGAGACCTTTTAGAATAAATTATTTAATTGAAATGATATTTAAATATAAGAATTTAAAAAAATATTATATTCTTTGTTTGGCAATTGTTATTTAATTATGTGCAACATGATTCGACTTGCACAGAGCATCGTTATTTTTTATTAATATCACATAATAAAAATGAATCTTTTAAACATAATAAATAAAAAAGACATTTTAATAAATTTAAAAAATATACCCAATTTAAAAATGTCAAAAATTTAAAACAACTTTATATCATCATATTTTAATTTTTATATAATATATATATATTTAGTAATTAATAATAGAGTAATTAAATTAAAATAAAAAACAAAGATAATATAATTCAGTCATTTTAATTCAGGTTAAATAATATTTTTTTTTATTATTCAATGATAAAATTTATATATTATTATATATATATTATAGAAAAGAAGAAATATTCAATTAAATAAAAAATAATTTAAGATAAAAATATGATTTAATAAATATTTTAATTAAATTGAGAACTTTTAGAATAAATTATTTAATTGAATTGATATTTGTATATTAGAATTTAAAATAAAAAGGGAAATATTATAATAATTCTTCGATTGGGAATCTCTATGATAATTTATTGTTTGAAATGATTCCGCTAGGCCGACAGTGAGCCGCGAGCTGCTCTTGAATGAACAACACGGAGAATTATATAAACTTTAAAAAATTAATTTCTGCGGTTATTGATAAGATATTAATAAAATTTATAGCCTATGTTACTCTAGAGGTATATAAGAATATTGTGATGTAATTTCAAAGAAATCGGTTCAGCCAATTCTGAGTCTATAAAATAGTAATTTTCCGGACAGACAGACAGACAGACAGACAGACAGACAGACAGACAGACAGACGTGAAAAATTCTAAAGTCACTTTTGGATTCTAGAGGTCATGAAACGCGAAGATATGCAAAAATTTTTAAATTCTGAGCAATGTGCAGACAAAAACCTTTTTTTATATATATAGATATATATATATTTAGTAATTAATAATAGAGTAATTAAATTAAAATAAAAAACAAAGATAATATAATTCAGTCATATTAATTCAGGTTAAATAATATTTTTTTTTTATTATTCAATATTAAAATTTATATCTATATATATAAAAAAAGGTTTTTGTCTGCACATTGCTCAGAATTTAAAAATTTTTGCATATCTTCGCGTTTCATGACCTCTAGAATCCAAAAGTGACTTTAGAATTTTTCACGTCTGTCTGTCTGTCTGTCTGTCTGTCTGTCTGTCTGTCCGGAAAATTACTATTTTATAGACTCAGAATTGGCTGAACCGATTTCTTTGAAATTACATCAGAATATTCTTATATACCTCTAGAGTAACATAGGCTATAAATTTTATTAATATCTTATCAATAACCGCAGAAATTAATTTTTTAAAGTTTATATAATTCTCCGTGTTGTTCATTCAAGAGCAGCTCGCGGCTCACTGTCGGCCTAGCGGAATCATTTCAAACAATGAATTATCATAGAGATTCCCAATCGAAGAATTATTATAATATTTCCCTTTTTATTTTAAATTCTAATATACAAATATCAATTCAATTAAATAATTTATTCTAAAAGTTCTCAATTTAATTAAAATATTTATTAGATCATATTTTTATCTTAAATTATTTTTTATTTAATTGAATATTTCTTCTTTTCTATAATATATATATAATAATATATAAATTTTATCATTGAATAATAAAAAAAAATATTATTTAACCTGAATTAAAATGACTGAATTATATTATCTTTGTTTTTTATTTTAATTTAATTACTCTATTATTAATTACTAAATATATATATATTATATAAAAATTAAAATATGATGATATAAAGTTGTTTTAAATTTTTGACATTTTTAAATTGGGTATATTTTTTAAATTTATTAAAATGTCTTTTTTATTTATTATGTTTAAAAGATTCATTTTTATTATGTGATATTAATAAAAAATAACGATGCTCTGTGCAAGTCGAAACATGTTGCACATAATTAAATAACAATTGCCAAACAAAGAATATAATATTTTTTTAAATTCTTATATTTAAATATCATTTCAATTAAATAATTTATTCTAAAAGGTCTCATTTTAATGCAATTTATAATTTTCTTCTAATTCAGATTTAGGACAAATCGTACAACATTATATCAAATCTCGCTAAGAACATTCAATATTTTTGTACACAAAATATTCAGAGTATTGGCTAAGCGTATCACTCACAATCAGTTTATATTGAAATTTATATAAATTAACAAAGTAAAAATTTTTATTTGTTTAAATTTTATTATAATGAATCAAAAAAAATTAAATATATAGATCACATGATTAAGAGAAGCAAAAAACTTAACAGAAAATAACTGTTGGATGGAGGTCGGACATGACAGAAACTGTAAGCGAAATCTTCATATTGCGACGAATAATTTTCAAATCCCCTAGCACAACAGAATTTAAGTTTCTTTTAAGGAAAATAACTATGATCTAAAAAAATTAATAAATGAACTTAATAATAAAAAAACAAATAAATCAATTAATTTAAATTAATACTATTAATGAATGTATATATTGATAATTTATCTATAGTTTTATACCGTTAATTTTTATAAATTGTCTCAAGTCTCTATTTTTGCATTTTCTCAAGTTTCATTATAATTAAAAATATTCAATAATAATCTAGCAATGAAAATAAAATACCAAAATGTAATGATCAAGAAATATTATACTCTATTATAACATATACAATACTTATAAACTATAGGCGGAGGAAATATTAGGAGATATCATTGCGGGTTCAGGCCAAATCGACCAACATTAATTAAGATATTTTCATTATGACAGATATTAGGAACAAAACCGCGAATTCAATATTTCTGTTCACTAATTATTTGTAGACTTTAGTAAAACATACACATAACTCAATAGATCCGGATAAACTTTTTCAAATTTTCAATCTTCAAATTTCTCTTGAAGGTAGTAAAGAAAGAATAAGATGCGGAAATCAATTGTAAAATATTAGGTTACTCAGACGACTTAAATATAATAGGAAATTCGGCAATTGCAATTACAGATAGCGAGGAAAATTTAATGGAGGTTTGAAATTAATAGTGATAAGAAAAAATATTTAGTAACAAAGAGGAAGAGTATTAACATACAAAATCTTAAGATGCAAAATGTAGAATTTGAATATGTTGAAAAATTGAATGTAATCACGAAGGATAATAATATTTGAGAAGAATTTAAATCGGGGTTGCAATCGGGAAACGCCTGTTATCTGCAATAAAGAGGCTTATCTCTTCAAAATTATTATCAAAGGGAATATATAAAAAGATTATTTTGCCTGTTGCATTATATGGGTGGGAGGCATGGTCTATGACCCTGGGAGATGAGAGTAGATTCAGAGTGTTTGAGAATAAGATTCTTCCCTGCATTTATTGGCCAAAGAAAGATGAGGTCACCGGGGAATGGGGGAGACTGTATAACAAGAAATTGCATGGCCTCTCTGCATCTTCAGAAATAGTTAGGGTTATAAAAGGGAAAAAGCTGCGATAGGCAGGGCACGTGGCAAGAATGGGAGAGGAAAAAGATATTGGTGGGAAGACCGATTGGAAAACGTCCGCTTGGAAAACCAATGACGCGTAGGAAGGGACGTAAGAGAGATGGAATAAGGGCTCAGGATAGGGACACTTGGAGAAATGTGGTTGTTGCGGCTAAGAACTTTCGAGTATCTTTGAGCCACATAGGTAGATAGATATAACATATACAATAATAATATATATAATTTTTATAGTGATTAAATTAAAATATATTTTTTAAATAAGAACACAAAAAGAAATGAATGTTTTATGTAATATACTGATTGAAACAAAATGGATGAAAACCTTTTAATACTTTCAACCACCAAATACTATGTACAACTCGGGGGTACAGGGGGCGGAGCCCCCGTCTAGGTGTGAAGAGCGCCGAAGGCGCTCTGAGCAGCTAGTATTACTATATATATATTATAGAAAAGAAGAACTATTCAATTAAATAAAAAATAATTTAAGATAAAAATATGATCTAATAAATATTTTAATTAAATTGAGAACTTTTAGAATAAATTATTTAATTGAATTGATATTTGTATATTAGAATTTAAAATAAAAGTGAAATATTATAATAATTCTTCGATTGGGAATCGCTATGATAATTCATTGTTTGAAATGATTCCGCTAGGCCGGCAGTGAGCCGCGAGCTGCTCTTGAATGAACAACACGGAGAATTATATAAACTTTAAAAAATTAATTTCTGCGGTTATTGATAAGATATTAATAAAATTTATAGCCTATGTTACTCTAGAGGTATATAAGAATATTGTGATGTAATTTCAAAGAAATCGGTTCAGCCAATTCTGAGTCTATAAAATAGTAATTTTCTGGACAGACAGACAGACCGACAGACAGACAGACGTGAAAAATTCTAAAGTCACTTTTGGATTCTAGAGGTCATGAAACGCGAAGATATGCAAAAATTTTTAAATTCTGAGCAATGTGCAGACAAAAACCTTTTTTTATATATATAGATGATGTTATTGTGATATCTTAATAATTTACTTGTATCTTATTAGAATTAATTTTTATTGTTAATTTTAATAGTTAAATGTAATAAAAAACCTTTTTATAAAATGTTATACAGTTTAGTAAAAAATCTGAATACTGAAATATATAAAGTTATTTGTTTGAGCACATGGCAGAGTGTATGAAAGACCTTCTAAAAATAATTGTTTTAAAAAAAAACCCAGGGAAATACCCAGATATATACCTCTTCGTTACCCCAAGAGGGAGAGAGGGGTGGACAATTTTGCCAAGTGGCATAGGAGGGGATGGTGAAACTTTCATATTTTTAATTTGAAAGTGATTTTATAAAAATTTTGAAAGAGTAGGTGTGATATTAATAATTACCAAAAAACCTCTCACTTTTGTATATCATTAACAAAAACAGCGCCTATCAAGTCGGTTATATAAATTGTGTGTTCTAGGATCATTAGAACAACTGAATGCGTCCGACGGTTTTCATTGTTTATTAAGAAATTCATCCGTAAACTTTTTCAGGCTTTTAGAAAAACTTGTTTCTTTTTTCATTAACAATTGAATTTTGTTTACTTGAAGAAGAAAGTAAGAAGGCCAAACTAACAATAAGGACATTTTCAAAGCTTTGAAAATAGATAATATCCCTGGAAATAGAGAGTCCACTTTAAGAAAAAAAAATTCTTTTAAAAATATCATAAATTATATATTTTCTTTTCTGATTTTTATTTCTGAGTCTTTTATGAAAAATCTATTTATTTTTGTTTTTACATTTAAATTAAAAATTGTATTTTGTTTACTTGAAAAGGAGGGACAATGAGAGTATAACAAAATGGATCTTTTTACCCCTGACCATTGTCAAAAGATAATACGGATGTGATATTCCAGTTCAAGAAAAAATATATTTGAATTGGGTTAAATAACATATATTAATTTAAATTAAATTAAATTAATTAAATTATAAATTAAAATTAATAAATAATATTTAATAAACCATGTTTGGCTCTTTGTTGATGGCACCACGTCACGTGTTGGCGCGTGAGATTTGTAGTGTTAAAAAATTAATTCTGGTAATTTCAGAGAATCAATCAAGCTGAAATTCTATATATAGCAGTTTTATACAATTATTAATCATGTGAAAAATTATCAAACATATATCTTTAATTTTACGGTCACTTTAGAAGAAAAAAATCAAAACGTTGTAGGTAATGACCCTCTCCCGGTTGAGCTACATTTCTCAAAAGTTGATAGAAAACTATGAATTTTGAATAATGCCCATGTACCAAATTTCATCATTCTAGCTCAAATCTTTAAATTAAAATTTTAAATTAAAAAATAAATAATGAAGATGTACTTTTCCAGAGATATGATCAATAAAACTTAATTTTTCTTTATAAATACAATATCTAGTGTGAATTTGAAAAAAATCGTTAGAGCGGTTTTTGAGAACATACATACAAACAATTTTAGCTAGCATAATAAGATAAGATATGTCAATAAACCTTCTTAGAAATAAGGCTCACCAAGGGTCTTAGCAATTAACAGGTAAACCCTGGCCTAACATTACATTTAAATTAAAAATTGTATTTTGTTTACTTGAAAAGGAGGGACAATGAGAGTAGAACAAAAAGGATCTTTTTACCCCTGACCATTGTCAAAAGATAATACGGATGTGATATTCCAGTGCAAGAAAAAATATATTCAAGGGCTTTATCAGAATGAAAACAGACTTCTAATTTTCTTAAATTAGAGAAGTTAACTATTGTTTTCAATAATGAAATTTTATCTATCAAAAGCAACGACAATTTTAATGTTACAAGTTTGTTCATTTTCATAAATCATAAGTTTTTTAAATTTGGAAAAAAATAATTAATGGCCCATAGAAAAATATCAAAATTTGGAAAATATCCTTTTATAATAATTTCTTCTACCTTATTGAAAATAGGACAAGTTGACAATTTACCTACTTGTATACGACGTTTAAATTTTTTTATAAGATTTCGTATTATTTTTAAATGTTTTTTGGAGAACTCTTGAAAAATATTTTTTTTTAATCGTGGCATGGGAAAATGATTCATAAACCCGAATAAAAATTTATAATTCAACTCACATACACGAACAGTTTCTATTGAAAAATAGAATTTTCTAAAAAATAGTTCATCATACAAGCATTTCGGACCGTCGAATAATAATAATATTGGAGGTAAAGAAGTTACAATCCCAGAATTGATAATCACCTGTAATAATATGGATCATCACAAAAAACAAGCAGTTGTTGTATTGTTGAATATTTCAGAATCGGTTGAGCCGTTTAGGCTGTACACATCTTTTCGGACGGACGGACGGACAGACATCATGCTAAAAATACTTTTTTCTGTTAAGAAAATGCATGATTCGTGGAGATATGTAAAAATCTCCACATGTGAAATTTGGTGTGAAAACAATACCTCCCTTACTATCGTCGGTCGGTAAATATAATAGAGAGATGGAGGCGGAGTTTAGAAAATAGGTCCGAGCCCCCCACTTCTTATTTTTCCTTAAGGGTCCTTTTTATTGTTTGTCCACATTTTGAAACGCACCCTTTCTTTCTACTGCTATTTACTCTCTGAGGCCCACCTAGACAAGACATCATTATCACTCTTGCTAACTCAGTGTGCTTGCTCGCTTAGTTTGTGATTTTGTGTGGTGTTTTTTAATTTTTTTAATCATGCCTCCCAAAAAGCTGAGAAAAACCGAACATCATGTTCAAGAATCAGTTACTATTAATGACCAAGATCTTGAATTAATTAATTATATTAACAGTTTGCCTTATGAAATGCTGGTATATTTACTGGGATACTTTCCAATTCAAACATTGCTTACATTAAGCGAAGATCCTTTTTATTATGATGTAATTATAAACTCCAAAATCATCTCTACATCTCTTGGCGTAAACATTCAAGGTATGCATCTCCCCGATATCCAAGCATACTTTGTAAGGTTTTTTTTCTTAATTAAAACTGTATATGTGAATCACATTCATTATAAATATTTACTTGGCTTATTAAAAGGTGTTCCAATGGAACAATTAAAAAAATTAATTTTTTTCAAATTCCCCATAGAGGACTTAAAGGAAATTGAAATTCTTTTAACAAAACACTTTGTTAAAACACAAAAACAAAAAGTGAAGAAAAGCAGCCAATTATTCCTTAAAGTGGAAGAAATTTACATAGATAATGATTTTCCTAACAAAACTATTTTACTTTGGGCTATCAATTATTTTTTTCCAAATTTAAAAAAATTCAAATATTGTGATCAAAATGGGGCTGAAATTATATTAACTCAGTCAAATTTTGAAAATATTAATAATATTGATACTTTATGTTCGCCGTTTTCATTATTAAGTACGGTTAAATCATTTCAATCGATTATTAAGTTCTCCAATTTAAGAAGGTTACAAATCGCAATTGATCCCGAAAATACAATATGGCCTTATTATTTATCAAAATTAAGCAATTTAGAATATTTGCAAATCAGGTATGATGGCCCTGAACATATTCTTCGGCGTTATTTTGAAATTGCACCATTAAAAAAATTGAAAAAATTAATTTTTATGCAAATTAAATCCTTTTCAGAAGAACTAGTCAAGGTGCTCATTACAAAAAACATGCCATTATCATATTTGCAAATAAGTGATTGCAATGATGTCCATAAGAATGCCTTAAAAATAGTTAATCAATTCGAACAATTAGAACATCTCTATTTAGATATGTGTGATTCAGTTATATATTCAGATTTTCAAAATATCCACACAATAAAAAAATTAAAAGTCTTATCTTTTTATGGATGTAGATTAATATGTAATAAAGTACTTCCATATATTTATAAATGTAAGAAATTGTATCTATTGAATATTGAATTGACAAAGATAGAAATTGATTTTGTGGAATTTAAAGAAAACTTGCGTGTTCATACTTTGTTTATGAACGTTGGAGAGGGAGAAGGTCGGTTGTTAAAATATTTGTTACCTTATGCAAGTAAGATCAAAAGGCAATATCCCCTGATATTCTAAAGATCATGATGCTTGGTCTTTTTTGAAATAAAAATAAATTTTTATTAATATTTCTTATAATTCTTATATATATATATATATATATATATATAAATTTAATTTAATTTAATATCTAAGCTAATTTTTCTATCTTTTACAAACATCTCGATTTTATTTTATATTTAATTAATTTTATTATATTTATTAAAGTAAATTAACTGTAAATATTTGATATGATATACCTAGATTAAAATAAATAAAATTATATTTATGTATACTTCTTAATAATTAACAACTTTAATATAAAAAAATTAAAGAAATTGTGATTGTATTTTTATATTTAAATGAAAAAAAAAACAATGTAAAAATGATGTTTATTTTTTATAAGTTTATATCATAAAAGATTATTATATAAATTGAACATAAATATATATGTTCTAATTACGAACACTATTGTAAATTTATTATTATATGTGTAAATATTATAGAAATAAATTTGTAATTTTTTTAATTATATTTAAATTATAAATTTTTTAAATAACATAATTTTCAATGTTTAATAAAATTATTGTATAAAATAAAGATATTTTAAGTCATGTATTATATTTTTATTAAAATAAATATATAAATATTATACTGATAGATTATAATTATTTATGTTTTATTTAAAAAAGACGATAATATATTTTTATATTATTATAAATGTATTATAATTATTAATAAATATAATAAAATGTACTTTGATGAATTTATTTTGTTTTGTTCAATTCCCATACCCTTTCATATATTCTTTGAATTAGAAAATTTAATTTATAATAATAATAATTAAAATTAAAATTCTTCATTCACTCATTACTGTCAATCTATATAAAGATGCTATTTTGTTTTTTTAATTATTTAATTAAATAGAATTCCTCTTTTTTTCTTAAGCAATAATATTTAGTAATTTCAATATTTTTTTATGATTTTCAATATATATATAGATATGCTTAAATTTATATTTAAATTCAATATTTAATTTCATCTAAATCAGAGGTGGCCAACCCAAATGATCTTGAGGGCCACTTTGGAAATGCATCATAACTTCGCGGGCCGCATATAAAATTCTAGATACCCATATTAGATTTAGACCCATTATAGATATTTTTTGGTGTGACAAATTGAAAAATAATGAATTTTTATTATGTTTACTATTATTTTTACATATAAACATATATAATATAATAATAATGATACTGAATGCACATTATAAAAAATTTTTGGGTTAAATCAAATGTGTTTCATTTTTACTATCTCACCAGAGAGAATTGAATCGATATTTTGATGTTTTTATACGTTTTGAAGGACCCTGAGTTATTTTTACAAAGGTTGAGAAAAATATCTATTTAGTCAATATTACGCAAAAACGTCTTGAGCTAGAATCATGAAATTTGGTACACTGGCATTATTAAAAATTTCGTACTTTTCAATCAACTTGTGAGAAATGTAGCTCATCCGGAACCATTGATTATCAATATATAGCTATGATTTATGGTTTCAAACCATTAGGCTTATATATCAATATAAATTATTATTATTATAAAACAATTAATTTTCATGATCGATGACTAGGGTGACCATTTTTCAACACCAAACCGAGACCTTTTACCTTTTTTTAGAACTAAATTGAAAAAATTTTGAAAAAAAAATACGAAATGTCCTAAATATTAAAAAAACGGGACAATTGGCTGTCCAGAAGACATTTTTGGGTACGTCGGGACAGAGCACCTAAAAACGGGACAATCCCGGAAAAACTGGACGTCTGATTAATATTGTTCGCAGCATTTATAAGCCAAAGGACAATGAATATAAAATTTACGGATATACACCAAAGGTAATGGTTTCATTCTCCTGATGCATTAAGTAAATATACAAACTTTTATTAAAATTCTTTCAGCCGTTCAAGCTATACACGTCTATGGCACACACAATGAACAGACGGGACGCACAGACATCATGCTAAAAATAATTTTTTCTGTTAACACAATGCATGATTCTTGGAGATATGTAAAAATCTCCATATGTGAAATTTGGTGTGAAAACAATACCTTCCCTTCCTATCGTCAGTCGGTAAAAAATATATGTATATTTAAAAAATTTTTATCTTGTTTTGTGGATTCACATAAGATTTCTTCGATAAAGGTTATTCTTTTATTATTAATCTCTGACTCTGCCAATTTTTAGAAGTAATGTATTTTTTTCATGTTTCGTTTAATACATATGCATAGTATTATGTGAATAGATTTTAACTATTTTTATATACATCTATAGTATATAAAGATATATTGTATTAATATATTGTGTAATAAATACTTTTTAGATCCATCGTGATATATTTATTTCTATATTATCAATAATATTGTATAGAATAACCCTCTTTCACTCTCTCTCTTTCTCCCTCCCCTTTTCCCTTGAGGCGTTCGATCACTTGCTGCCTACCAGGCGCTTCTCACACCACTCATAGAAAAGTCAATGTGCGCTATTTAACTCATGGTTTAAAGTAGATAGAGATTCAACCAATAAAAAACAAATAAATCATTTAATAAATTCATACATTAATTGATATAATACCAAGAGTTTGGATTTAAATTTTATTTATAAATATGTTTTATTATTCATAATTAAATTTCTATTATAAATATTATGATAATGAATTGGGTAGCTCAGTGATAAATGCTGAACTATTGAACTTTATTTTCAACCAACAGCAAGTTCACAAAAAATTATTTTAATTAATGTGATGAAATCAAAATAAATAAATTTTTAAACTTGCTAGTATGGGTTTTAATTTTCGAGTCAATAATATTATGTTAAATAATAATATATATTTAATATTTTTATCTTCATGTGTTTCATACAAGACTTAAGGGAGGTACAAGAACAATAGACACAAATAGACTATCCAAGGAGTATGCTTCATGATAAAAGATATTAATTAGACAATTATGAAAGGTAAAGTGTTAATACTTCACAGAAGTGAATATAAGGAAATAATAGAAAAATATGGATAAAAATTAAAGTGAGTCACATAGGTAAAACTGTAAAGACAAAATGTAGATTAGGAAATGACAACGAGGTGTTATTAAAACTCTTAATAGACTGCAACATAACAACAATCAACGAAAAGACATGATGATTTGTGGAGAAAAAGAAGTAAACAATTGAAACAGGAAGGAGATTGGGTTCATTTTTTAAAGAACAAAATCTGGAGTGTGTCTCCACTCGATTATCTCACAAATTTGAATTGGATTAATTAACATATATTATATTTATATTAAATTTAATTAATTAAGTTTAGAGGAAAAAAAATGAAAACGTGGTAGATAATGACCCCTGGATTTCTCAAAAGTTGATAGAAAACTACGAATTTTGAATAATGCCCGTGTACCAAATTTAATTATTTTAGCTCAAACCGTATTTGCGTAATCATGTCTTCATACACACACACACACAGAGAGAGAGATTTTTCTCAACCTTAATAAAAATGACTCAGGGACCTTCAAAACGTATAAAAACATCAAAATCTCGACATATAAAATTTTCGTGATCGCAATACTATCTCTGGCGAGATAGTAAAAAAGACTCAATATGGTGCAGTCTCTATATAAATTTAATTAAAAAAAGATAAATCAAAAGTAATTAAATAAAATTTAAATAGATTTTGTAAATAAATATCTCCAAATCTTTAAGAAGTGAGAAAAGGAATCATAAATAAATAAAATATAAGACATTTTTGAAAAAATTATTTTTAATTAAAATTGAATAAGTAAAAGAGTATTTTAATAATAAAATACAAATATACACGTATAATTTTTTTTCTTTTAGGTAAATATATTAAATGTAATTAGTATTAATGGTAAAGGAAAATTGGAAAATATACTAATATTTAATGAAAAATCGTAATATAGTTTTATAATTATTTTAAAAAAATAAACAAAAAATATTAGACAATAGAAATATTAACTCTTACTAAAATTCAATTTCATTTATTTTTCTAGAAAATATTTAAAAAAAGGAATAAACTTATTTTTATTTATAATCTTATAAATAAAAATGAATCGCAAAATGTGTTGGTAACCGCATCTCTCAATAACACAAATGTTCGTTGAAGTCCAAGGATGGTTTTTACGGCGAGAAAAAATCGAATAATTGCCGGGAAAACCCTAAAAACAGCCCTTTTTCCCCATACATATTTTTCAATATTATGAAATATGTACATAATTACTATTTTTCAATATTATGTAATATGTAATTACTAATTGATACAATAATATCTGATAATAATAACCTGGGATGAATCAGAATATTGCATTGTCATCAGAAGTTCATATGTATGCGAAATTTCAGTTGTGGGTTAAATTCACGTTGGAAGATTTGACAACAGGACACGGGTTGAGACTAAATAAAAGCGTATAAAAAAGGTTTTTGTCTGCACATTGCTCAGAATTTAAAATTTTTTGCATATCTTCGCGTTTCATAACCTCTAGAATCCAAGAGTGATTTTATAATTTTTCATGTCTGTCTGTCTGTCTGTCTGGAAAATAAGGATGTTATAGACTCATAATTGGCTGGACCGATTTCTATGAAATTATATCCCAATATTATTATATACCTCTATTTGAACATAGACTATAAATTTTATTAATACCTAATGAATAACCGCAGAAATTATTTTTTTAATATTTATATAATGCTCCGTGTTGTTCATTAAAGAGCATCGCGTGGCTTACCGACCAAGCGGATTCATTTTACACAATGAATTATAAATTAATAATTCTAGCAATTCCCAAACAAAGAATTCATATAATATCTATTTTGTTATTTTCAATTCTAATATTTAAATATCATTGCAATTCAATAATTTATTCTAAAAGTTCTCATTTTAATTAATGTAAGTACCGGGACCCCGAGCCTCGGCTCGGTACTTAAGTTAAAAAAAATGATTCATTATTATTGGGTTTGGCTGGTAATATTAATACCTGGGATACGGAGCTGTCGCTCGAAAAAATATTTAGACATTATTATAGACATTTTCATTCTGTAAATTAAATAATTTTATTTCATTTAAATAAATATCTATTTTTAAATAATTTTTCTCTCTACATTATTTATTTAATTCTGACAATATATTAAGATCACACCGGGACCCCGAGCCTCGGCTAGGTAATTAAGTTAAAAAAAAATAATTCATTATTATATTGGGTTTGGCTGGTAATATTAATACTTGGGACACCGAGCTGATATACAATTCTTTAATTATTTATTACAATTATTAAATGTTGCATCATTGCATGGAACTTGGGGTCCTCAATAATACATAAATATGTATACCGGGACCCCGAGCCTCGGCTCGGTACTTAAGTTAAAAAAAATGATTCATTATTATTGGATTTGGCTGGTAATATTAATACCTGGGACACCGAGCTCGCTCTACCCTTTAAAAAATATTGATATACAATTCTTTAATTATTTATTACAATTATTAAATGTATTAAATAATATTTTATTGAAAAAATATTAAAAATTATAAAACTATCTAAAACTTAATTAATAAAAGAACAATGAATAAATAAATCACGAAAATAGATAAAAAAAAAAATGCACGCGGCGAGTTTCGATCCTTCGAACTCGGGGAGTAAAAACAATTGTTCTTACCGCTTTTTTTTTTATAAATGTGTTTATTAGCCAGAAGAAAACGATACATAAATTTTACAATATATAAATATAAATCCCTAAACACAGTGGGATTAAGTGATGCAATTAACAAAGAGTTAATAGAAGTAAGAAAAAAAAACATATTTAACAGAATGTTATGATCATGTTTATTACTTATAAATTATTTAATAATTATTTTCTTTATTTTACCTATTCAATTATATAACTATTGAGAGAGAATCAAATAAATTATTTACAAAAGAAGCAAGTACATTCCAATCTTATTAGATGAAAGGAATGTGACAATTTTTTAAATTATATATAATTTTTTTTAGGAAACTGGCTTTGGGAAAAAAACCTAAAAATAACATTACAAGAGGGGAAAGATTTATATATTTACAGAAGTCAATGGAGATGAAGGGTGGGATAGGATGAGTGGAAAGATTGAGAGAAATTAATAAATATTTACAATATTTTATATTTTAGTATACATTATTAAATTCTTATATTATAAATTTATTGAAAAGCCCTAATTACAATTAATTTTCAATCCACCAGTATTTTTTTTTCGCGATATTCTCATTCTTATCTCTTTTTGAGATTGCCATATTGAAACGCCAGAATCTATTGAAGTGAAATTTTAGTGATAGCGATTCTCAAGAATTTTATTTCTAGAAAATTTCCTATGAAATAAAATAAAAATTAGGATATTTTCTAGAATTGGTTAAATTAATATGAAACCCAAAAAAAATCAAAATTCCAACGAAGTGATGTTAAGCCAGGGTCAAGAATCAAATCCTTCCCGACTCGGAGCCGAATTACGACACCCGATTGGCTGAGAGCCTGGAGAAACATAAAAGTTATGAGAAGAGAGGGGAAGAGCTGGCAGCAGGCAAGCGGTTGCCAGAAGCAGTCGCCAACGAGGGGTCCAAGCGGAGAGTTCGAAGGGAGTCGAAGAGCGCTCCAAAGCAGTCGCCAAGGAGGAGTCCAAAAAAAAGGGTCGACACGTGTAGTTCAGGACAAAGGGTCCTGAAGGAGAGGACAGGTGAAGCAGAGTCCTGAAGCATGGGCTGAGGACATCTTTAAATCGGACCGAAGCCCAATATCACCCGGTCCAGCGCTGTTTCTCTCCAGGACTACCAGTTCACGCTGCCTTCACCAGTTCTCATCACATCGCTATCATACAACTCTCCACC